>CM067222.1:36912119-37292252 GCA_034190945.1 Octodonta nipae
TTGCCCTCCTGAACCTGTGCAGGTTATGCTCGAAAGAATCCCATGTCCAGTCAGGAGTTGAGTGATGTAAAACCCAACCTCCCCTGCTGGCGGTTGTACCTGATGTTAGGTATCAATCGATATGTCCACCCGGCCTTTAGTAGAGCTGTCCAACCTCTCCTGCCATGCCCTAGACTCGTGGCACTGTCATCGCTGTTTCCTGTCCGGCTGGCTTTTTCTACTTTCTGCGATAAAGCCGTCCCCTTTCTGCAGCTCAGGATGTCGAATTGGCCAGGGTAGAGGCAATCACACTCACCGACCTCGTAAGACACAGTGCGGTAGGATGATGCACTGAATCGCGAGAGCCGCTGGACTGATTGCCATTTTCCGGCGGTCCGATGGTAGCTCGAGCGATTTCTCCCATACCGGTGCCCCGTACAACAAAACAGAAGTAGTCACTGTTGCCAGTAGCTGTCTTCTTATCTGTCTAGGGCCTCCGACATTCGGCATTATTCTAGATAATGTCCCTGGACCCCAGCTGCTTTCTTGCTGGCCGCGATTATGTGCTCCTTGAAGTTGAGCCGTGAGTCCAGGAGCACCTCCAAATAGCTGATGAAGGGCTGCGACTGTATGTAAATGTCGCCTATTTTGAGGGTGATGGTTTCCCTTGGCCTTTCGACTGCTAACAAGGAGTGTTTCGGTCTTTGCTCTGCTAAACTCAAGTCCGCTGAGAGCATCCAATGCTGAATTGTGGCTATAGCGAATGAGAAGGTGTTTGTATCTCCTCTATGTGCTTGCGCACTATGATCAATGCCACATCATCGGCGAATGCCACTAGCCTGCGCCCTCAGGCAGACCGAGCTGGAGCAGGTCGTTGTACATTACGTTCCATAAGAGGGGGCCAAGAACAGAGCCTGAGGTACACCTCCTGTGATCTTATAGTCTACTTGCCCATTTTCAGTTTGGTACAACAAGTGCGGTCCTTGAAATACGCTGAAACCATTCTGCGCAAGTACTGCGGAACTTCCATCCTGGCAAGAGCCTCCAAAATGCGGTCCCAGCGGGCCGAGTTAAAGGCGTTCTTGATATCAGGGTGGCTATTAGACAGTACTTTTTTCCACCTCTTCTCCATCTCTTTCCCGAGATAGCCTCTCTGGCGATGTTGGTAACGAGTTTCACGGCATCGATGGTTGATCTCCCGTTTCTGACCCGAATTGGTTGGTGGAAAGTTTCGGCTCAACGTAGGGCTCCAGCCTATCTGCTATTATCCTTTCAAGGAGTTTTCCCGCAGAGTCCAACATACAGAGGGGACGATATGATGGGGGGGACGGTTCGCGGGGAGGTTTCTTTCCCCCTTTAGGAGTGGAGCACAAGCCTCCTGCCTTTTTCCACTTAGTCGGGAAAACCCCCTGCTTTAGGCAGGTCTCCATACATGTGTAGAAACATGTCAGGCCTATTGGCTATGGCGCCATTTTAGGCGCGATGTTAGGTATGCCATCTGGACCGGGAGCCTTACCGTTTGGAGCCGGTGCACGCGCCCATCAGCTCACTCATAGTCACTGATGGTATATCTTCGTCCCTCACCTGCCACGTAGGATAAGCGGGTAGCTAAGGCTTCGCAGGAAACAAGTGAGTGACAATGCGGTGCAATGATTCGGGCAGTTCGTGTTGAGTCATGGGAGGGCCTTAATTTTATGCATGCACATTTTATACGGTTTTCCCCATGGAACTTGATTAACTTCGTCCACACAACTCCTTCCAGTAGGATCTCTTGCTTGAGAAATGGCTCTTCGTAGTTGTTGTCTTTGATCTCATAGTCCGAGCCTTAGTTCTTCTGTTGTGACCACTGTCGCGTCTCCATGCTCGTTGATGCAGCTTTCGTGCTTTCAGACATCTCGTCGGTGTGTGAGACGTGTCGTTCCACCAGTAAACTGGTGGGCGCTGTTGTTCTGCCGTCTCCTTGCATGGAACATCGCAGTGACTTGACAACGCTTGTCATTACCTCTTTGGCAGTGGCTTCTGCGCTTGTTGCTATTGACAATGGTTTCCTGCTCTCATAACCAAGGCGAATGAATCAGCATCAAAGCATTTTTGTTCCAACCGACTGGCGGGACCTCGCACGACTGACACACAATCTTCGTTTGGGAGTGGTGTTGATTTCCCATATAATAGCTTGGTGTCGCTATTAGTAACTCCTCATCGACCCGCCACTCACAGCCCCTTAATTAGGTTGCTGCTAACGAATGTCACATCGATAATGGAGCTGGCTGTGCCTTTGCGATATGTGTACTTACGGTCCTGTGTTGAGGAGTACCAGGTTGAGCGAAAACATGGTCTCAAGGAGAGCTCGTCCTCTCGCGCTCGTTTCCGACATCCCCAGTCAATTGCCCAGGCGTTGAAATCTCCTGCGATGGCGACCGATTCACGCTTTCCGTACATCCTCCGCCAAGGTGTCCAAGAATAACTCAAACTCCTCGAGCTGTGCACTAGGAGGTGCATAGCAAGCTATAGAAGGAAACCCTCCCACTTTGGCTCTCACAAAGCCATGGTTCGGGGTTATTTGGGAGTTGTTGAACGGAAGTTTACCGCAAGCCCAATCGCTGCTCTGTCCGTTGTGTCATTTACCCAGGACAGGGTGTCGAAGTTTTTGTACTGCTCGCAGATTATGGCTACGTCGCAATCTAATTCCCGCACCGCTGTACAGTAGTCTTGGGCTGCTTCGCATGGTTGAGGTTGAGTTGCAGTACTTTCATTTACGGGCTTGTGCTGCTCTCATCGCCTGTTGGTAGATCGGACATTTCCAACTACCCGCAAGTGCCGCAGTCTGACCTACTATCTTTCTCTTTGCAGAGTAAGCACTTGGGGTTGTTGACAAGCCGAGGCATTGTGACCAGCGCCTCCGCATCTGTGACAACAACTGCTTCGGTCAGTCTTGCCTCTGCACGCCTGGGCGTTGTGCCCAAAGTGCCAGCATTTTGAAGCACCGTCGAGGCTGATCCTCTCGCGAACACGTACTGTGCCCCACGCAAGTTTCAGCTTCCAAGTGCGATGGATTTCTGGGAGACAAACAACTGCCGTTTGTGTTGATCTATATGCCCGTCGAAGTGATTTCACTGCCTCCTCAGTGATCTCTGCCAGGCCGTCGATATTATCTTTGAGCAGCTTTACCACGTCTTCCTTTGTACTGATCTCATCCAGGTCTTTAATTTCAATCTCGATTTGCGGTATTCGAGATTGTACAGTGGCCCCGCTTGGGAGCTTATTCTTGATGGCGTTACAGTAGCGCTCCATCTCCTGAACGTCTGCCTTCGCGAATAAAACAGGAGATCTCCCTTAGCTGTTCGTCGGATCTTATTGACTTTTTTGCCTATATCCTGCAAGGTGGGATCATTTTTGATATCTCGCAAGATATCTGCATGGGAGCTTTCTCGCCTTTCTTTATAAGCAGCGTACAATGTGGCGCTGGTTTTTGCTTATTGGTCCTCGGGGCCTTTTTCCTCTTTACCAGTTGCCAGTCAGTCAACTGGTTTGAAGGTTTGTTTCTGGTCTGCGGTTTAAACTTGGATTTAATCCATTGTTTCTCTTCGCTTCTGAATTGACCACCCTACTTGTTGTTGCCTGGGTGGTTGCCCGATGTTCTGGCAACCTTCTTTACGGGCTTTAGCTTGCTAGCTAGCACCGGTTTAAGAGTTTGTGTCTTACTTGATGAGGCTACTGAAGGCGAAGCCTTCGGTGGCGAGGTCCTTGCTACCGAGCCTCCCGGCAGTGAGGCTACTTTTATTGAAGCCGCCTGCTTTGGGGCCGCCGGTGTTGATGCAGCCGGTTTTTGAGTTAGCTGCTTTTGAGGCAGCCGCTTTGGGACCTCCTTTGCTTTTCACCTTGTGTCTGAGTGTTTGACACCTTTACTGGCGATGTCTGTGTTGTAGCAGGTTCGCTACAGGAGATGGCTGCATCGTTGACGTCAGATATTGTCATATTCTGACTTAATGGCGTGTGCCAGTTTCTTGATCTCATGATGTACATTGTGCCTAGGCCCAATGAACGTCAAAAGCTCATCGATCTTTGCTCCTAATTTGTTTGGAGCGCCACTCTCATCTGTTGCCCTTTGGGGGACGTCAACTCCACTATTCGCCTTTGGAGGACTTGGCTGAATAGTGTATTGCTGCCAGCTCTAGTTTTAATGGTCGATGTTGTACCATTAACGGTGTTCTTCTTCTTCTTGTCACTATGTGACGGAACCAGTGATAATTCGCTCCCCCAGAATCCGTGGAGCGTGCACCGGCCACCGAGGCTTTCACTCGATCGGAACCGGTGGTGGATTATCCTCTGCAGAGGTACCCACCTGGGGTATTAAGTTCACCTTATCACCCATATCCATAAATGGTTTATTTTCGGGGTTGCTTCCCCTATCTGATTTTGGTCCGCCCTGAGGAAATCCTCAGTACTCCCATTGCTGGAGAGCGTTCCCCTATCCGCCACCTGGGGAGGCGCCCGGTAGTGGACCAACAACCACCCCGGGTGTGTGTGTGTGTGTGTGTGTGTGTTTTTTTTTATCCGAAGAGGGGGGAAATACATTCCGTACTTAGCTAGCACGTGCTGGCCGTCGTGCGGGACTCCCGATACAATGACTTCAAAGCTAGAGTAAATCGTTGCATTGAAACCAGTATACCGTATACCCGCTAAAACCCTAACCTCTTTCTCCTACAACCATGGTCCCCTGCGGCACTCTTACTCAATACTACTTCGCAAGGGTGGTTCATTGCAGATGTTTCTGCTCTTACATTGGAAGCCTCTAAAGCCTACTCCTCGAACGTATTGCGGAGTTCTTTGAGGATCGTCTCCGCGTAATCTGATACCAAGTTCCAGGCTTGGGGGCCCTTCAGCATGGCTTCTACTAATTGTTCTGGAACGATATTAGTCTCCAGAATCCTCTCCACTTCAGCACGTTGATCCTGAAACCGGGGGCAGGAGAAGAACACGGTGTGTGTGTTGTGTGTGTTTTTTTTTTTTTTTTTTTTTTTTTTTTTTTTTTTTTATCCGAAGAGGGGGGAAATACATTGCGTACTTAGCTAGCACGTGCTGGCCGTCGTGCGGGACTCCCGATGCAATGACTTCAAAGCAAGATTAAATCGTTGCATTGAAGCCAGTATAACGTATACCCGCTAAAACCCTAACCTCTTTCTCCTACAACCATGGTCCCCTGCGGCACTCTTTGTCAATACTACTTCGCAAGGGTGGTTCATTGCAGATGTTACTGCTCTTACATGAAAGCCTCTAAAGCCTACTCCTCGAAGGTATTGCGGAGGTCTTTGAGGATAGTCTCCGCGTAATCTGATACCAAGTTCCAGGCTTGCGGGCCTTCAGCATGGCTTCTACTAATTGTTCTGGAACGATATTAGTCTCCAGAATCCTCTCCACTTCGGCACGTTGATCCTGAAACCGGGGGCAGGAGAAGAACACGTGTTCCGCGTCCTCTACCACGTCTGTACAGTGTGGGAGTTTGGGGAGTTTGCCCTCCTGAACCTGTGCAGGTATGCTCGAAAGCATCCATGTCCAGTCAGGAGTTGAGTGATGTAAAACCCAACCTCCCCATGCTGGCGGTTGACCCAACGACTGATGTTAGGTATCAATCGATATTCCACCGGCCTTTTGTAGAGCTGTCCCACCTCACCTGCCATTGCCCTAGACTCATGGCTCTTTCATCGCTGTTTCTTGTCGGCTGGTCTTTTTCTAACTTTCTGCGGTAAAGCCGTCCCCTTTCTGCAGCCAGGATGTCGATTGGTAGGGTAGAGGCAATCACACTCACCGCCTCATAAGACACAGTGCGGTAGGATGATGCCACCGAATCGCTGAGAGCCGCTGGACTGATTCCATTTTCCGGCGGTACGATGGTAGCTCGAGCGATTTCTCCCATACGGTGCCCCGTACAACAAAACAGAAGTAGTTACTGTTGCCAGTAGCTGTCTTCTTATCTGTCTAGGGCTCCGACATTCGGCATTATTCTAGATAATGCTCCCTGTACCCCAGCTGCTTTCTTGCTGGCCGCGATTATGTGCTCTTTGAAGTTGAGCCGTGTGTCCAGGAGCACCCCCAAATAGCTGATTAAGGGCTGCGACTGTATGTAGGTGTCGCCTATTTTGAGGGTGATGGTTCCCTTGCCTTTCGACTGCTAACAAAAGTGTTTCGGTCTTTTGCTCTGCTAAACTCAAGTCCGCTGAGGGCATCCAATGCTGAATTGTGGCTATAGCGAATGAGAAGGTTGTTTGTATCTCCTCTATGTGCTTGCGCACTATGATCAATGCCACATCATCGGCGAATGCTACTAGCCTGACGCCCTCAGGCAGACCGAGCAGGAGCAGGTCGTTGTACATTACGTTCCATAAGAGGGGCCAAGAACCGAGCCCTGAGGTACACCTCCTGTGATCTTATAGTCGACTTGCCCATTTTCAGTTTGGTACAATAAGATGCGGTCCTTGAAATACGCTGAAACCATTCTCCGCAAGTACTGAGGAACTTCCATCCTGCAAGAGCCTCAAAATGCGGTCCAGCGGGCCGAGTTAAAGGCGTTCTTGATATCAGGGTGGCTATTAGACAGTACTTTTTTCCACCTCTTCTCCATCTCTTTCCCGAGATAGCCTCTCTGGCGATGTTGGTAACGAGTGTCACGGCATCGATGGTTGATCTCCCCTTTCTGAACCCGAATTGGTTGGTGAAAGTTTTGGCTCAACGTAGGGCTCCAGCCTATCTGCTATTATTCTTTCAAGGAGTTTTCCCGCAGAGTCCACATACAGAGGGGACGATATGATGACGGTTCGTCTGGAGGTTTCTTTCCCCTTTAGGGAGGAGCACAAGCCTCTGCTTTTTCCACTTAGTCGGGAAAACCCCCTGCTTTAGGCAGGTCTCATACATTTGTAGAAACATGTCAGGCCTATTGGCTATGGCGCATTTTAGCGCGATGTTAGGTATGCCATCTGGACCGGGAGCCTTGCAGTTTTGAGCCGCTTGCATGCGCCCATCAGCTCATTCATAGTCACTGATGGTATATCTTCGTCCCTCACCTGCCACGAAGGATAAGCGGGTAGCTCAGGCTTCGCAGGAAACAAGTGAGTGACAATGCGGTGCAATGATTCGGGCAGTTCGTTGATGTCATGGGAGGGGCCTTAATTTTATGCATCACGATTTTATACGGTTTTCCCCATGGATCATGATTAACTTCGTCACACAACTCCTTCCAGTAGGATCTCTTGCTTGAGAGAATTGCTCTTCGTAGTTGTTGTCTTTTGATCTCATAGTCGAGCCTTAGTTCTTCTGTTGTGACCCTGTCGCGTCTCCGTGCTCGTTGATGCAGCCTTCGTGCTTTGAGACACTCTCGTCGGTGTTGTGAGATCGTGTCGTTCCACCAGTAAACTGGTGGGCGGCTGTTGTTGTGCCGTCTCCTTGGCATGGAAGCATCGCAGGACTTGACAACGCTTGTCATTACCTCTTTGGCAGTGGCTTCTGCGCTTGTTGCTATTGACAATGGTTCCTGCTCCATAACCATGTGTGTGTGTTTTTTTTTTTTTTTTTTTTTTTTTTTTTTTTTTTTTATCCGAAGAGGGGGAAATACATTGCGTACTTAACTAGCACGTGCTAGCCGTCGTGCGGGACTCCCGATGCAATGACTTCAAAGCAAGAGTAAATCGTTGCATTGAAACCAGTATACCGTATACCCGCTAAAACCCTAACCTCTTTCTCCTACAACCATGGTCCCCTGCGGCACTCTTTGTCAATACTACTTCGCAAGGGTGGTTCATTGCAGATGTTAACTGCTCTTACATTGAAAGCCTCTAAAGCCTACTCCTCGAAGGTATTGCGGAGCTCTTTGAGGATAGTCTCCGCGTAATCTGATACCAAGTTCCAGGCTTGGGGCCCTTCAGCATGGCTTCTACTAATTGTTCTGGAACGATATTAGTCTCCAGAATCCTCTCCACTTCAGCACGTTGATCCTGAAACCGGGGGCAGGAGAAGAACACGTGTTCCGCGTCCTCTATCACGTCCGTACAGTGTGGGCAGTTTGGGGAGTTTGCCCTCCTGAACCTGTGCAGGTATGCTCGAAAGCATCCATGTCCAGTCAGAAGTTGAGTGATGTAGAACCCAACCTCCCCATGCTGGCGGTTGACCCAACGACTGATGTTAGGTATCAATCGATATGTCCACCGGCCTTTAGTAGAGCTGTCCCACCTCTCCTGCCATTGCCCTAGACTCATGGCTCTTTCATCGCTGTTTCCTGTCGGTTGGCCTTTCTCTAACTTTCTGCGATAAAGCCGTCCCCTTTCTGCAGCCAGGATGTCGATTGGTAGGGTAGAGGCAATCACACTCACCGCCTCGTAAGACACAGTGCGGTAGGATGATGCCACTCGAATCGCTGAGAGCCGCTGGACTGATTTCATTTTCCGGCGGTACGATGGTAGCTCGAGCGATTTCTCCCATACCGGTGCCCCGTACAACAAAACAGAAGTAGTTACTGTTGCCAGTAGCTGTCTTCTTATCTGTCTAGGGCCTCCGACATTCGGCATTATTCTAGATAATGCCCCCTGTACCCCAGCTGCTTTCTTGCTGGCCGCGATTATGTGCTCTTTGAAGTTGAGCCGTGCGTCCAGGAGCACCCCCAAATAGCTGATGAAGGGCTGCGACTGTATGTAGGTGTCGCCTATTTTGAGGTGATGGTTTCCCTTGCCTTTCGACTGCTAACAAGAAGTGTTTCGGTCTTTTGTTCTGCTAAACTCAAGTCCGCTGCGAGCATCCAGTGCTGAATTGTGGCTATAGCGAATGAGAAGGTTGTTTGTATCTCCTCTATGTGCTTGCGCACTATGATCAATGCCACATCATCGGCGAATGCCACTAGCCTGACGCCCTCAGGCAGACCGAGCAGGAGCAGGTCGTTGTACATTACGTTCCATAAGAGGGGGCCAAGAACAGAGCCCTGAGGTACACCTCCTGTGATCTTATAGTCTACTTGCCCATTTTCAGTTTGGTACAACAAGATGCGGTCCTTGAAATACGCTGAAACCATTCTGCGCAAGTACTGCGGAACTTCCATCCTGGCAAGAGCCTCCAAAATGCGGTCCCAGCGGGCCGAGTTAAAGGCGTTCTTGATATCCAGGGTGGCTATTAGACAGTACTTTTTTCCACCTCTTCTCCATCTCTTTCCCGAGATAGCCTCTCTGGCGATGTTGGTAACGAGTGTCACGGCATCGATGGTTGATCTCCCCTTTCTGAACCCGAATTGGTTGGTGGAAAGTTTTGGCTCAACGTAGGGCTCCAGCCTATCTGCTATTATCCTTTCAAGGAGTTTTCCCGCAGAGTCCAACATACAGAGGGGACGATATGATGACGGTTCGTCGGGAGGTTTCTTTCCCCCTTTAGGGAGGAGCACAAGCCTCTGCTTTTTCCACTTAGTCGGGAAAACCCCCTGCTTTAGGCAGGTCTCATACATGTGTAGAAACATGTCAGGCCTATTGGCTATGGCGCATTTTAGCGCGATGTTAGGTATGCCATCTGGACCGGGAGCCTTACCGTTTTGGAGCCGGTTGCACGCGCCCATCAGCTCATTCATAGTCACTGATGGTATATCTTCGTCCATCACCTGCCACGAAGGATAAGCGGGTAGCTCAGGCTTCGCAGGAAACAGGTGAGTGACAATGCGGTGCAATGATTCGGGGCAGTTCGTTGATGTCATGGGAGGGGCCTTAATTTTATGCATCACGATTTTATACGGTTTTCCCATGGATCTTGATTAACTTCGTCACACAACTCCTTCCAGTAGGATCTCTTGCTTGAGAGAATGGCTCTTCGTAGTTGTTGTCTTTTGATCTCATAGTCGAGCCTTAGTTCTTCTGTTGTGACCCTGTCGCGTCTCCGTGCTCGTTGATGCAGCCTTCGTGCTTTGAGACACTCTCGTCGGTGTTGTGAGATCGTGTCGTTCCACCAGTAAACTGGTGGGCGGCTGTTGTTCTGCCGTCTCCTTGGCATGGAAGCATCGCAGGACTTGACAACGCTTGTCATTACCTCTTTGGCAGTGGCTTCTGCGCTTGTTGCTATTGACAATGGTTCCTGCTCCATAACCAAGGCGAATGAATCAGCATCGAAAGCATTTTTGTTCCAACCGACTGGCTGTGACCTCGCACGACTGACACACAATCTTCGTTTGGGAGTGGTGTTGATTTCCCATATAATAGCTTGGTGGTCGCTATTAGTAAACTCCTCATCGACCCGCCACTCACAGCCCCCTTTAATTAGGTTGCTGCTAACGAATGTCACATCGATAATGGAGCTGGCTGTGCCTTTGCGATATGTGCTTACGTCTCCTGTGTTGAGGAGTACCAGGTTGAGCGAAGACATGGTCTCAAGGAGAGCTCGTCCTCTCGCGCTCGTTTCCCGGCATCCCCAGTCAATTGCCCAGGCGTTGAAATCTCCTGCGATGGCGACCGATTCACGCTTCCGTACATCCTCCGCCAGGGTGTCCAAGAATAACTCGAACTCCTCGAGCTGTGCACTAGGAGGTGCATAGCAGCTATAGAAGTGAACCCCTCCCACTTTGGCTCTTACAAGCCATGGTTTGAGGGTATTTGGGAGTTGTTGGAACGGAAGTTTACCGCAAGCCCATATCGCTGCTCTGTCCGTTGTGTCATTTACCCAGGACAGGGTGTCGAAGTTTTTGTACTGCTCGCAGATTATGGCTACGTCGCAATCCAATTCCCGCACCCGCTGTACCAGTAGGTCTTGGGCTGCTTCGCAATGGTTGAGGTTGAGTTGCAGTACTTTCATTTACGGGCTTGTGCTGCTCTCATCGCCTGTTGGTAGATCGGACATTTCCAACTACCCGCAACGTGCCGGCAGTCTGACCTACTATCTTTCTCTTTGCAGAGTAAGCACTTGGCAGGTTGTTGACAAGGTTGTTGAGTTGCAGTACTTTCATTTACGGGCTTGTGCTGCTCTCATCGCCTGTTGGTAGATCGGACATTTCCAACTACCCGCAACGTGCCGGCAGTCTGACCTACTATCTTTCTCTTTGCAGAGTAAGCACTTGGCAGGTTGTTGACAAGCCGAGGCATTGTGACCAGCGCCTCCGCATCTGTGACAACAACTGCTTCGGTCAGTCTTGCCTCTGCACGCCTGGGCGTTGTGCCCAAAGTGCCAGCATTTGAAGCACCGTCGAAGGCTGATCCTCTCGCGAACACGTACTGTGCCCCACGCAAGTTTCAGCTTTCCAAGTGCGATGGCTTTCTTGGCCTGGACCTCTGGGAGACAAACAACTGCCGTTTGTGTTGATCTATATGCCCGTCGAAGTGATTTCACTGCCTCCTCAGTGATCTCTGCCAGGCCGTCGATATTATCTTTGAGCAGGTTTACTACGTCTTCCTTGGTACTGATCTCGTCCAGGTCTTTAATTTCAATCTCTATTTGCGGTATTCGGAATTGTACAGTGGCCCCGCTTGGGAGCTTATTCTTGATGGCGTTACAATAGCGCTCCATCTCCTGAGCGTCTGCCTTGGCGAATAACAAAAGTAGATCTCCCTTAGCTGTTCGTCGGATCTTATTGACTTTTTTGCCTATATCCTGCAAGGTGGGATCATTCTTGATACCTCGCAAGATATCTGCATGGGAGCTCTTCTCGCCTTTCTTTATAAGCAGCGTACAATGTGGCGCTGGTTTTTGCTTATTGGTCCTCGGGGCCTTTTTCCTCTTTACCACTTGCCAGTCAGTCGACTGGTTTGCAGGTTGGTTTTTGGTCTGCGGTTTAAACTTGGATTTTAATCCATTGTTTCTCTCCGCTTCTGAATTGACCACCCTGGGTAGTTTGCCCGATGTTCTGGCGACCTTCCTTACCGGGCTTTAGCTTGGTAGCTAGCACCGGTTTAAGCGTTTTAAGTGGTGGTGCCTTACTTGATGAGGCTACTGAAGGCGAGACCTTCGGTGGCGAGGTCCTTGCTACAGAGGCTACTTTTATTGAAGCCGCCTGCTTTGGGGCCGCCGGTGTTGATGCAGCCGGTTTTGAGTTAGCTGCTTTTGAGGCAGCCGTTTTTGGGACCTCCTTTTGCTGTCCACCTTGTGTCTGAGTGTTTGACACCTTTACTGGCGATGTCTGTGTTGTAGCAGGTTTCGCTACAGGAGATCCCTGCGTCGTTGACGTCAGATATTTGTCATATTCTGACTTAATGGCGTGTGCCAGTTTCTTGATCTCATGATGTACATTGTGCCTAGGCCCAATGAACGTCAAGAGCTCATCGATCTTTGCTCCTAATTTGTTTGGAGCGCCACTCTCCTTTGTTGCCCTTTGTTGGACGTCAACTCCACTATTTGCCTTTTGGAGGACCTGGCTGGATAGTGTCTTGCTGCCAGCTCTAGTTGTAATGGTCGATGTTGTACCATTACTAGTGTTCTTCTTCTTGTCACTATGTGACGGAACCAGTGATAATTCGCTCCCCCCAGAATCCGTGGAGCGTGCACCGGCCACCGAGGCTTTCACTCGATCGGAACCGGTGGCGGGATTATCCTCTGCAGAGGTACCCACCTGGGGTATTAAGTTCACCTTATCACCCATATCCATAAATGGTTTATTTTCGGGGTTCCTTCCCCTATCTGATTTTGGTCCGCCCTGAGGAAATCCTCAGTACTCCCCATTGCTGAAGAGCGTTCCCCTATCCGCCACCTGGGGAGGCGCCCGGTAGTGGACCAACAACCACCCCGGGACCATGTGTGTGTGTGTGTGTGTGTGTGTGTGTGTGTGTGTGTGTTTTTTTTTTTTTTTTTTTTTTTTTTTTTTTTTTTTATCCGAAGAGGGGGGAAATACATTGCGTACTTAACTAGCACGTGCTAGCCGTCGTGCGGGACTCCCGATGCAATGACTTCAAAGCAAGAGTAAATCGTTGCATTGAAACCAGTACACCGTATACCCGCTAAAACCCTAACCTCTTTCTCCTACAACCATGGTCCCCTGCGGCACTCTTTGTCAATACTACTTCGCAAGGGTGGTTCATTGCAGATGTTAACTGCTCTTACATTGAAAGCCTCTAAAGCCTACTCCTCGAACGTATTGCGGAGTTCTTTGAGGATAGTCTCCGCGTAATCTGATACCAAGTTCCAGGCTTGGGGGCCCTTCAGCATGGCTTCTACTAATTGTTCTGGAACGATATTAGTCTCCAGAATCCTCTCCACTTCAGCACGTTGATCCTGAAACCGGGGGCAGGAGAAGAACACGTGTTCCGCGTCCTCTATCACGTCCGTACAGTGTGGACAGTTTGGGGAGTTTGCCCTCCTGAACCTGTGCAGGTATGCTCGAAAGCATCCATGTCCAGTCAGGAGTTGAGTGATGTAGAACCCAACCTCCCCATGCTGGCGGTTGACCCAACGACTGATGTTAGGTATCAATCGATATGTCCACCTTCCTTTAGTAGAGCTGTCCCACCTCTCCTGCCATTGCCTTAGACTCATGGCTCTTTCATCGCTGTTTCCTGTCGGTTGGTCTTTCTCTAACTTTCTGCGATAAAGCCGTCCCCTTTCTGCAGCCAGGATGTCGATTGGTAGGGTAGAGGCAATCACACTCACCGCCTCGTAAGACACAGTGCGGTAGGATGATGCCACTCGAATCGCTGAGAGCCGCTGGACTGATTTCATTTTCCGGCGGTACGATGGTAGCTCGAGCGATTTCTCCCATACCGGTGCCCCGTACAACAAAACAGAAGTAGTTACTGTTGCCAGTAGCTGTCTTCTTATCTGTCTAGGGCCTCCGACATTCGGCATTATTCTAGATAATGCACCCTGTACCCCAGCTGCTTTCTTGCTGGCCGCGATTATGTGCTCTTTGAAGTTGAGCCGTGTGTCCAGGAGCACCCCCAAATAGCTGATGAAGGGCTGCGACTGTATATAGGTGTCGCCTATTTTGAGGGTGATGGTTTCCCTTGCCTTCCGACTGCTAACAAGAAGTGTTTCGGTCTTTTGCTCTGCTAAACTCAAGTCCGCTGCGAGCATCCAATGCTGAATTGTGGCTATAGCGAATGAGAAGGTTGTTTGTATCTCCTCTATGTGCTTGCGCACTATGATCAATGCCACATCATCGGCGAATGCCACTAGCCTGACGCCCTCAGGCAGACCGAGCAGGAGCAGGTCGTTGTACATTACGTTCCATAAGAGGGGGCCAAGAACAGAGCCCTGAGGTACACCTCCTGTGATCTTATAGTCTACTTGCCCATTTTCAGTTTGGTACAACAAGATGCGGTCCTTGAAATAGGCTGAAACCATTCTGCGCAAGTACTGCGGAACTTCCATCCTGACAAGAGCCTCCAAAATGCGGTCCCAGCGGGCCGAGTTAAAGGCGTTCTTGATATCCAGGGTGGCTATTAGACAGTACTTTTTTCCACCTCTTCTCCATCTCTTTCCCGAGATAGCCTCTCTGGCGATGTTGGTAACGAGTGTCACGGCATCGATGGTTGATCTCCCCTTTCTGAACCCGAATTGGTTGGTGGAAAGTTTCGGCTCAACGTAGGGCTCCAGCCTATCTGCTATTATCCTTTCAAGGAGTTTTCCCGCAGAGTCCAACATACAGAGGGGACGATATGATGACGGTTCGTCGGGAGGTTTCTTTCCCCCTTTAGGGAGGAGCACAAGCCTCTGCTTTTTCCACTTACTCGGGAAAACCCCCTGCTTTAGGCAGGTCTCATACATGTGTAGAAACATGTCAGGCCTATTGGCTATGGCGCATTTTAGCGCGATGTTAGGTATGCCATCTGGACCGGGAGCCTTACCGTTTTGGAGTCGGTTGCACGCGCCCATCAGCTCACTCATAGTCACTGATGGTATATCTTCGTCCCTCACCTGCCACGAAGGATTAGCGGGTAGCTCAGGCTTTGCAGGAAACAAGTGAGTGACAATGCGGTGCAATGATTCGGGGCAGTTCGTTGATGTCATGGGAGGGGCCTTAATTTTATGCATCACGATTTTATACGGTTTTCCCCATGGATCTTGATTAACTTCGTCACACAACTCCTTCCAGTAGGATCTCTTGCTTGAGAGAATGGCTCTTCGTAGTTGTTGTCTTTTGATCTCATAGTCGAGCCTTAGTTCTTCTGTTGTGACCCTGTCGCGTCTCCGTGCTCGTTGATGCAGCCTTCGTGCTTTGAGACACTCTCGTCGGTGTTGTGAGATCGTGTCGTTCCACCAGTAAACTGGTGGGCGGCTGTTGTTCTGCCGTCTCCTTGGCATGGAAGCATCGCAGGACTTGACAACGCTTGTCATTACCTCTTTGGCAGTGGCTTCTGCGCTTGTTGCTATTGACAATGGTTCCTGCTCCATAACCAAGGCGAATGAATCAGCATCGAAAGCATTTTTGTTCCAGCCGACTGGCTGTGACCTCGCACGACTGACACACAATCTTCGTTTGGGAGTGGTGTTGATTTCCCAAATAATAGCTTGGTGGTCGCTATTAGTAAACTCCTCATCGACCCGCCACTCACAGCCCCCTTTAATTAGGTTGCTGCTAACGAATGTTACGTCGATAATGGAGCTGGCTGTGCCTTTGCGATATGTGCTTACGGCTCCTGTGTTGAGGAGTACCAGGTTGAGCGAAGACATGGTCTCAAGGAGAGCTCGTCCTCTCGCGCTCGTTTCCCGACATCCCCAGTCAATTGCCCAGGCGTTGAAATCTCCTGCGATGGCGACCGATTCACGCTTCCGTACATCCTCCGCCAAGGTGTCCAAGAATAACTCGAACTCCTCGAGCTGTGCACTAGGAGGTGCATAGCAGCTATAAAAGTGGACCCCTCCCACTTTGGCTCTCACAAGCCATGGTTCGGGGGTATTTGGGAGTTGTTGGAACGGAAGTTTACCGCAAGCCCATATCGCTGCTCTGTCCGTTGTGTCATTTACCCAGGACAGGGTGTCGAAGTTTTTGTACTGCTCGCAGATTATGGCTACGTCGCAATCCAATTCCCGCACCCGCTGTACCAGTAGGTCTTGGGCTGCTTCGCAATGGTTGAGGTTGAGTTGCAGTACTTTCATTTACGGGCTTGTGCTGCTCTCATCGCCTGTTGGTAGATCGGACATTTCCAACTACCCGCAACGTGCCGGCAGTCTGACCTACTATCTTTCTCTTTGCAGAGTAAGCACTTGGCAGGTTGTTGACAAGCCGAGGCATTGTGACCAGCGCCTCCGCATCTGTGACAACAACTGCTTCGGTCAGTCTTGCCTCTGCACGCCTGGGCGTTGTGCCCAAAGTGCCAGCATTTGAAGCACCGTCGAAGGCTGATCCTCTCGCGAACACGTACTGTGCCCCACGCAAGTTTCAGCTTTCCAAGTGCGATGGCTTTCTTGGCCTGGACCTCTGGGAGACAAACAACTGCCGTTTGTGTTGATCTATATGCCCGTCGAAGTGATTTCACTGCCTCCTCAGTGATCTCTGCCAGGCCGTCGATATTATCTTTGAGTAGGTTTACTACCTCTTCCTTGGTACTGATCTCGTTTTTTTTTTTTTTTTTTTTTTTTTTTTTTTTTTTTTTTTTTTATCCGAAGAGGGGGGAAATACATTGCGTACTTAGCTAGCACGTACTGGCCGTCGTGCGGGACTCCCGATGCAATGACTTCAAAGCAAGATTAAATCGTTGCATTGAAGCCAGTATAACGTATACCCGCTAAAACCCTAACCTCTTTCTCCTACAACCATGGTCCCCTGCGGCACTCTTTGTCAATACTACTTCGCAAGGGTGGTTCATTGCAGATGTTAACTGCTCTTACATTGAAAGCCTCTAACGCCTACTCCTCGAAGGTATTGCGGAGGTCTTTGAGGATAGTCTCCGCGTAATCTGATACCAAGTTCCAGGCTTGCGGGCCCTTCAGCATGGCTTCTACTAATTGTTCTGGAACGATATTAGTCTCCAGAATCCTCTCCACTTCGGCACGTTGATCCTGAAATCGGGGGCAGGAGAAGAACACGTGTTCCGCGTCCTCTACCACGTCTGTACAGTGTGGGCAGTTTGGGGAGTTTGCCCTCCTGAACCTGTGCAGGTATGCTCGAAAGCATCCATGTCCAGTCAGGAGTTGAGTGATGTAAAACCCAACCTCCCCATGCTGGCGGTTGACCCAACGACTGATGTTAGGTATCAATCGATATGTCCACCGGCCTTTTGTAGAGCTGTCCCACCTCTCCTGCCATTGCCCTAGACTCATGGCTCTTTCATCGCTGTTTCTTGTCGGCTGGTCTTTTTCTAACTTTCTGCGGTAAAGCCGTCCCCTTTCTGCAGCCAGGATGTCGATTGGTAGGGTAGAGGCAATCACACTCACCGCCTCATAAGACACAGTGCGGTAGGATGATGCCACTCGAATCGCTGAGAGCCGCTGGACTGATTCCATTTTCCGGCGGTACGATGGTAGCTCGAGCGATTTCTCCCATACCGGTGCCCCGTACAACAAAACAGAAGTAGTTACTGTTGCCAGTAGCTGTCTTCTTATCTGTCTAGGGCCTCCGACATTCGGCATTATTCTAGATAATGCCCCCTGTACCCCAGCTGCTTTCTTGCTGGCCGCGATTATGTGCTCTTTGAAGTTGAGCCGTGTGTCCAGGAGCACCCCCAAATAGCTGATGAAGGGCTGCGACTGTATGTAGGTGTCGCCTATTTTGAGGGTGATGGTTTCCCTTGCCTTTCGACTGCTAACAAGAAGTGTTTCGGTCTTTTGCTCTGCTAAACTCAAGTCCGCTGAGAGCATCCAATGCTGAATTGTGGCTATAGCGAATGAGAAGGTTGTTTGTATCTCCTCTATGTGCTTGCGCACTATGATCAATGCCACATCATCGGCGAATGCCACTAGCCTGACGCCCTCAGGCAGACCGAGCAGGAGCAGGTAGTTGTACATTACATTCCATAAGAGGGGGCCAAGAACAGAGCCCTGAGGTACACCTCCTGTGATCTTATAGTCGACTTGCCCATTTTCAGTTTGGTACAATAAGATGCGGTCCTTGAAATACGCTGAAACCATTCTCCGCAAGTACTGAGGAACTTCCATCCTGGCAAGAGCCTCCAAAATGCGGTCCCAGCGGGCCGAGTTAAAGGCGTTCTTGATATCCAGGGTGGCTATTAGACAGTACTTTTTTCCACCTCTTCTCCATCTCTTTCCCGAGATAGCCTCTCTGGCGATGTTGGTAACGAGTGTCACGGCATCGATGGTTGATCTCCCCTTTCTGAACCCGAATTGGTTGGTGGAAAGTTTTGGCTCAACGTAGGGCTCCAGCCTATCTGCTATTATTCTTTCAAGGAGTTTTCCCGCAGAGTCCAACATACAGAGGGGACGATATGATGACGGTTCGTCTGGAGGTTTCTTTCCCCCTTTAGGGAGGAGCACAAGCCTCTGCTTTTTCCACTTAGTCGGGAAAACCCCCTGCTTAAGGCAGGTCTCATACATTTGTAGAAACATGTCAGGCCTATTGGCTATGCCGCATTTTAGCGCGATGTTAGGTATGCCATCTGGACCGGGAGCCTTGCAGTTTTTGAGCCGCTTGCATGCGCCCATCAGCTCATTCATAGTCACTGATGGTATATCTTCGTCCCTCACCTGCCACGAAGGATAAGCGGGTAGCTCAGGCTTCGCAGGAAACAAGTGAGTGACAATGCGGTGCAATGATTCGGGGCAGTTCGTTGATGTCATGGGAGGGGCCTTAATTTTATGCATCACGATTTTATACGGTTTTCCCCATGGATCTTGATTAACTTCGTCACACAACTCCTTCCAGTAGGATCTCTTGCTTGAGAGAATTGCTCTTCGTAGTTGTTGTCTTTTGATCTCATAGTCGAGCCTTAGTTCTTCTGTTGTGACCCTGTCGCGTCTCCGTGCTCGTTGATGCAGCCTTCGTGCTTTGAGACACTCTCGTCGGTGTTGTGAGATCGTGTCGTTCCACCAGTAAACTGGTGGGCGGCTGTTGTTGTGCCGTCTCCTTGGCATGGAAGCATCGCAGGACTTGACAACGCTTGTCATTACCTCTTTGGCAGTGGCTTCTGCGCTTGTTGCTATTGACAATGGTTCCTGCTCCATAACCAAGGCGAATGAATCAGCATCGAAAGCATTTTTGTTCCAACCGACTGGCTGTGACCTCGCACGACTGACACACAATCTTCGTTTGGGAGTGGTGTTGATTTCCCATATAATAGCTTGGTGGTCGCTATTAGTAAACTCCTCATCGACCCGCCACTCACAGCCCCCTTTAATTAGGTTGCTGCTAACGAATGTCACATCGATAATGGAGCTGGCTGTGCCTTTGCGATATGTGCTTACGGCTCCTGTGTTGAGGAGTACCAGGTTGAGCGAAAACATGGTCTCAAGGAGAGCTCGTCCTCTCGCGCTCGTTTCCCGGCAGCCCCAGTCAATTGCCCAGGCGTTGAAATCTCCTGCGATGGCGACCGATTCACGCTTCCGTACATCCTCCGCCAAGGTGTCCAAGAATAACTCGAACTCCTCGAGCTGTGCACTAGGAGGTGCATAGCAGCTATAGAAGTGGACCCCTCCCACTTTGGCTCTCACAAGCCATGGTTCGGGGGTATTTGGGAGTTGTTGGAACGGAAGTTTACCGCAAGCCCATATCGCTGCTCTGTCCGTTGTGTCATTTACCCAGGACAGGGTGTCGAAGTTTTTGTACTGCTCGCAGATTATGGCTACGTCGCAATCCAATTCCCGCACCCGCTGTACCAGTAGGTCTTGGGCTGCTTCGCAATGGTTGAGGTTGAGTTGCAGTACTTTCATTTACGGGCTTGTGCTGCTCTCATCGCCTGTTGGTAGATCGGACATTTCCAACTACCCGCAACGTGCCGGCAGTCTGACCTACTATCTTTCTCTTTGCAGAGTAAGCACTTGGCAGGTTGTTGACAAGCCGTGGCATTGTGACCAGCGCCTCCGCATCTGTGACAACAACTGCTTCGGTCAGTCTTGCCTCTGCACGCCTGGGCGTTGTGCCCAAATTGCCAGCATTTGAAGCACCGTTGAAGGCTGATCCTCTCGCGAACACGTACTGTGCCCCACGCAAGTTTCAGCTTTCCAAGTGCGATGGCTTTCTTGGCCTGGACCTCTGGGAGACAAACAACTGCCGTTTGTGTTGATCTATATGCCCGTCGAAGTGATTTCACTGCCTCCTCAGTGATCTCTGCCAGGCCGTCGATATTATCTTTGAGCAGGTTTACTACCTCTTCCTTGGTACTGATCTCGTCCAGGTCTTTAATTTCAATCTCGATTTGGGGTATTCGAGATTGTACAGTGGCCCCGCTTGGGAGCTTATTCTTGATGGCGTTACAATAGCGCTCCATCTCCTGAGCGTCTGCCTTGGCGAATAACAAAAGTAGATCTCCCTTAGCTGTTCGTCGGATCTTATTGACTTTTTTGCCTATATCCTGCAAGGTGGGATCATTCTTGATACCTCGCAAGATATCTGCATGGGAGCTCTTCTCGCCTTTCTTTATAAGCAGCGTACAATGTTGGGCTGGTTTTTGCTTATTGGTCCTCGGGGCCTTTTTCCTCTTTACCACTTGCCAGTCAGTCGACTGGTTTGAAGGTTGTTTTTTGGTCTGCGGTTTAAACTTGGGTTTTAATACATTGTTTCTCTCCGCTTCTGAATTGACCACCCTACTTGTTGTTGCCTGGGTGGTTTGCCCGATGTTCTGGCAACCTTCTTTACCGGGCTTTAGCTTGCTAGGTAGCATCGGTTTAAGAGTTTTAACTAGTGGTGCCTTACTTGATGGGGCTACTGAAGGCGAGGCCTTCGGTGGCGAGGTCCTTGCTACTGAGGCTACTTTTATTGAAGCCGCCTGCTTTGGGGCCGCCGGTGTTGATGCAGTCGGTTTTGAGTTGGCTGCTTTTGAGGCAGCCGCTTTTGGGACCTCCTTTTGCTTTTCACCTTGTGTCTGAGTGTTTGACACCTTTACTGGCGATGTCTGTGTTGTAGCAGGTTTCGCTACAGGAGGTGGCCGCGTCGTTGACGTCTGATATTTGTCATATTCTGACTTAATGGCGTGTGCCAGTTTCTTGATCTCATGATGTACATTGTGCCTAGGCCCAATGAACTTCAAGAGCTCATCGATCTTTGCTCCTAATTTGTTTGGAGCGCCACTCTCAGTTGTGGCCCTTTGGGAGGCGTCAACTGCACTATCCGCCTTTTGGAGGACTTGGCTGAATAGTGTCTTGCTGCCAGCTCTAGTTTTAATGGTCGATGTTGTACCATTAGCAGTGTTCTTATTCTTCTTGTCACCATGTGACGGAACCAGTGATAATTCGCTCCCCCCAGAATCCGTGGAGCGTGCACCGGCCACCGAGGCTTTCACTCGATCGGAACCGGTGGTGGGATTATCCTCTGCAGAGGTACCCACCTGGGGTATTAAGTTGACCTTATCACCCATATCCATGAATGGTTTATTTTCGGGGTTCCTTCCCCTATCTGATTTTGGTCCGCCCTGAGGAAGTCCTCAGTACTCCCCATTGCTGGAGAGCGTCCCCTATCCGCCACCTGGGGAGGCGCCCGGTGGTGGACCAGCAACCACCCCGGGTGGTACTGATCTCGTCCAGGTCTTTAATTGTGTGTGTGTGTGTGTGTGTGTGTGTGTGTGTGTGTGTTAGGTGGTTTCCGGGAATTCATCCGCGTAGTTGATAACTGATCCCTGCCGGAATCGATGGTAAAATGACGACGTTTCGGCAGAGTCACATCTGCCCTCTTCAGGTCGGTTCGCATAATTCTCGTAGCCTTCTGCTTTCGATTCTAGTCAAGATAGAAGACTCCCCTGGAGCCTCGACCCAATATCCAGAAACAATAATACACCAATGCGAATAAGATCAAGACTCTTCACTCAATACGTTTTGCCCGTCCCGACATATGCAGCTCCAACTTTGAAAAGCCAATGAGTTATGAACACATAAATTAATTTTAGTGATTTAAAGATATTTATAACAGAAATAATACAAACGTTATAATTCTATTTGAAATCAAAGAACCAACAAAAATTACGAGGTAACATTTCTTACAAAATACTGTTATACCTTGGGCATACTGCATGAAAGATGAAATAAATGAAATAAAAAATCAGTCTCGGCCTAATTATCCACAAAAATTATCGTATGGCTACGTGTATAATTTCCAACGGAAACTTAATGCATTGATTGACATGAGATGGAAAACCGGCAGTATTTAGAAATATCTTGAAAAAGTTAGAGACCACAACAATTGCCTATATTAAATAATTTGCAATAATGGTCCAGAATTCGGTGAAGAGGCGATATCAATTCATTATGTGGGTTTAAGTACAAGGCTTTTTGAAGAGATAATTTTGGTAGTCATTCTTTTTAAGAGGTTTACACTCGGTCAGAATATCCTTTTGTTACAATTTTAATAGTTAAGTAGCACAAATAGCGCCTTATATAAAGGGCGTTCATTTCAAAACTAGTCTCCCAAAATAACTCTTAAAATATCTTTAAAATAAAAAGACAAAAAACACTTTAATTTATATTGACGGGGAGACAGATTTTATACGTATCGCTCAGCCTGCAGTTTCTATTACTAAACGGGTATGAATATCACTTCTACAAGTTTAAATGCAAAATTTGATACCTCTTTTTAAATGACTCTTTTTTCTCAATCTTTTGGCACATCATTTTTTTAAAATCAGATTATTTTATAATAATTTATATAAAAGATGAGTATAAATACCGAGATAAACAAGTGAGAAAAAATCCTTAAATGTTTTCGCGAAAGATATTTGCGACTTTATTATTAGTACTGGTTTCATTGTATACTGGCCATCAAATTTCGACAATGGTTTATTCTTTACAAGAAATAATTGAAATAATATTTACTTATGGGGAAGAACAACGCTGTGCACACAAAACTGCTCATGTTTTCCATAAGAGACATCGCGATAAAAATATTAGGTATTAGTATATGTTGATTTCAAGAAATTGGAAGTTTGTGCAATAAAATTGTCAAGAATCGTAAAGTTTTAACCAAAATCACAGGTTCAGATTTTAGTTGATTTTGCCAGGGATCCTCAAACATCAATACCAAAACTCTCCAGGTTAACAAATATTTCCATAGGCTCTGTACATAAAACGTGACGCCTAAATAAATTCTATCCTTACAAAATACAGCATTTACAACAGCTTTTGCTGAGGATGTTTATTGCAGGAGGTTAGAATTCTGCGAATTAATGACTCAAAGGGCAAATGCAGCCCTTAATTTTATTGAAAATATTTTTTAGTCTGATTTCTTCCATTGTTCTTATCTTTAAATCTTCAGTACTATTTGGTCGATTGACGTAAAGTTTTGATCTCAGATAACCCCACAAAAAGAAATCATGCGGAGTTAAGTCGGGAGATCTAGCAGGCCGAATGGTGGTGATGATTATTCAATCGGCCCCTTCCTACCTGTCCATTTGTTTGGGAAAATGGTATCTAAATAATTTGGAACATGTTGTGATTAATGTGGCGGTGCACCATCCTGCTGAAACCACAGAACATCATCAAGCATGCCGGGTTCCTCTGCATTTTTTTGCTGTAGTAGTTCCGAATAATTCGCATCATTCAGTGCACCTTCAATACAAAAACGGACCTACGACTGTAGTGCCGACAATCCCTGCCCATACGCTGACCTTCGGTGGGCGTTGTGTATGAGCTTCCATCATCCAGTGTGGGTTTTCAGTTGCACAATATCTACAGTTCTGCCTATTGACAGAGCCATTTACACAAAAAGTTGTTTTATCGTTATAGCATCGGCTCATCATTGTTTCACACAATTCAACTCTTCGGTCAAAATCAACTTCATTAAGTTCTACTTCAGGGATTATAAATCAAAATTACAATTCAAATTTATCAACTATCAAATTTGACATTTTTTATGAAGAAAAAACGAAGAAAACATCGATGTTTAACGAAACAAAGGTAAAGAAAACTTTTTTTTTTCGAAAAAAAACATTTTTTTCTAATTTAAAAATCGCATTGCTCATTCTCAGCTAGTAAATGGTGGCCAACTTGAACACTTAGATTAGAATTTTTCTTAATCATTTGTTACATTTATACCTTACAGTTGATTTTTTTGGTTTAAGTGAATAATGAAAATGCTGTGGAACCATTGGTGTGTCACAAATAAAAAAACAATTTTGCACCCTAACACCAAACCTTTATTTCAAACTCTCAACCCCGTTTCAACAACTCTAAGTTGTCATCATCAAGGAGTAAACCAAACTAAATCTAAATTACAACTCTCTCTAATTTATACCTAGCAGTAAACTATTAGCAACTTACAGTTACAGCTAGTACAAAGGGTAAATCAAAATCATATTTTCCATTGCCATCGTTATCAACAATTGTTTTTCTTTTTTGTCTTTTAGCTTAAAAGGTTTCAAAGTAGTATTTGAAATACTTTTATATTTTTTCAAAATTTTGTAATGTGAAATTCGAAGAGCTCCAAACGGAGATGGAAATTGTTTAAAAAGAATTATTTCTTTTAAATACAAATAATGTTACTGTTAATATTAAGGCACCAAAAATAACAATACTTATTGGTTTACTACATTTAAAAAATATAGGATCCCTCATGTACTTGACATCAATTTGGCAGCAGCGAACGTGTTAAATTTTTTCGGATATTCATTTCAGATTACGTCACGTTCTTGAAATATAAATTAATTGAAACAAAATAATTAGAGAACCAACGGGTGAGTCATCCAAAAAATGCCTTACCAAAAAGTTCACGCAATTTTCTCAGCTACCTGTCTTATATCAAGAGGTACAATCGAGGACAGCCTTGTGATAGAAAAAGTATACAAAAATAAAACAATATTTTCTTTCTATACAAAAATCAGTTCGACACATTTCAAGTACGAGGCCCGAAACCGGCCTTTTCCTCCTCCTAACCTGCTGAATTGTTTGGCCTGGTAATTGTTATTTTGTTCGGTGTATACATGTTTAAAATGTCTTGCTTGAGATTATTTGGTAAACTGGACATATCCAACCCATACTCTTTGACAGCCTTCATACACAAAGTCCTAAGTGTGGAACTGAAATCCAACACGTACATGTCGCTGTGATCGATCAGTTTGTCATCCTGTTCATCATCACTGTGGTGGATGTTCTTGTTTGTGGACTTGTCCCGCCGAACAAAAACACTCGATCTCCAACTAAAACGCAACACTGTCTCCGCCTTTTCGTCGGCCTTAACCCAGGAAAATGGATTTGCTTCAATATATTCGTCTTGGGGTGGAATTCGTACATGTCGTTGAAGTGTTGCTCCAAAAGTGAGTTGTAGCCACCGAAAATGTACATTTTCTCGTTGTAAACAAAAGCTGAATGACTACGTCTGCCTTTGGGTATATCCCCAGAGGTTAACACCTTAACCCACTGAAGAGATTTCATATCCAAATACCATAGTTCGTTGCAATACATTTCGTGTGATTGACTTGCTGAGATTCGACTGCAAGTGCCTCTGCCACCAAACAAATACATTTTGTCGTTTATGCATATCGTGGTGTGAAAGTCTCGCAGAATCGGTTCGGGCTCGTTCGTATAGACAAAAGACCAATGCATTGGTTCTTAAAATTCTCCACAATCCGTTCAACAGTTATTTGTGTTGGTTTCGATTTTTGCGGATATCGAACTGCAAACATATTACATGTTCTAGATATCACTTTGTTGTATTCTCCATAAATAATGAGTAAATTTAAATAATCTTCGTTTGTATAATTTAGACGTGCTGGCATTTTTTTCAGACTTAACACACTAAGAAGTATCATTTACACTCACACTGACATTTCAGTTGAATTATCTGCAACCGTCACAGCCAACGTAGTTACTTTTATTGAAGATGCTGAAAAATTTTATTTTTTTTTTTTCTCTTGATTCCGCTGTGTTACTGCATAATTGGCAATTATCTGAAGGCCTTAAAATTTCAATTTTAATAAACATTTTGGAATATCTCAAAAAGGGCTGAAATTAAGTATAAGGTATTATGCATAAATTAGTCTTAAAATTACCTGTAAAATTCAGAATTCCAATAATTTACATTTGAAATAAGCAAGTTGGTATCAACTTCCGGTATAACCGGAGAATTACTTCACACATTATTCCATAAAACTGTCATTATCATCGTATTTCATTTTTTTTTTTTTGAAAAAAGAGATTTTTTGGATGACATTTTTGTCTTAAAATTCTTGGTATAGTGGTCGGCAAATCTGATATTCTGTGAGAAAACAGAATATCGGATATGCCTTTTTTATTTACTGAACCATTTTGCTGAATTTTGACACTAATATATAATATCCATGTCATACACTAAAAACATTCTTGAAAATGCCAGAATTGTAAAAATCTGGAATATGATATTAGTGATTTGGATTCTGAAACGGTATGGGTCCAAGGAAACACTTGTTTGGCTTAAATATGCTAACACAAACGGGCATTGACATGAACCACGACATCTACTTATGTAGTGTAGATTTTGAAAAAGCCTTGGATAAAGTCAACATGAAAAGCTCATCGAGATCCTAAAAAATAAGGATATTGTCATGATATAAAAATCATTTCTGGTTTATATTGAAATCAAACTGCTAAAATAAGAATTGACAACCACTTTATCCAGTATGTTAAGTCGAAAAGAGGAGTTCGCCAGATATAGTAATAACCGCAGGTATAATAAATGACTTGAAAACCAACGCCTTAACGTATACTGTAATAAGTATGGACCGATGATCAACTAAAAGAAAAGAAAATTCATGGCTATTATAAAGGTGTACACAGTGAAGTCAAAGTGAATGCATTCAAGTACGTGGATAACAACAAACCTAGATCAAACCAAAAGAAACTAAAATACATATTGAAGTTACGCATTCGGCGTTTGATGAGTTGAAGAAGTTCCTGTGTTGTCGAGATGTCTAACACTACGTTTGAGAGTGATTCGTTGTTATGTGTTCTCGAGACTAAAACATCATATATCAGAATAAAATGGCGGCATTTGAGATTTGGTGTTGTAGAATAATCTAGAAAATATCATGGACAGAACTAGTATCAAACAATAAAGTAATTAGAAGAGTATAAAATGAATCAGAAGTTGTGATCATCAAAAATAGAAAAGCTGAATACCTATGATATATGTACTGAGAGGTTATTATTGTAGCTGATAATGCAGGGCAAAATCCGAGGAAAAGTAAGGGTATGAAGACGGAGAATATCTTGGCTAAAAATCTAAGCGACTATTTTGGGTGTAACAGCGGTCCTTCGGTAGAACTTGGTGGTCTTTCTGTAAGCATCCCGTTGAACAAAGTTGTTGTTACTCTTGCACATTAATTATCCACAAAATACAGTTCAATAACTTCCACTCTACGCTCAATAGTATAAACCATGTTAAAGTATCGATGGGAACAAAAGAAATAACAGAAATAACCTATTATCCCAATGAACTACTTTGCTCAAAAAGTTTGATAATATTATTACGTTCAAAACAATATTTTTTCCTCACAACCCTATTTATTGTCAAAGGTCCAGTAGAAAGGTTGACATTCCATTTCTGGGCAAATTTAAAGACTGAAATAATATTTTAAGAAGATTTAATGTCCTTTGAAAGATGTTTAAGTTACAAAGTTGGAACATATGAGCAAAAATGTCCCACTGAAAACAAAAGTATACAAAGCTGTTTTATATGAGTCACTCGTTCGGTTCATAATTTAGTAGGTAGAACACAAATTAGTTTATTGCAAAAGCTTTTCGATAATGGTGATTATTTAGTGATTCACGATATCAGTGGATCCTCTTGCCGAATTAGTCACTCACAAACTACAAATTAAACTCAAATATTAGTCAAACAGGGGTTCTTAACAAGATACATCCTGGGATGTGATCTTAGATTTGTGCCATTTAAATGCTTTGTTTTTCGCTATTGTTGGCACCGTTGTCATATTTCTTACCATTTGAGTATAATCTAAATTTTAGTATAAGAATTTAGAAAATTATGTAAAAGAAACAAGTAGGTAAAAATTAATGGGAAATCATTACAAACAATATTTCTATAACAGTCTTTTGACCTTTATCAAGAACTGATACTCTGGACATATTCGGCTTCGGCCACCTTCGGCTGAAAAAAGCACCTTCGGCCGAAACTTTAACTGAAGGTTTGGTCGGAGCCGAAGTTTTCTATCAGCCCCCCGAAAAATAACCTATACGTATGAAGGCGAGGTGCGTATTATGGACGATGGTGATGATATCATAATATTATATAACTTATCTAAATTGCATAAATGAGAAAGCTTGGAGACCTGGATACACTCCCAATGAACGGCTAAAGAATGGACTTGAAATATTTTTAGGGCTAATTGAGGCATTCATTAATATATTGCTGCAAAGGGATAAAGTTCCCGAAGAGTAGAGTTTGTAACACATGAATTCAATAATTAAAAATAGTGGCAAACACTGGCCAAAATTTCAGTGCCCACTTGATATTTATCGAGTTTGAAAAGACATAAGACATTATACGCCTGATAAGAAAAAACTTTGCGAATTGTTGGAAAAATTGTCACCTACGCTGTTAAAAATTTACATTCAAGGAGCCCCAAAGGACTGAAAAATATATCATATAGAAATAGGAATACAGAGAAATACCACAAACATTTAACAAGTATATACTAGGCTAAGAATCAAGTAGTTATCGTTTGTATAAAAGATACGCGAATTATATGTTAAGAAAATTAAAATAAGGATATAAAAGTTTGAAGGCTGGATATAAATTTAAAATTACAAATTAAGGAAATTAAACTTGCTCGAAGTAATATTATTTATAAAGAATAAACAAAAATATAGCTCAGCAAGGCAAAAAAGCAACTCAACTGAAATGCATTAACTAGTTACGAAGAGCCTGTGGAGGATCTAAAATGGACCACATTCGAAACGAAGAAATAAGAACGAAAACAGGAAGAGTAATTAGCTGTACGGACAGAATGTTGACAACTGATATCGTATGAGCATGTGCAGAGAATGCAAGACTTGTGATGGCCAACAAGCGCTCTTACATACGCAGCGCATAATAAAAATAAGAAAAAGATGGAATTGGAGACATAATGAGAGATAGAGCAATTGAAGACTGAAGAAACAAATATCAATGACGGTCAAAATGTGGAATGCCACAGTGGCTGTACGACCACTATTAGTATAGATAGATAGATCTAAATTGCATTGCTTACACATATGTTGTTTGTTGCTTTATTATGTTCTGTTGCTCTTGATACTATTTTTGTTTCAATTATCATGAAGCACACCAAATATTTCCTATACATTTTTCATCGAATATTACTATTAATTTTAAGAAAAAATATTAAATTTCTTATTAAACTTAAACCTTCGGCCTTAGATTTTGGCCGAAGAGTAGGGCTAGGTTAGCCTCGTCCAAAATCTGACCCTTCTTTTCTCGTTAAATATCATATATGCGTTAGAATTGAATAGACGACAAACACAACTGCCAGTAATGGTCAATCCACAAGTCGGGATCAGAAACTGGAATTGCAAGCTGCAGTCGTCGCTACTCGCAAAATCGAGGCGCATTATCTTGTAACCAAGGGCGATACTGCGAGGGCTACCGGAATCCTTGATGTAATCAGGCTGGAAGCATGTCAAGTGATTCCCCTCTGGCCATTTACCCATACTCAACACTGACTTCTTAAGTAAGCCTGTGGTTGTAGCTTGGTAGTGTTTATAAGCACCTAACCTAAACTGAAGTATGTGCACTTACATTGATTGAAACTAGTAGGCACCAGCTCAGTGTTGCAGAAGCGCCCAAGTAGTAAAATATACTGAAAACACAACTCATCATACAGCAAATCATAGACTCTGAGTTCTGAAACATTTTTGAAAAATCCGTTTCACAGAGGGTTCGGTTTTATTTTCTGACGTTTGATTTGACTTGAAAGTGTCGTTTTTATTTTTCCTTCAAATTTGTGATTTTAGTGATACCAAATGAAAGAAAATTTATGGTACGACACATTGACCCTATGCGAGTTTGCCGTAGTAAGCGAATCGAGGTACAAATTTGTCCTCTATATGCACCTGTATTCTAACCACTTCTCAGCTTTGAAATAGTGAAAATAGTGACCAAATGTAGAAACTAGTGAGTAAAGTGAAATGATTCTATAATATTAAATAGTTGTGACAATATTGACTCACTAACGACCTTACATATCCATAACTTAGTATTTTAATGCTTTATCGATACCTTAACAAAAAAACTTCAGGTCTGTATTTTAAAATAACCCCGTTTCAAAGAAACGCATCAGTGAAGATTTGACAACGTTCTGTTTTTTAATATATCAAATGAAAACACTCTTTCTGTTTTCCTTTTCTAACAAGTTTGAAATATATTTGGCAGATGCAATAGACGAAAAACGACATTTTTTGTTTTGCCTGAATAATAATAGGTATAGCCAACACTCGAACGAACTACATTTTCTTTATTTAATCGTCAATGTACCTCTTACCGTTTCTCAGATAGTAATAATATCTCTTCAAATATCAGAAACCCCGTACTTTGTGTTTTAGAAAAGACATAAAAAATTAAGAAGATAAAATGTGTCTCCAAAATTCTACTACTTACGATGAATTTTCATGTTATTTTTATCATTACATGATGACCTACCAGATTACAAAAGTATTTAATCTGCACGTGATATCAGAATTCGATTGAAAGTTGTTTGCGCCATTTCTGAACAATTTTTTGACGCACCTATTGCAAAAGTCTCAATCATACCATCTTAAAAGTCAATATCTAGTTGGATCAAAGGTACTTATGATTTGAATGTTCTCAAAATAACTAATATTTACATGTTATTTTTGTTTTCTAATTAATAGTTGTGGCATGTTTAGTTTGTATTTTTAGAATTTCTTGGAAATAACACCATAATTACGGCATAGTTTGTATATATCAAATATTAGATCCCGTTTTCAATAGCAATAAAAATTATGGATTTATATGTCAAATTGTTACTCTATAATCGTCATTGCGAAAGTATTAGTTTTTTTTTATGTCTTTAATTCCGTTGTGCTAATCTTTTATTGACATTTAAACCCTGATCTGACTTAGACCCTGAAATATTTACATTATTTGAAATAAACAGACTTTCGGGTAATTGTAGTTTTATTCCCAAGAAATTCTAAAAATACAAAATTGTTTTTAAAAATGTACTAATATGGGTATAGATTACTAACTAGAATAAACCAGTCTTAACTGCTTTTTTGTCTGATTGCTAGGTAAAAAAAAATTCAATCAATTTTAAACTAATATCCCGTTGCGCTATGCGTTTTGTTGGGAGGAATCAAATTAAATCATGTAAATAAAATATCAAGAATTTAATTTTTAATTTAATTTAAGAATTTAGGTTTTACCACCATAATATGCAGCCTAAATTTAATATTTTTACTAATTAACTGTTTGCTTTAAATATGGTAAACAAATTACAGGAAATTCGTAACAGGATTTTTGTTTGTAATTAGTTAAGCCTTGCTGGTTACAATTTACAATAAAATATCAATAAGTAAGTTTATCTTATCAATTCCTATAAGACAGTAAGTAGTCTTTAATCAAATTTAGGATATTAAATAAATTAATCAATTTCACAATATTTTAGGATAAATTTAATAATGTTTTATGTAATTAACACTTACCTTTCACTAGTTGTCTAAAGAAAATGGGAACCTGAATTTACACAATAACCAATTCACTGGAAGCTAACATAACAATTGATTCACAAGGGACTTGTGTTATTTAATGGTACCAAATCTTTTCAATCAGGTACCTTTAAAAGACCCTATTTCTTAGAATAGATCTATTTCGCCTTATAGTTTATGCTTCATTCATGGAATTAGACAATTAATGACAACCTCTTCAGGGCAACATAAAAAAGTTTTAATGAGAAGTAAATAGATTAAAATTAACTCAAAATATGTGAATAATACATCTGTAGGATTTTTATAAATAAACATTCATTTAGCATCTAAGCGTTTGGGGAAGAGCAAAAATAATCTTAATATAACAATTTTTAAATATTTTCGATAGCAAATATTTATCCTTTTAAATTTATTGGTTCAAAATTGGCTAAACATCACACTCAAACAGACTTTAGCTGTCATATTTTTTGGTCAATTCGTATACCTTGGTTGCCCGAAATTTTCTAATTTTGGATTTTGAAATTCAATTTTAACCAATTAATCATCTTTTTCATAACAACTAATTTTTTATATATATCCTGGAAATAAATGAACACAAATACAGATTTTGCTGTACAAATCAGCCTACACCAAAGAAAAAAAATTAAATTATCAAAAAAAAGTGCATGACATACGGCACAGGTGGTCAGTGAAAATAATGCTTCAAACGTTTTTTTGAAAAAATATTAATAGTTTACCCAGAAATTACCACTACTTTAGCAATCACACGACATAAAATATTAGGCGCTTTCACTGCTAATTGTAGACTGTAGAATGATAAACACATGAAAACTAATAATTGAATCACTAAAACAATAACAAAATTACCAAAATAAAACTGAAAAGACAATTATTTAAGTCACAGGGTTAACACAAAGACTTAAACTAAAGAAATTAAAAATTAGCAAAATATAAATGTATTTACAATTAAAGAGACAATAAGACACAGCAAACAAAATTTCTATTTCTTTTTTAATATTTGTAGCACAATATTTAGTTGTTGTCAAAATTTATTGCACAATTTTACAAAAGTTACTATTAATATCAAAAAAATATTTATCTTTCTGATCGAAACAGATAATGTTGAAACTCTCAAAATGATTAGAATAATCTTTACTGTCGCAAAAGTGTTTAATTCATTATTCCTACTATCTTACTCTACTCAAGTTATCCTTGTTTAGAAAATATATATATATATATATATATATATATATTTTTCTATGACTCTGCCGAAACGTCGTCATTTTACCATCGATCCCGGAAGGGATCAGTTATCAACTACGCGGATGAATTCCCAGAAACCACCTAAAACATATATATATATATATATATATATACACAAATACAGTGGGGCCCCAAAATTCATACGTAATATCATGTATAAATTTGGGATTTTAAAATTTGCTGAAGTGTGGGTGATGTGATTTATATATAAGAACTTAGACTCATGTCATAGCCATGTTTTCTACACTTAGTTATTATTTAGTGAGCCTTGTATATTCGCGAGTTGCTAATACTCACAAAGAAACGCACATGTCGAAATACTAAACGTTTCGAAGAAATCACTCAAAAATTTTGATATATATCTAATAAGAAATAAGTACCAGAAGAATTTATGGGAGAAATGGGTTCACGGACAAGAGGATAGAAAAATGTTAGAAAATAGAGAAAATAATATTGTTAGTTTGATCCTATAAGCTAAATGGATTTAAAATAGAATAGATTACAAAGAGTGCTCCATACAAAAACACTTTACACAACTTTAAAATAACTATATTTTATTTTTCACTGTAATAATTTTTATTGTTTTAATGATTCGTCTGTTATTATTCCCTTTCACTTATAATTGTCAATCTGCAATCTTCGTTGAAAACTCTTTATGAAAAATGACTGCATCAGTAACGGTGATTTTTTTGCCATCGAACAATAAATTATTTTCTTAATGAACATCAGAAGCATTACATTTCACTATTCTCCTTTTCATGTAATAGAGAACTACAAATTTTCAAGTAGTGCAATAAATTGCGAAATAGTTAAAAAATAACACTACTGTTTAGATTCCAATAGTTCAAATAAAGCCAGACTTACAGTTTTAGTGACTAAGTTATAGAATAAATTTATTTGGTTAATAAAATATTAAGATCACATTTGGTTCCCTCATCAAAGCCTAGAATACCACATACGTTTCAATTTCTCAGAAAACTTTATAAACCCAATTTCGATGGGTTTGCAGTGTTTTATTATTCAGTTACTATGTACACCAGTGCACATTTCGCCTCCACCATCAAAGCAGCTCAATTTCACATAATATTGAATTACATATGTATGTTAATTATTGTACCTAATTAAACACCAGGAAGTATTGTTTATTTGCAATTCCAGCCATTTTATTTATAAGTGTTAACTATTTTGAGGATTTTAGTGCTAAGGCGTTCTATACCCCTCTATTTTTGTTTAATTTTATTTATTTATTTCAACCAGTAATATGCTAATACAAAAAATTAGAATTATCATGTACTGAACCTACAGAGGCAATCTAATTGCCTGTGCGTAGGACTGAGATATAATCGCTAATTAATGGTCCTAAGACTAAAAGCTAAAATTAGTAGATGCGAACAATATAGGAAATTATATAATAATAAAATAAATATACAAATTGCTTTCTCTTTTTTTATATTTATATTATATTTACATTATATTCATATTATATATATATTTATTTATATATATATATATATATATATATATATTCTACTCACTCTTAATACTCTTGTTTGATATTTACTTAAAGAAAAATCATTAAAATTATTAAACGTTGTTCAGAATCCATTGTTTTAATTCCTTTCTTCTGTAGTATTTTGAACACATTTGGGAGTTCATTAAACAATTTAATGGGCATGATAAGACTTCTTTTCTCCCGTACTTCTCTTTTTCATTTTCGGCAACTGTAGTCTTTTACATCTGGTTTTGGAATTTTATGTACTGTATCTATTACTGAATTCTCTATAGTGTTATAATAGAGATTGTAGCGAGCAAATTTGATGTAAATTCAGTGAGTTCTTGTTGGAAAAGTATTTATTCTTGTTTATAATGTTTAATAATTTTGAAGTTTAAAGCTATTTTAACAAATTAACACTTTTTTCAAAAAATAAATATTTTACATTATTATATACATAAATTTTCCCGTCCTAATTAACCCATCCCCCTTCTAAGGAAATGTTCAGTAAGAATCAGAAAAGACGTAATGAGAGGAAATCGATAGTAATTACAAAAACTATAGTAAAATACTTGTGACCGTTAGCCAAAAAATTAGTTATTACTGAAAATTCTACATAGTAATCAGTGGCGACTGGTGGGTTATGAAACTGGTGGTGCACTTTACTGGTCAAATATTGGGATTCAAAGATGCAACAAAACAAACCATAGCTTTGTTAATACTGCATTTATTTTTTATAAATTAAAATATTCGTCGACTTTTTTCGGAAGCGAAATGTTACATGAACTTTTTATTAAAGTCTCGCCTTGATTTTTTCAATACTAAGCACAGAAAGAGCATTTATCCGGTTCTGAGACATGGTATTGCTAAGAAACGTTTTATTCCTTCTTTCCTGTTTCCGTCTAAATTGTATGCCCGCCATAAAAAATGCAACGAAAACAAAATATTGTATTGAGGCTATCACATCCACACAACCATTTCGTTCCATTATAAATTTCAGTTTTAAAACTTCGCCTAAATACTTTATTTTTCGTTTTGCACGCTTGTTTCAAATTAAGAAATGGCCTAGGTGGACCAGTCAATCTTTGTTTTGAAACGATTTATTATTGTTTTTAATATTGTTAATGTTAAAGTTGATAATCATTTTCACATTTATTTATACCCACACACTATGTCCGACTATGTATATTACGATTACATAAACAAAGCAACCACTAATTAAATCAACTAAACAAAAATTTGAAGTATTGAAACGTTCGGATAGGTCCGGTCAATATCAGCAGAGCTCGGTTTCTCCGTGCAGCGTAGGAGAATCAGCCAATTACTCCATACACTTTGCATTAACTATCTTCTATCTCACGCTTTGGCGTGTTATATCATCTCTCATAGAAGCTATGTAAATTTCACCGTGCGCTAGCCGAAGTGCACGTTGAAATATTCTTTACAGCGAATATGTCTTAATATTTTGGAATAGAGCTTAAATTGTTTTTTTTATAAATTCGTTGGTATTTAAATGATATTTATTAAACATTTTGTGTTGATTATTAAACTTATTAAATTTGGTGGTTCAGCGCACGAGTGCACTTAAGGGACAGCCGCCCTTGATGTTCTGCACTAGACTTAAAAAAGGTATGCCCGTAGAACAAACAAAAATACTGTTTTTCTGAAAATCGGAAAAATATGTGAAAATAACGGTAAAGATCAATGTAAATGTTAAATTTTCCTTATAAATATCTAGCTTAAATGTCAAAATATGTCATAAAAGTACATCGTACAGGGTGTTGTAACATCATCATCATTTTGATTCATTTGAAGTCAGTTTCTTTTCGGAAAAAAGTTCTTTTACGGGAATACGGTCGAGTGAAATGGCAGCAAATATCCCTTTAGTGTATCGAAAAGACAAATTGTTATGTCGGCAATGTTTCCTATAAGGTATACGGTTTTAGCTGTGTGTGTGTGTAAGCGTGCATTGAAATATAGGGCGAAGCAAAATTACAGTTATACGGATGGGTTCAAAATATCTTACATATAAATGTGATATATATGAAATATAAGGAGCAATAGCATTATAGTTAGACAGGGTGGTTAAAAAAATTGTATTGGGTGGCACATAAGTAGTTGTATATACAAGGTGGTTGAAATGAGGGTGGAGTAGAATTATAGTTATTAATGGTGTATCAAAAAGTTATTATAAAAGCATAAGCAGTTAAGATATTTGAATTATAGTACGGGGTTTAATATAAATATAGGCATGGGTTTTAGAAGCAGATGCATATACCGGGTGGTTGAAATAAATTGTAGCATAAAAATATAGTTATACTGTAGGGTTCAAAAATGTGATAAATTTTATTATATAGAGTAGACAGTTGCATATATAGAATACTTGACATATGAGGCGAAGTACAATTATAGGTTTACAGGGTGATTCAAACAATATAAAAATAGACAGTCAATAGAATGAAAAGCATATATACTTATATAGGGTGGTTTTAAAAATATTGCAACATCCTGTAGAGTTGCATTATAGTTAAGGTATTGTTTTAATGTTTTTAAAGAACAGGGTGGTTCAGAAAAGGATAGACAAATAAGTTATTTTGGTTGATCAATTACAAAAAAGCATATACAGGGTGTTGCATATATAGGATGAATTAGAATTAGAAAGAGAATACAAATTAGAGACGGTTTTTAAACTGTTTTTATTTTAAGTCTGTTGACGTCGGATCTTTTTTAAATAATTATTTTTGTTATACCATAAGCCTGGATTCTTCTTCATTTTTTACTTTTAGTATTCAGAATATACGAAGAATTATTGATAAAAAATATTTCGAGGCCTCTTGGCTTGGGTTAAGGTTACAACTCTAGCAATCATATCATAAAACCGAGAAGATATATCTGAGTATAAGAATCCGAAGTTCCAGGCTAAGATCTGATCTTATAATGAATAATTTTATTTGTGTGAAAAGTTGTCTTGCTTGTTCAATTCTAGACCTCTTCCCTCGGCACAAATATTTGAAGGAAGACTCTAGTTTATATTTCCTTTCATTACCAGATTCGCAGTGAGACCCGCTTTTGAGGAAACTTTGGTTTTAGCAATGTTTTTAGGCAATCCGAATTGCTCACTGTGTTTAAAGGTATGGTCCAGTCATACTCAGCCACTGTTTCTGTCATAATTACAGGGATATCAGCATATCGAACATTGTTTATATTGATGCCATCCATACTGGCATCAATATAAACTGTTCTGAAAATGACTTTTGAATATATGTTATAGAGAAGTGGAGACAGCATGCAACCTGGTCTCACTCCGTAATTTATACAGCATCCGATGTTGCTTGTCCGACTCTTTATTTCTTATTGGTCTATGTTTTCTTTCAAGATCTCGATCGTTTTATGCTGCTTTACGTAGTTGAATACATTTTGATAGTCTATGCAACACGCAAAAACATTTAGGTTCATATTTCTGCAACTCTGTGTGACCTCTTGCCAAATTCTCTCATTTTCAGATTATTCGATATCCCGACTTGACCATACAATGTATGGCATCACACTCCATCTAAGGCACGCTATGAGTGCCTTTAGGGGAAAATCCCTAAACCCCAGATATCCAAACCAGGTTTTCAGGCCCGTGGTTGGAATCGTGGCGGCAGTTTCCCAAGAATTTCCTGACCGTCCGGGCTGTTTCCAACAGGACGGCATTTTGCATTTGTTTGCAAAGATGTTCGTCCAGACCGAGGTATTTTAAATTGTTTAATAAATGTTTTGGGACTAGTCCTGTCGTTGACAGAACAATTGGTACAGTTCGTGTGTTGTTCATGTCCCACTGAGTCTTTATTTGAAATTAGAAATCTCTATATTTGCTTATTTTCTCAGCCTGCTTGATATTTATATTATTGTTGTTAGGAACTGCTATGTCAATTAAAGTTGTTTTCCGAGAGACTTTATCTACCAAAACTATATCTGGTCTATTGTGAGCAACAGCCCGATCGGTCAGTATCGTGCGGTCCCAGTACAGCTTGTAGTTGTTATTTTCTAAAACAGATTCTGGTTTGTATTTATAGTATGGTAATCTTGCCGACTGTGATAATGCAAATTTCAGTGCTAGTTCCTGGTGAAGTATTTTTGCCACAGCATCGTGTCGTTCTTTGTATTCAGTTGCAGTGAACGCTTGATATGCTGGATAGATTCAGATGTTTGGCAACCGTACCTGTCTGTCGTTGTTAATAGAAGGGTCTTTAACGATATACTTTAGATAGTTCTTAGTTGGAATTACTTGATCTTGGATTGCCAATATAAAGCCTTCCGTTTCAGAAAACATATGATCAGAGATAAACCAGTAGTTCGACGCTGCACTATCGACATAATCTTGGTTGACGTCATTTATATTTCTTCCACGAAGGGGCTCTCTTTCCATTTCAGCAGTTTCTGATCTGTGGTCTGGTGGTGTAATTGGACATGTCGTTGTGTCAGTTATCAACCTGGCACAACGGTTGGTGGTAAGAGGTATGTAGCACCATGCGTATGGAAACTAAGCATCTTGTGTGGGTGGGTAATTACGTCATTTATAAGGGCTGTTAGTGTTTCGTGGGTTGCGTACAGTTTCTTTATCCAGTAATTTTGTACACCATCTGGTCCTGGTGCTTTCCAGTTATGCAGATGCTTCTTTATGTTGGATGTGTCTTCAGTTGTAAATGGTTGGTATTGCATAGCATCACAGTTCTGAAATGCAGCCTCCTCATTAATCCAGCTGGCTCTGGAGTTATAGGAAATTGTTGTGGAAAGCTGTGTTTTTCAGAATTCCTCGATGTCTGTTTTACTGGGGTAACTAGGAGCTTCATTATTATTGATGTTGTTAAGTTTTCTATAAAACCCTTTTTCTGATTGTCGGAAAAATGTGTTTTCTTGTTTCCCTTGGTTACTGTTGTGCCTTCTCAATCGACTTGTGTAGACGGAGAGCTTTGTGATATTAATTATTATTTAATTATTCTGTATTATCTAATTATTCGATAGTGGTCGCACTGAGGCATTTGACTTTTTTGGTAAATTAATAAATGCTGATTTTAGCCTTTGAATGGTCAATTTTTATGTTCTAAGATTTTAGCCTATCAGATGGAATTTGACCGGTGCTGCTACATTTCAATGTTAAGATATCTACATCTTATACTTATTTTTTGATGTTCCATTACTTTGACAACTTCAACATCAATATTATCAGAGGTCCAGAGCTTACCCTGTTTCCTAGGATTTATTTATATGTAGGACTAACGATTTTCTTATGGCAGGTCCAATTTCATTTAATACCTAATCTTCTGGTAATGTATCTGGCCTTTTGTTGTTAAAAACTACTTCGGTATATTCCTTCCATCTTATTACCTTGTCTTCAATACCCTAAATGCCGCCCCTAAATTTTGGCGCCTCGCACAAATGTCCGGATTGCCCAGAGGGCCCTGCCGGATAGTGTAAATGATTTTATTTAATAGAAATGTTTTTTTTTTCTTTCCGCCAAATAGAGAACTTTTATTATACCAATAAGAAACAGATAATAATGTTTGATTTAAAATAAATTATTAGAGAAATACAACCTATGTATTTCTCTAATAACCTTTGCTGAAATATTAGATAAAAATTATAAATATCTTTTAGGTGAGCGTTAATTGGGCGACCTATATTAATTAAAATATACTTACGTAATTTTATAACTATTAGCTACACATGTTCAGTTTATGCTAAAGATTTGTACAGCGAATAAAACCACTACTATCTCAAATTATTATATAAATAGGATAAATATAGAGCATTTATAAATGTTGATTTTAGAAATAACTAACTAGCTCTTAAATGATTTTTACTCTTGTTTCCATTAGATTGCAGGAAGGACATCGCCAGACAGGGGCACGGATAATTATTTATTCTAATTAGTACTTACTGTACTAATCTTACATTTCGATCTATATTAACACAAAATTTTTGATTTGTCCCCTCTAGACCAAAAACCAGGTGACTTGACCCCTAAAAGTCGAAACCTATCAGTTGATATCAGAGATGCTCTTAAATAGTAATGAATACCTAATATTCAGTTGTACCCTATTCAAGTTTTAAAATGTGCAGTGTAGGAAGTTTATGCAATCCCTATTCTATACCAAAGAAATTAATTATTGATGGTACAATATCATAGAACCAGTTCTTTGTGTGTCATAATAAATAGCAGTAGTTAGTTGGTTCATACATACAGTAATTTCAATATGACATCTGGCCAGTGGCAACTATTGACATTTGTGTTGTTCATGATTAAGAACAATTCCAGTCCAATGATTCAATAAAACAAGTTTATTAATAAATCTAACAAAATTGTGCAAGTCATAGGAAGTCACACACGCCATTTCAAATTCATAGATGACAACTTTTAAAAGTAAGTTATGCAAGCAATTACACAATTTTCAAAACCAAAAGTCATGTATGCTAGTGACGCATAAACAACTGCTACTGAAGTATTAAGTCGTATATAAATAAGTAAATTATGTAACAAAAATAATCAACTGAAAAGTGGAAAACAAGTACTATTATCTATAGATTTTTGAGAAAAGCAAAATGCAAAATGATTTTTTTTCCTGAATATCCTCTTAATCAAATAATAAATCATACAAACAAAAATAAAAATACAACTTGACTGTTATAGAAATTGCAGGATACTCAAATAACCATCACAACAAAACCTATTTGTTGTCTGTACAAAATTGGAATAAATTCAGCAACACCAAACTTTTTGATTAATAGTTTGTTCCCGTTTGTAATTTTCAAGATTCAAGGTACATTTTTATTATAGTAGGTATCAACAGCGTTGCCGCAAATGGTAAGTTCTGAACTTTAGGTCGGCAGTTTTGGTGGTCTAAAAGGAAACAAATATAGAAATTTTCTGATAATCTGTCTATAAATACTCGATTAATACACAAAGTACTAACTAAACTAAATTATTATAGGTTTTATTTCACATATAACGAGGCGCTAATGATCGGCAAGAGAGGGCACCGTTTAATTGATTAATTCTATTCAATAGATTATTTATTCAAGATTTTATAGTTAATGTTTCAATTAAAAGTCGTTTTGAACTCTATACTAGTTGAGATATCTCTTGTAATAGTCTTCTAAACGTTGTTTGTGGCATATTCTTGATTACTTTTATGTTTTTTTGGGCAATAACACCACAATCGAAATAAAACGACGTATATTGAAGGAAAACCAAACGTTTCAAAGTCTATTCTGACTTCGCTGTCAATGGCTTTGTATTTATTGATGTAAATTGCAAAACGAAAATTTTTCCTTCAATATACGTCGTTTTATTTCGATTGTGGTGTTATTGTTCAAAAAAACATAAAAATAATACCTTGTAATCGTTTAAACATGTTTAAAGATGAAGGGCTCCAACGGCTAATAGTTAGAGTCCTAAACGCCAACCAAAAATACGGGATGAAACTTAACGTTAAGAAAACTAAAATCTCCATAATTATCAAATACAACATTTCAAGAACCATGCTAACGGTACAAAATTACAGAACACAGACAAAATTAAAGATTTACAACTTACCAGATAATGGGAACACTCCCAAGGAATTAAAAGCTTAAAATACTTTTAACCGAATGAGAAAAGTCCTAAGTAATCTTAATTTTAAAATATACATTCAAGAATTGGAGTCCTATATTTTCTCCATATTGCTATACGACGCAGAAGCTTGAAACCTGACTAGCCAGGGGGCGCCCCCCTGAAGCTTAGGAAAAAAGGAACAATAATAATTAATAGCATTAAGAGTAGACACTGGATTATTAAATCCAGAGTAAAAGTTATATGATCATAAACAATAGGCAGGAGAGTAATAGCATAATTAACTGAATGAGTTCTAATTAGTAACCAGTTTTATTTTTTATTATCACATAATAACCCCCCCCCACTTCAAAACCATTCTAGATCCCACCCTGATGCTTCTTAGAAACGGCTAGAGGTATGTGATATGTGGCTTGTTAAATAATTTACAGACTTATTTTGTAAAACGAATAGTATTAACCAGGATCAATGAGGATATATTGAAGATATTTTAAAACTTCATATATAATGCAGTTCAATTTGTTTATCTTGTATTTTCCTTATAATACTAGAAAACTGGTTTAAAAGAGTAATAAACATTGCATTAAAAGTGAATGATAAAAATTATGATCAATTGTATTATCTATTAACTATGCTTTTCTTCGTAGTTTATTAGGGTTTTATATATTATATTATATGAACTTATTGTTCATTTTCTATTTATGTTAATGTCATATTATGTGCTTTCAAAATGTATTCTGTATATTTGGGTTAGGTAATAAAAAACAACAGTAAATTCATTAAAGGGCGCCAGATAGTTTGAATAACCTTCAATGTGGAACATACCTTATAACTGACAAAACCGATATGAGGTTAAGTTCTTCGACTCCCACCAGCTTATTTTAGATAAGTATGCTCCCTAACATGGATTTAACGTAACCTTCATGTAGCCTTTTACTGATTATCATATTATTAGGATAAAGTAAAAATACACTAAACGAGTACAAATAAGAATTTAATCAAAAATAGATGTGGTACAAAAAGATTTGCAAAAAAATGAAACATATCTCTAGAGTATTTAAATCGTAAAACATTAAATATTCAAAATTGAACCAATTATATCTCTAAAAGTTGTTATATGATGTTCAAAAAATATGTAAAACCTTATTACAAATGCCTTATGGTTACAGATATATTATGACATGTCTTCAAAAAGGTAGTTTAATCTGTTAATATTGGTATTACGTTACATTGTCCAATTGAAGATTAATAATATTTATAATATATATAAACCAGAGAAAATTATCTACACTGTACTTTACACTAATGTCTTCATAGAAAACTCAAGTGCATTTGGTATATCACAATTATAGTCTTTCTTCAAGAATTTATTGACATCAAAAACTGAAACCAAAAATATCGAAAACCATTTCCAAAACGTGGCAACATCCAGCTAATGGTGGCGTACAAAAAGAACATAATCAGTACACCCAGTACTCCGTAACGTAACCAAAGTTACGATTGTTTAAAGAACACTTATACCAGTTTTTTCGACTTTTCTCTGTGAAAAATGCTCCGATCAAGATTAAATGTCTTATAACAATGGCTTATAAACAATTATTTGCGTGATAACGAAGCGGTTTGCTCTTAAATTTTATGTCACATAAAAATCTCTATTGTTTGGTGTATATGAATTCTTATCGGCAATTCCATATGTCGAATATTCGGTAATTTCTTATTGCTTTATTCGATAGTCACAAAACTTAAGAAAATACTTAAAGTAGAAACTATGGCAACTTTTAAAAACCAAAGCGGAAATTATGTACTTGTTATGGTGGTCTAACATTGCAATGAATGTAATGTTCATAGCCCCCACCCCTACTTCCAATTCCACATTCAACAACTACTACTACTATCATGTACTAACTTCTTACAATTAAAAAACTTCAATTCAACATGAAACACAAATTTTAACTATTCCTATAAAACGGAATCTAATCATTTAATTTCGTCATAGGCATCGAATCCAAATGAAGATCCAGCATTTTGTAAAACCTGCAACACAAAATTAGTAACGCCACTGCCAGTTTTAAACAAACAAGTAAGTCATAAAAAACGGAATTAAAAATTAAAATTAAAAGAATTAAAACGACGCAACAGCTTGACATGATTTTTCTAGCTTGCAGATATGCAACAATTTTTCAAGATGCTTTGTTGCAAGAGGAAATGAAAAGGATGTAACTTAAAATGCGCATTCAGTTAATAATAATGAAGAACTATTTGAAAATGCTTTTTCAAAGATTCAGTTCGTTTCGGTTCTAATGTATAATCACTGTGGTGCAACTGTTACGTAAGTGGCTGTCATTCTAGAGCTTTAAGGCAGGGGCACCCTATTGAAACGCGTCGCAACACGACGTGACGCGTCTTAAGTCAAACCTATTCTTAGTATTGTTTATGGTTTCTTGTTATAAAAATACTAGGATTTGATTTGACTTAAGACACGGCACGGCACGTCGAGTCACGTCGCGTTTCTCCAATGTGACTCCGCTTTTATTGATTAAATTAGACGTTAACCCGCTGTTTCTCCCGCTTATGGAAAGTAGAATTCTTTAAAAAAGAAATAGCTTATGAAACACATAGGCTATCCTATATAACAGTTTTTTCTAACTTTGTTGAACCAACCTACATAACTATAAATCTACCAAACCCGAATATATTTTACCCAATCTGCCAGTGCTTATGCGCCACCATATATAACATTTTTTAAACAACCTTGTATAACTGTAACTCTGCTTCATCCTGTATATGCTGCTGTTTACTTGTCACCCAATGTAACTTTTTTCAATTACCTAACTATAATTCTACTCCACTCCATATTTCAGCTATGCAACTGTTTATGGTCTAGGCTATATAACAATTATAACTGATCATTTTTGAGCCACCCTATATTATAACCACCACCTTTATAAACAACTTTTTCTAACCAAAATATATAACTATAATTTTGCTTTGCCTCATATCTCAGGTATTCATGCTCTACATCATATAACAATTTTTTTACATTTTTAATCTACCCTATAAAACTATAACTCAACCACCTTATATACATACAAATACTATGGATCACCCAATATAACATCTTTTGTACCACACTGTATAACTATAAATCCACCAATCCCCAATATATTTCACCCATACCGCAACTGTTTATGACCCTATATAACATTTTTTTTGAACTGCCTTCTATAGCTATAATTATACTTCCATCTATATTTAATCTATCTTGTATATACTGCTGCCAATTAGCCAGCCATTATAACTTATTTGTCTATCAGTTTTTGAAACATCCTGTATAACCATAATTTTATTCAACAAAATATTTCAACCACGCTGTATATACATCTGATTATGGGCCATCAAAAATAATATTTTTAAACAATTAACTATAACTCTGATCCACTTGTATTTTCTATCTTTGCAACCGCTTACGGACTACGCTAAATAACCATTTTTATGATAGTTTTTAACCTCCCTGGAAAGTATAATTTGTCTCCACCTTATATGTCAACCACCCTTTATAGGCAACTTTTACTAAGATTGTTTTAATCACACTGTATTACTATAATTTTACTTTGCCTCATTGTAAGTGCAACTACTTATAGGCCACCCCGTATAACATTTTTGTACCACCCTGTATAAATACAAATCCATCAATTCTCACTAAATTTCACCAAAACTGCAACTGTTTATGGGGCACCCCATGTAACAATTTTTAAATACATACTACTACTCCCCATATTTCAAATATCGTATCTGTGCAACTGATTATTTTTCCTCATCTTTTTTGAACAACACTCTAAAATATAATTTCTCTCCACACTTCATTTTAACCACACTGTGTAACTATAACTTGACTTCGCCCCATATATCAGGTACTCCATATTTGCAACTGCTCATACTCTAGCCTATATAACAATTTTTTTAACCACACCATATAATTATTATTCTACTTCACCCTATATTTCAACAACCTTGTATATGCAACTACGTATGGGCCACCCAATATAACATTTTTGTACCACCCTGCATACTTAGAATTATAGTCAAGACCATATATTTCATATATCCACTATATGGTAAAGCTTGTAGATAATAATATTTCTTTATAATATTTTTTAAACCCACCTGTATAGCTGTAATTATATTTTGTTACCTATTTCAAGCACCCTATACATACTTTTTTTTTGCCGAGGTGAAATCCTATTACGGATTGCCAATGCGCTTGGTTCAATCACGACATGCTATATGTGAGGCTCCCGGTTACCCGTATACTCACTAAAACATCTCCAATTGCCCTCTAGGTACCTGGAACTATCAACGAAGATATTACGTCAGGTACCCCGGCCCCTAGTCCCCAACCTACCAGTTCCCTAATTTCAATCACCTCCCTCTCCTCTCTCTCTTTGTCCCTTACCACCCTGGCCAGGAACTCTACAATCACTCCCCACTTCCTCTCGCTCTCCATCAACCGTTCTACGACATTCCTCGCCTCTAGAGCGCACCCCAACTCATTCTCTGCTCGCATTCTATACCCTTGCCATGTTTCACACTCAAAGAAAGTATGTTCAGGGGTATCCACTTGTCCACAGTAAACGCACCACTCATCCTCCTTCCTCTTGAATCTGAACAGATACTGCCGAAAGCACCCGTGTCCAGACAGCAGCTGTGTCAGATAATAGCTGGACTGCCTATGTAGACAGAGAACCCACGCTTTCAGGTCTCTGACGAGCCTCCTCGTTCAGGACGCCGTTCCCGCATCCTCACTTCTCCATTCACTGCCTATAGGTGCCCTGAATCATCCGCGCATACGTTCCCACTCTCATAACCTTTTTCCATACCGGTGCGCCATAGAGCAGGACAGACCTAACAACACTACACAACACCATCCTTTTCTGCCCCCGCGGACCCCCGATGTTGGGGAGTATCCTTGACAGTGCCGCCACCACCCCCTTGGCTTTCTGGGTAGCCCTTCGAATATGCTCATTCCAGATGAGCCTATCATCGAGGGTGATCCCCAGACATTTAATAAATTTCCTGGGGACCACCCTCACCCCGGCCCAAGAGAAGGCAACGCCTCCCCTCTTCCCAAGGGGGCCCCTCAGAATGACGCATTCCGTCTTCTGAGGGGCTACCCTTAGATGGTTTCTATCGAACCACTCTCCTTTTCGTATACGCATTCTCTTTTTCCTCCTCGAGCAGTCTCCTCCTAAAGAACCTACACCCGGTAGTGTCCCATCTATGCCCTTCCTCACTACACAAATGACATTTGGTCTTACACTTACACTCTTTAGCAGTGTGTCCTCTGACGCCGCAATTGAAACAACACTGCCTCCGATCCTCCCCTTTATATTCACTCGCCGTATGCCCGAAGTCCCAGCACCGGTAGCACTTGTCTAACCGGACCCTGGGGCTTATGACACACTTCAGCCATCCCACTTTCACACTTTTGGCTTGCAACAGCACCCCCGCGCTGGCCCCTTCCACGCTGATGGTGGCCGTCTACCTGCCCCCAACCCCTACAACCATCTTGGTCACCTTGACCTCGCCCTTTCCTCCCTGGACCGAGCCAACGGCAGCAACTACCTCGGCCTCGGTGGTGGCGGCATCGAGTCCCCTTATTAGTAAGAGTGACCCCCCTCCCCCTTATGCGGAAACCCTCTTTTCCGACACACCCCTCCAGTCTCCCGGAGAGCTTTGCTGCCTGCCCCTTTTCGGTGACAAGTAACAACTCCCCCCGCTTTGTCTCCCTAACTGCTTTTATGTTAACGCCCAAGGAGGAGACGTCCACGGACTGCCTGACGGGACGGACGGTGTCCGCGAACGTCTTCCCCTCGGACTTTTTAATGAAGACGGCGTCTTCATTAGGCCGCCTTCCAGCTACAGGTGCGGCAGCTTTCCCTTGCTGACTCACCTTAGCCTTCTCCAACGGTACCTTTCCCACCGCTTTCGGTGTCGCCACAGTGGCATATGTGTCCCCCTGTCCATCCCCTCCCGCCTTTGGTGGGGGTTGGTATATTGTGACCCTGATGGGCGCACCCCAGAAGATCATCTGCACTGCCTTCCGGGACGCGTCCATCGAGATCCCCTCCCCCAAGGCGACCGCCAGCTCACCGGCATTCCTCCTCAAGAGGTCGTCTCTGAGCCTCTTGAGGAGGTCCAGGTGCTCCTCTGTAATGTCATCCGTCCCCTCCAGCTTCCTCATCACCAGCCCGAACGCTGTAATTGTCCTCTGTGACACCGTAGACGCTACATACACTTTATTTACAACGTAGTTGTAAAAAGTGTCCTTCGATCCTCCCGGTTCGGGGCCTCCCTCGAGTAGGTCGGGATATCTTTCCCTAGCCACCCGAGTGAGGCCCCTAGTCCCCTGCTCCCGATCAAGACACACGCCCACGTCCGTCAGGGACCGGCCTCTGAAGGGGTTTCCAGCAACTTTACCCACGCTGCTGAAAACCTCCTCAGGCCAGGTCTTCGCCATCACCGCCCGTATCTCCCCGAGCATTTCGGCCCCCGCTACCTCTCGTGAAACTTCTCTCACCTCGCTCTCTTTCATTTCCTCTGCCACCGTTGTCTCCTTCGCACCCGCTCCGCCCCCCTTGGCGAACATCACGGCCCTGATCTCCGCAGTCATGAATATAGAACTCAGACTGCGGAGCCTTATTGCCCCGCCCTTGATCTCACGCTTGGTGTTAGTGCTCTCATACACCAAGCGAGAGAGAGAGTTCGCGCGTAACCCCATCCAGGTCCTTCAATGCCTGAAGGGCCTTCCTCCGGAGACCCTATATATGCTACTTGTGAACGCATGAACTACTTGTGGATATAAAACAATTTTTTAACCACCCTATAAACTATAATTCCCCTCCTTCTTATATTTCAACCACCCTGTATAAAGAACTGCTTCTAAAATTTTTTTCAACACAGATCATTACTGTAATAATAATAATGGCTCAAAAAAATAATTAAAATATCCTAACTGTTTACATAACACATTTGTTATCTACCCTGTATAAATATAAATCTATTCTAACCTTATTTCATCCACATTGTATATGCAACTACTTAAGAGCCTAACAATAAAATAACCATTTTGTTATCCACCCTGTATAAATATAATTCCACTCCACCCACCTTTCAACCACCTGGTATATGCAACTATTTATGGCCCACTCAATACACCTTTTTGAACCACCCCGTATAGCTTCCCCCTTATTTCAACCACATTGTATATATGCAGCTGCTTACGCGTCACCTAATATAAGTTTTATTCAAGATTTTTTTAAATCCATGTAATTCTACTCCGTTCCAAGTTTCACCCAGTAAAATTTAAATCGAAACATGTTACATTGGCATAGTCTGAGTTTTAAATAAAACCAATTGACTAATTACTGTCCATGGTAGTAGTTTTTTCGCTATATCTACCACTTCTCTCAATCAAGGGAGATAAAACGTATACCACATTTTAAGTCAAACTATAGGCTTTGTAACAAAAAAAGATTGAGCAAAGTCAGCTGAGTAGTTCTTACGTGAATCCCGAACAAACAAACAACCAAACAGACAACAACAATTTTATAATAGTTTAGAATAGAAGATATAGCTGAGGAAACATACTGTTGAAGCGGGACGAGACGCGACGTGTCGACACCCAACGTGCACCGTGGGCATGACCAACACACCACGCTACGACAGAATAGCAATCTCTGACAATTGACAAGCTGTCAGCATTGACAGTGTATGGATGTTTGATGTGGATTTAAAAAAGAACTATCTAGATGGAAATTTTCAAAAGGTTATGTTTAAAGAATTGCAAACATTGAGAAAATTTTCGGAAGAACCATAGCGTTATTGTTGCCTAAGCTAGGTCAATCTGGATTTATGGGATAGAGTGTCATATGCGAGCATCACGTGGCATCGGCTATTTGCAGTGTGATTCTAGCCATAACAATAGGATTTTGTTTAAATCAACACACGTCGCGTTATGTCGGATGGTACACTGTTAAGACTCAAGGCCACTCGATATGACGCGACACATGTTAAGTTAGATAAATAGTGCGCAGTGATGTCATGGTCCCCTGAAGTAGGTCTCCCTCATGAAGCTCTTTTTTTGGATCCGCCCTGTACCAAGACCTCTAAACCAAATGATTAAAGAGCATATTTTGCTCATGGAAGCAAGATGCCAACATTTGTTAACGCACAAAAATACAAAACTGAGTTAAAATTTAAATTATAAGACCCACGTTTTTGATTCGGAAAATTTATGTTAATCCTTAATTTTTGTTCCGGTTGAATTTTGACTTATACAATTTGATTTGTCGATTTATTGCGCTAGGAATAAGTATCCAAATGTTCAAAAGTGGGTACCCCCAGTGTAAAAAATTAACTTGGCCACAAAATGGGCATATTCAATGTCATACCACAACGTAAAATTTTCCACTCTATTGATTTCGAGGATCGAAATTGGGGATTTGCATTAAAATTGTTGATAATGCATTCCTGAAGAGCTGCTCCAGTTGTTTTTGGAAACTTGGTATAGTCATCGAATAAATAAAAACAAAAAATGTTTACCTTTCCCTTAGCACGTCCCCTCTCATGGTAGATCAAACAAAAACGTCAGCATGAATTCGACTTTTTTTCGACCCAATATAGAAAATCAAATACCGATAGAGATGATTTTAGGCTACTCTTCTTTCGTCGTATTAAATGAAAACAAACTTACTGTAATGTTTTTATTTTACACTCTGGTTCCTTAGATTTGTTTAAACACTCGTTCGAACTTACTATAATTTATTTCCGCTAATTTTATATTCACACAACTATTGCAATTTATTTTGAATACCTGTGGTTTACTAGACGGCGACCGAATACTTAATGATTCCATTCGTCGGCTTCCCGTATTTATACTTTTCTTCTCAGAAGAATCTAGAATATCAAATAGCCGCCGAGAGATTTCCTTCATGAATTCTCGAACAGTCGACGACTTTAGAAGCGCTAGCCGCAAGATTCTACAACATACATCCTCTTGGATTCCACGAAATTTCGAATGCCCTTTACATTACAAACACTAATCAAACAGAGAACTAAATACACCTGCACACTTCTCGTCATTTGATGTGCGGTGCTGATCGTATTTCCTGTGGGACGTTGTAAACCATTTCAGCAGGCGGTTGGGAATAAATGATGCTATTATAAACTTCGTGTAGGTTCTAAACAAATTTAATTCAAATATAATCGTATTTATTCTCTCCAAAATAAAGCACAAAACGTTGTACTACAAAAATATTAACTTCCACTGGCAATGATTAAATATAATCAAGGATTTCAAAAACTGGTGGTCCGATTCGTTCAAAGCTCCCATCAAAATCCTCAATATTTTTTGCGTTTTTACCTTCTCTTAACTTATTTAATGACAATTCCCACAATTGATAATTATGATAAGATGGTTTTCGGTTCAAAACACTCCAGAACCAATTTTAGTATTTTTCAGTGATTTTCCACGTTCCCATTTCTTGCATTTCCACCCACAATTGAGGGAATGATGGCATTATTACAAATGTTCGGTTAATCTATATTAGTTAATTTTAGTAATTTATAAAAATGTGTAACAATAGCCATGTTTTTCTTTGAGGTATACCATAAACAAATGAAACACAATGTCGATTATGTGCACTTTGTTATGTTTGTTTATTAAGAAGTTCATTTTTTATGCACTGGTGCTAAGAAACAGTAACATTGAAAAAATTAAAATGTAATTATATGTTAACTAAAATTAATGAATATAATTAACAGATAGTAGTTCACCAAGACAATGCATCGATTTTTTTAATATTTTGTTACCCAAACCTCTCGATTCTACCCCTAGAGTGGAAGATAATAACGTTAAGTGTTCCCCTCAGTGGTTTATTTAATCGTGTTCAGCGCCCACGAAAACCCTTTACAGTATTTTCGGCGATTTTTCACATTTTCATCTTGTCACCCATTATTTCTCTCCCTAATTTTGGCAAAGTTGTGATATATGCTTCCTTGATCTATATTGACTACTCTACTTATTTCCATCCCTAGAATAGGAAAAGATGGTTTTGTAAATTATATACCTTTAATTCTTATTTATCTTCTTATTAGGCGTGTTCCATCACGACGTAAAACCGATAAGCAACCGGTAATCGTATTGCGCGCAACACCATTGTAAACGGTAACTCGTCACCGCGCACGACGGTTATCGGTTGTGTATCGGTAATTCATTCTGTTGGAACGAACCTATTAAGTTTCGATTTTAAAAATGCCTTTGACCCATCGTGCGACGTGGATACCAGCTTTCCTGGGCATGAGGTTCTTCCGACACAATTGCCAATTTCAGATTCGGCGACCACAGAAACTTCAGAGTAACAAAATTGGACTCATAAGAGCTATAACATTTTTTATCAATCACCTCTTGGAGATCAAATTTTCTTATGGCCAAAATTTTAAAATTCATTGATCACGTTATAAACTGTCCAGTGCTTAATTTCCACCACTAATAATGAAATCAACAGTTTGACACCGCTATGTGAATCATTGCCACCAATTTTTATATTTCTCAGAGCTCACTTCTATGATACAAGCGTTTTGGAGCATCTAGTAAGTACGAAACAACACTTTCAGTGATTGGATGACTTGACTTTTTTATAAAAGGTCTATAAACGGATGTCAAAGTGCTCGAATAAGAATTAAGTATTGTTACTGATGGGCAATCTTGTAGCCAAAATTTCAATATTGGTATCTGAAGCTCCAAGTATGCCTCCGGTAGCTACGCTGTGTGTTGCTACTACTTTGATATTACACTGACATCTGCCACTGCAGTAGTTACTAGTATTATATTACCTGAAGTTTCCAAGTGTCCCACCTTGCAAAGAACAAAGTAAAGAATAATATAAAATCTCAGATACTAGCAGCCATTCCCGAAAAAACTAAGCTCCAAGGTTTATCTAAAACGCCAAATTTGACTAAAAAATATAAAGAAACATTTTATATAAAAAACAGGGAAAAGCTAATTCAAAACGAATGAAACCCAATCCTTTGCGACATAAAAATAAATTAGCTTGACTTTCTCTATGAATGTAACAGATATTTTGAATGTCAACAATCAGTAGTGAAAGATTATGAAGATCTTCATCTTTAATGATTGTAAAGATGTAACTACGAAAAACCATTAGACTGCATTAATATAAAAGCAGCTAATGTCAGTGTTCCTATTAGTCCTAATTGTTCCTGATCGAGTTATTATAAAAAACGTTATTCATTGTTCTCATTGGTAACACAGGCTTAATGATTTTTCATCTTAATCTTTATATTTATGTTTATTCTGATGCTAGTATAAAAAAGTCGCCTTCTAGGATAACTTCACATGCGATATGTTACCAATTGCTGTATTCGTGTAAGGTAAGGTGTAAGATGGACAAATGCAGGTGTGAACAGAAAAATGGTAAATACTGTATAAATAAAATATAATCATTTATTAAATGAAACATACATATGTTATTACAAAATAATCTAAAAACCTCTAACTAAATAAGTTATAGAGAAGATATATCTAAACGAGTCTGAAAATATTAACACATTCAAATATTTTCATTATCACTAGATAGTTTTCAAGTATCACAAAATGTACTATAGAAAACGCAAAGTTATAATTTTAGAAAATTAATATACATAAAAAAATTATGAAAAAAATTAGATATTCCCTTCCATAATTTCATAAGACAAAAAAATTATCGGGTACGAAAAATTAATAGATTAATTTAATATTTGTTACACAATACATAAATTAGACTCAGGTTAAATCATAAAGCTAAACATGATTCTTGAAATTCGATTACAGCAGTCCTATAGGCCTTAAATATAATTTACTAAAAAGATTAAATAAATACTGATATTTATTTTGTAATAAAATTAATAAAATAACTAGATTTGAGCTTTCATTTTCACTAAAAATATTAAAACAAAAAATTACATTATGCATATATAAACTACTTAGTTGAAAGTAAATATCAGTATTTGTCAATCATTTTTCCAATATATCTTTTACCTAAAAACGTTCGCCTAATCTTCAATTATTAAGGAAATTCATTCCTTTAATATAAACGGAAATATTAAATCGTATGAAAAAAATTGTTCCCGCAATTTAATACTTTTGGAAGATGTATTTATAAATAAAAAATATTTTTTACAATTTTCTCACTTCCCCAAAAACATCAAATTAGTTACATCTTTCAAGTTTAGTCAAATAAAAGAATCTAATATCAAATAATTCATCTACAGCAAATTACATGAAATATATACATATTTTTACATAGCTTTTCAAGTTCTATTATTATCATATTGCACACTTTTTATATAGAACAAATTAAAGGCAATATGGCCACTCATTTAAGCAATTTATTTACACAATTTAATATTTTTTTGGTTCTCCACCATTTTTTACCTACTCATATCGTGAAATAAAAATATCACCTATGGCAGTTTAAAATTCATAGTCCAATTCAATATCATAGTCCCATAACATGAAACCGAATACTGATAAAAAAAACTATAAACAAATGTTACATCTAATCAAGAACCAACAGTTAAGTCTAAAATATCACACAGTGAATGAATAATAATACTATAAACATTCTTTGAAAGTTTAAAATATCAAATCATCTTGTTTTAAAAATCATGGCAAATCTACTCAGGTACAATTCTCACTATTTAGAAAAACTTGCAGTAATTTTTAAAATGTTACTTCATAAATGTTTGTACTCAAGTTTGCCCGCTTTATTATAGACCAAATTTCGACGAAAAAAGAAAACAATGAAATTGGAGTTACATATTGATACCATACTTAACAAAAGCTATATTCGAGGTAACGATTCATGGTCATAAAGAAAATAGCTAAATATCGGATAAGTCAGGTCCCGAGAAAAACCTAACGCACGGTGACAGAAACAGAAAAGTAAGTGGATGTATCTAACTCTAAGCTCGCTTCTTATTGGTGCTTCTTTGCATCAGTGAAGTGACGTATACAAGCCATATAGCCATTGATACCACACTAGTTGACACAGAATCACACAGAATTTCCGGAAGCATTCGAAGCTCTTCAATTTAAATTGAGATATTCAGGGTTATTCATGTATTACGACTCGGAATATTATGACTAAGATACTCATTTTAAGACGCGAGATGTAAGACCGACATCTAGGATTTTCGAGAGAATTAGCACACAGAGGTTCCGAATCTGGAGCCGTTCCGTGTAATTGCTGTTCTTCCTTTAACTCCTAGGACAGAATGTCACGATCAAATTTTCAGGTTACTTCACCTGACAGAGATATTGAATACTCTCTTCGAGGTGTCATTCCTTTGTACGCAAGACAATATATTTTATATATTATATATATTGTTTCTGGTCAGGGAACCTTCATCAGTTCTTTATGTATTTGATACATTTCGTTAAATTTGAAGGCGCGAGATGTAAGACCGACATCTAGGATTTTCGATTTGCGTACAAAGGAATGACACCTCGAAGAGAGTATTCAATATCTCTGACAGGTGAAGGAACCTGAAAATTTTAACATTCTGTCCTAGGAGTTAAGGGAGAACACGGAACGGCTCCAGATTCGGAACCTCTGTGTGCTAATTCTCTCGAAAATCCTAGATGTCGGTCTTACATCTCGCGTCTTCAAATTTAACGAAATGTATCAAATACATAAAGAAGTGTTCGAGAGGACATTCAATTGTGGGAAGCGCAACTGATGAAGGTTCCCTGACCAGAAACAATATATATATATATATATATATATATATTATATATATATATATAATATATAAAGTATATTGTCTTGCGTACAAAGGAATGACAACTCGAAGAGAGTATTCAATATCTCTGACAGGTGAAGTAACCTGAAAATTTGATCGTGACATTCTGTCCTAGGAGTTAAGGGAGAACAGCAATTACACGGAACGGCTCCAGATTCGGAACCTCTGTGTGCTAATTCTCTCGAAAATCCTAGATGTCGGTCTTACATCTCGGGTCTTCAAATTTAACGAAATGTATCAAATACATAAAGAAGTGTTCAAGAGGACATTCAATTGTGGGAAGCACAACTGATGAAGGTTCCCTGACCAGAAACAATATATATTATATATAATATATAATCTATATTGTCTTGCGTACAAAGGAATGAACCTCGAAGAGAGTATACTCATTTTAGACGATCTTTTTTTTAGGTTGATTTATATCCTTCAGTGGAACATTTTAAAATTATTTTCGTTTTGTACAGAGTGTCCCAGTATTGTCCCAAAATTTAATGCCCTGTATATTATTACATTACGGCACCTACGATTAAAATGATAAGGTGTTTCATAAAAGTTTACTATATCTAAACCCCATAGTTTCTGTAATATTCACTATTTTATCAAAATGTAGTGATCATTTAAAGGGTTAGTGTCTCAGCAAACTCTTTTCTTGTTTCCAACCAAATTCCGACTAGGGTCTCCTGAAGGATAATATTTTGTGTTGCACTTGTGGAAAATCCAATATTGTATACAAGGTATGAAATAAATACCAATTAATTAATATTTTATCGCGAAATGAATTTCGAGATTCAGTACGACTCACGATTTGTAAGCTATATTTTTCAGAAACTTCTGGATGTCGAAAATCATTTCGCAATAAAATATTGAATTCAGTTATATGTACTATATACGAGAATTCAATCAGTTAAGGGGAGCGCAACTGATAAAGGTTCTCGGCTAGAAACAATATATTGTATTGCGTTCAATGGATTGAAAAATCTCGAAAAGTTAGTATTTAATTTCTTTCGACAGGTTTTAGTAAACCTACGAATTTTTTCGTGTGATTTCTATCCTATAAATCACAGGGAAACGGCGTTACACACGGTACGACTCCCGATTTGGAGTCTCTATGAGCTAGATTTTCCTGAAATTCATGGATGTCGAAATTCATTTCGCAATAAAATATTAAATTCAGTTGTATGTACTATATAATATATAGATATAAAGGTTATGTTAGTGAAATAACCATGCCAAATCCATCAGCAAAATTATTAGAAAAATCGTGCAAACATAGCAAAAAAAAGTGGTGACTGCTTTACATTGTCAAATTTGTAATAGCGCTTTCCATAGGAGTTGTGCTTATGAGGCAGGCTTTGTGGACTCCGAAGAAAAAGTAAACTGTTGCAATGGTGGAAAAAATGAGGTGAAAATAGAAAAAAACAGAAGAAAACAAACTTGAAACAATTGTTTATAAATTGCTTAGTAAGCACTTAGGGGCACTAGTGCAACAAATATCACAGTTGTAAAATTCGCAAAAAGAAGAAATAGAGGGCCTCAAAGTGTCAGTACAGTACATGTCTGACAAATTCGATAAAAATCTGGAAGAAACGAAAACGTTATGGAGAGAAATCAAGGAAATGATGGAAGAAAATGTTAAGTTACATAAAAGAGTACAAATGCTGGAAGACAAATTATATGCTAAGGAGCAAAGTGAAAGGAAAAATAACATGATTATTTCCGGTATTGACAAACAAGAAATAAGCCTGGAAGAAATTGTTAAACGAATTGAAAGTACTATGACAATCACTATTACAGATGAAGACATAAACTGTCATCGATTAAATAACAGCACAAATGCTCCCATTGTGGTACAGTTTAAAACAGAAAATTTCAAAACATAACTGATGACTAAAATAAGAGCAACTAAAGAGACTTGAAAAAATACAAGAAAATTAGATGCGTTTTTTGCAGATATGGTAAAATGTATGTATACAAAGAGGATAGTGATGTCCCCATGAGAATAAACAATGAAACTGAAATTAAACATCTGTAAAAGATTTTTTAAATAATAAAAAAAAACAGTAAATATTACATGAATTTAAACTTACTATACATACATATTAGAAGCTTAAGAAATAAAATGGGAGATTTAAAGAAAATATTAGCAAACGACTGCTATAAAGATGTACGTATAATAATACTAACAGAAACATGGTTATATATAAATGAAGTAAGACCTTTTAATCTAAATTCATTTAGAGCGAGAAGTTCACGTGGCGGAGGTACAAGTATCTTTATAAAAGATAGTATTGATTTCATTGTAAATGACACAAAGTACACATGCAGCACTGCAGCGTTCTATCTGTACACCTAGTTAAACAAAAATACTTCTTACGGAGCATATAAAGACCTCGACAAAATAATACTAAGGACTTCATCAGCCAACTAGACAAAATTATGGAAAGAGGAAAAGAAGAGTGCGCTATAATAAGCGACATGAATCTGGACCTATTAAATGAAACGAATACAATCAAAGACTACAACCACACCACAGAAATGAATGGGTTTAATATACAAAATAAAAAATCTGTTGAACAAGGTACGCGTGTAGGACGCACTCGTTCTAGTATCTTAAATCAAGTATTAGCGAATAAAAACATTAACTGTAGTATAAAATGCTCAAATCATGAAATATCTGATCATAAAATTTTAAAAATAACAGTTAACAAAATGGTTGGAACCACTCAAAAGATTACAAATATAACGAAGAAATTGGATGAGCAAAAGTGGAAAAACATAATAAAAAGAACAGTTGCGCAAAATGAAATTTCATCATTCATCGAATTAGCAAAACTTATAGAAGAAACAAAACAGGAATGCACCAAAGAGTATACAAGAAAAATTCATCAAAATAAAAACTGGATTACTCCTCAATATATATATAAAATAAAAGAAAGAGATAAAAGTTACATAAGGTAGAAAAAACTAAAAAAATAAATACACTGAAAATGAATTTAAAAAACTTAAAAATGAAATAAATAACATGAGAACTCCAACTCCAACTGAGAAAAAATTTAATGCCGCTAAAGGAAACTCACAAATAACATGGAATGTGATAAATGAATTATGTAACAAAAAAGATAATAGAGTAAAATAAGTCAATTAAGAAATACTGATGATAAAGAAATAAATGATGCAAAAGAAATAGCAAACGAATTCAATAAATATTTCACAACCATTGGACAAAATTTGGCTTCAAAGATCAAACAGAACAAAAATGTAACATTTCAAGAAGAAGAATTAAATCAAACTATGTTCCTAAGACCGACAGATTTAAATGAAATAAGAACAACAATTCAGAACCTAAAAAACAATAGTGCTCCTGGGACAGATACATAACTAAACAAAATATTCAAGCGATTCTTAGTAGCATTGGTGAGACAATAGTGAGACTTGTGAACCAAGTTTTGGAAAGTGGAAAATTCCCAGACGAACTGAAAAGAGCAAAAGTTATTCCTGTACATAATAAAGGCCCAACAACTGAGCTGAATAATTATCGTCCGATCTCAATTTTAAGTATATTTTCTAAAATTCTAGAGAAGATAATTAAAAGCAGAATGGTAAATTACATACAAAAACATTGTGGCTTTGATAAGTATCAGTATGGTTTTCAAAAGCAAAGTAGTACTTTAAGTGCTACAGTTTAGGGATGGGGGTTGAATAAACGAACAGTTTTTTTTAAACTGTTTATTTCGCATCAACAGATCGACTAGTGTATAGTCTATCGATAAAGTAGTCGACTCCTGAACGATGTTTGTGCACCGTCGCTTCTCAACAACCGTCGACTGTATTTGTTTAATCTCAAGTAAATAACCTGTTATATGTAAATATATACTTATATTCTGTGTAGGCCCGGGTACCAGTTTTCGTAACTGTTTTGGGGTCCGAGATAAATACATAAATAAATAAAAATATACATAAATAATTTTTCGGAATTCAATCAGTTGAGGGGAGCACAACTGATGATGGTTCTCGGCTAGAAACAATATATTGTCTTGCTTTAAATGGATTGAAAAATCTCGGTAAGTTAGTATTATACCAATTAATAAACTAAAATTTCAAATGACAATTACTTCTTTAAGCACCCTGTATTTTATGTCACCAACAGTAGTAGAATTTTATTCTCTATGCGTCGGTATAACATTTCATATACCTAACTATCCACGTTCTCAAGGAAAACGCACATTCACAGAATACAGACGAATTATTACTTATTTTATATTTAACAAGATAGCTATGAGAATTTGACAGTTTTCATTTAAAATTTTCTGACAACTCTTCTTTATGAATCATTTTGTTGTAATAATCGGTGAAATATTAATTAATACGAATGAAAATTTTTAGCAAACAAGAGCGAATCGATATGATTTTTGTCCTTGAAGAATGCCTCCAAAATTGTTTATTAGCTGCTAGAGTCTACGCTCAGAAATTTCATAACAGAATTCATCCAAATAAATTAGCATTCGGCTGTTGGACCATTTCAGGCAAACTGGGAGTGTTGAGTACAGAAAACCTACAAAAGAAAAACCTGTGACGGAAAACGAAGAAATCGAGAACTATTATAGCTTCTGTAATCACAAATCCTCACATAGGGCAGAACCAAACTGCCCGAAATGTTAATATCAGCCAAGCCAGTGGGTCCAAAATTCTTAACAAGCATAATTACCATGATTACAAAATCCAAATTCATCAGGAACTTTCCGGAAATGATTTTGAAAATTGAGTTCAATTTTGTATGTACGTGTTGGATAAAATGGCTGAAAATGACAACTTTTTTTAACTTTGTTCTGTACACTGATGAATGTACTTTTAACAATAATGGATCTGTTAATCTTAACTTTCATTATTATTCTCATTCCAATTCGCATTAATTTCGGAAAATTGATAATCAACATAGTGGTCAATAAATGTGTGGGCCGGAATAATAGGTCGCTATTTCTTTGAAGAAAATTTAAATGGATTAACATTTTTGGACTTCCTAATCACTGAATTTCCAATTATTTTAAAAAATATTCCATTAAACATAAGAGCAAAAATGTGGATACAAATGGATGAGGATTTGGAGCCTCTGTGAGCTAGATTTGCCTGAAACTCCTGGATGTCGGAATTCATTTCGCGATAAAATATTAGCTAATATCTTATTATTTTTGTCCTAGGAAAACTATTAGATGGTACAAGAAAATAATTTTCCATCTCTTAGATATAACTGTTATGAACAGTCATAAGCTGCTTTGTATTATGAATAAATCTAAAATATCTTTATTACAATTTCGTGAAGAACTTATTAGAGAATTAATTCATCTGTCAAAAACCATTAAATCTGGAAAACATTTGCTCAATGTAAAACCATCAAAATACAATCGATGAATTCCAATAGTACTGACATATCTTCAACACATTATCTGAAAAATATTCCCATTCCAGGATATAAAAGACCAAAATACTATATGCGCTGCAAACAATGTGCTACTAAGCAGAAGTGATCTAATACAGGGTGATTACCGCGAAACGCAAGTTTTTGTATTGGTTAGAACACGGCAAGTAGTGGGAGTGGGCAGTTGGGAAGGTCATACAGTGCGGAGGCTAGTTGGAAGTTTGAGTTACACTCAAAATGTGGGACCTTGAACACCCCGCCTTTATTATGAGATGGTTTTACGCTAAAATGAGTCCGTGACCCAGATCCGGCGAGACTGTGATCGTAAATGCGGAATTCAAGAATTGATTCGACATAAAAATTCATCAAAGCACCTAGCAAACTGTAAAAAAATACAAAAGCAACCTAAGCTCACATCTTTGTTCCCATCAACATCAAAATCACAAGGTCCACAGCAAATGGCAAAAGCCGGCGAAATTAAAATAGCATGTTTTATTGCGGAACATAACCTTGCATTTAATGTTGCCTCACATCTGACTAATTTAATAAAATCGGTGTGCCCAGATTCAAAAACTGCTGAATATATGTCTATGAGCCGAACAAAAGCAAGAGCCATTGTAGTAAATGTGACAGGAAAAACCGCTGAAGAAAACTTGATAAAAAATTTAAGAGAAAATGAGTTTTCATTGCTAGTAGATGAGAGCACTGATAAATCAACAATTAAGCACTTAGCTTTAATAGCAAGGTTAGTCAACACAAATTATAAAGTAGAAGATAAATTTCTAACTCTGATACCAATCACCGACGGCACAGCTAAAGTTTTGTACCAAAAAACTATCGAATATTTTAATGAGAAAGAAATTCCATACAAGAGGAATATGTTAGGATTTGCGTCTGATGGCGCCAACGTTATGTTCGGTGGGAATAACTCCATGATGACTAATTTGAAGAATGACATACCTAATCTTTTCACCATGAAATGTATAGGTCATTCATTTGCGCTTTGTGCATCTCGCGCTTGTGAAAAATTACCGAGAGGTCTCGAAGATTTTTGCCGTGAAGTTTTCAATCACATCCAAAATTCACCTAAACGCATCGGTGATTTTAAAACTTTTCAGGCGTTTACAAATAAAAAACCACATAAAATATTGCACCCCGCACAAACCAGATGGCTATCGTTGAACGATGTTGTAAATAGATTGTTGGAACAACTGCCAGCTATAAAATTATATTTCCAATCAGCAGTGTTTACAGATCGTCTACTTTCTGCCCAAAGTATTTTAACAAAAGCCATGGAACCTACAACCGAATTATACTTGGAATTCTTGCGATTTGCTTTACCAATATTCACAGATTTGAATAAAGAAATGCAAACAGAAAAACCAAAGTTGTACTCATTATATAATCAGGTCTACACAGCATATGTGACAATTTTAGAATGCTTTATACAACCGGTTTATTTAGAACTGACAGAAGAAGAGATAAACAAAACCAAAGATATATTAGATGCCAAAGAAAAGAAAATATTAAGTGTTGATGTAAATGACGAGCGGATCCATTTACCGTTAATGGAAACATATGTTGGAGGAATGGTACCAAATTTAATTCGATTGAAAAAAGACACTCAAGAATTGGACGACGATAAATTGTCAAATTTTTACGGGAAATGTAAAGAATTTTACATTGAGGCATTAGTCCAAATCAAACAAAGGTTTCCTTTCGATGATAAAGAACGTCTGGCACTGAAGTGTTTACAGACGTTGAACCCACAAGCGATTTTAGGTCATGATTTGACCCAACGTATAACTTCAATTTCTGAGATGTTGTATTATTTCCCAGGTATTTGTCCAGAAAATATAACAGAATTAGATAGAGAATGGAGAAGTCTGCGTAATACCAATTTAAATTTTGATAAGACTGATACGCCTAATGTAGAGGAATTTTGGTGGAATGTTTCCAAATTAAAAAAAGGCGACGGTTCTGCAATGTTTCCACTATTATCGACTTTAACCAGAAAGCTTCTATGTTTGCCGCACAGTACCGCTACGGTAGAACGTTTGTTTTCGAGCATTAATGTTATGAAAACCAAACTAAGAAATAAACTTTCTACGACCACAATAAAAGGTACCTTGCACACAAAGTCAGAAATTAATAATTGTTTCGAGTTCAATGTGACAAATGACCATTTTAAAAAATTCAATAAAAATATGTACGAATTCAATAAAAATAAAAATGAAACGGAAAATCAGGAAGACTTAGAAATTGAAAATAACATAGTTTAATTGGATTAAAATTTTGATAATTATACGAGTTTTCTTATTTTTAATACCCTCCATATAATGTATTCCATTCTTAAAATTATACAAAATATAATATAAGATAAAACTGTAGATTTACTGTTTTTTAATTTTATATTTACAGTTTTCTACAGTTTTTTTTTCAAGCAAATCTACAGTTTTACTCTATGCTGGGGTTGGCAACACTGATTGTATCTAACATATCCGAAATTCCAGTGTAGTTGTGTTTCTTGTTTGGTGCGGTGATGTACGAATGTATTTTTATCATTTGAAATATTTGTTGACATTATTGTAAATATAAATTTATATAATATGTACTATAACGATTAAGGCAGTTAGTTTTTATCATGGATGAAAATGAAAAACAAGCAAAGTAAGCAACCAGAAAAAGTATTTCACTGGAATCTAAAATGCAAGTGATTAGAAGATTAGATTCTTGTGAGCGTCAATCTGAGATTAGTGCTGCATTGAATTCGGCAACATCAACAATAAGGACAATTCTTAAGAATAAAGAAAAAATACTGGCAACTGCCACTACGTCAAGATCTGCAACTAGAATTACCCGTTTTAGAAATAACATTATAGAGGAAATGGAAAAACCATCATAATGGAAAAAGCTAGAAGAGTTTTTAACTACATTCAGGCTGAGGCAAGTTACATAACTGAAACTTTCGTTGCTAGTCGAGGATGGTTTAATAGATTAAACATCGAAATAATTTTCACAACATAAAGATTACAGGTGAAGCAGCAAGTGGTGATACGAAAGCGGCGGCTGAATTTCCAGCCACATTAAAAACAATAATTGAACAAGGAAACTATCAGCCAGAATTTGTTTTTTACATGTGCCCTAAAACGCATCCTTAGGAAATTATATACCCTTAAACGGTTTCAAACAAAACTGTTTTTCTGTTATTGACAAAACAGTCTAAAATAAATAGAAAAAAATGTATGAATTTTACTTTTTACGTTAAATAACATGTGTTACTCCGATTTTCGACATGCAAATCATAAGCGTCCTATTTTGGTTGGTGAAGGCAGTTTTCATCCGTATTTTTTTATTACAATTTCTTCTACAGATTTGTAAAATCTTTACAATTTTACGTAAAAAATATGTTTGTCCAAATCGATATTTCCAATGGTTTTCGAGTAAATTAAATTTGAAAATTATTCTGCTCTTTCAATTTTTGGAACAAAAATTACAAAAATCTGTTTACCATGGCAAATAAAAGACTCATGTTGCCACAATGCGTAACAATTTAAGTTATTGATAAACTGTCAATTTTCATATCCAGCGGGTTCAAGGTTTAATTTCGAATGACTACGAATCACGTCGGCAGTTCCGCCAATGATTTTTGCTAAAATCGAGGCGGATTCCGAATTTTGCACCTTTTATTTTGTTAACGGATGAGACAAGGTTCAGTATGTCAATTTTCATGACGCTCATGAATGGCCTGATGAAAACCCACACAGCATACTTCAGTCCAGACATCAGATTCAGTTTACCGTCAACGGTTGGGCAGGCATTTTAGGCGATCGACTAATCGAACGGTTTGAGTTGCCTAATCGATTGAATGGTGAGGATTAATATAATTTTTTAGTTGACGACTTGCCAGGACTTTGGAAGATGTCCCTTTAATTGAACGCCAAAGCATACGGCGTATGCAGGAAGGTGCGCCACCTCATTACTTACATAATGTAAGACAACACTCAAATGTTTTATGGAGAAAAACGGATAAGCCAAGGGCGCCCTATTCCATGGCCTCCACGTTCCTCTGACCTTAACCCCCATGGACTATTTTTTGTGGGGTCATCTTAAGGCAAAGGTTTATAAAATTGTTAAGATTTTAAAAATCTCTAGAGAAAATTGTAAAAAAATGAATTAAAAAAATACGGACCGAAAACCCCCTTCACCAACCTAAGTAGGATTTAATATAAAAAGTTATGTATGTCAATAACAGAAAAAAAAACAATTTTGTTTGAGCCCTCTTAGGGCATATAACTCTTCTTAAGGGTCATTAATATGGACTTTTTGGCTTATTTTAATGAGTTCTATACGCAGCAGAAGCCTATTATAGAAACACCCTGTATAATTAAAAAACGGCAACTGGTGGAAAATACTACTAACCTGAAAAAATTTAGGATAAAACATATAGTCCAAAAAACACACGAAAAAACAAAAAGTAGTTTTCTCGTTTATGTTTTAACATTACTATCTCATAAGCTTATTTGTACTTGAATTCTGTACTTATTTGAATTATATTTGAATTTAAAGGACAATCACCAATTTGAAATTGAAGTTATGAAAATGAAGGTTTTAACTTATGAGATTCATATTTATTTGTTCTGAGTTATTTGGGAATAACACCACATAAACTTGAAAGTCTGTATATTTCAAAAGTCCAAACATTTCAAGGTCTAAATCAGACCCAGTTTTCAATGTGATTACGATAATATACAAACTTTCAAATTTATGTGGTGTTATTCCCAAAGAACTCAGAAAAAATAAAAACCAGAGATGCCACAATTGTCATTCAGAAAACAATTGTGAGATTCGTGACTTTCAAAAAAATATTCATAAATCATAGGTAATTCAGCTTATTACTAAAAGTTGTTGTTATTTACAAAATTCAAGGCATGGGCAAAGAACAAAAAAGAACATCATACAATATTACAAATCCAAAGGCATGAAAGTAATTTAAAAAGGTATATTTTGATGAACCAGTTGAATTATTCTTTCTAAAAATACATTTACTAATGAATATACAGCAAAATATTTCAAAACACATGTTCATGATCATAATATAGAACATATGAGAATCAACAATGAAAAAAGAAACCAAACAGCTTCAAAATTAATGTTGGAGATACCTCCTTGAAAGTAAATACAGTAGAACTCCAATTATCCGAACTCCGACTATCCGAATCGCCGATTATCCGAATCCGCGTGTGTAGGCACAACGGCAAGTTAAGACAAGTTCCGGCGCATTGCAGTCACGGCGCACCTGTCATTGTTTGTTTTGATTAGCCAGTGTGCTATTGACCTTGCTCGAGGACGCTACTCTTTCGCTACGGCTTACTTTTGTTTGTGCGTGTACAATACTGTATTGTTTTTATACTATGGCTTCGAAAAGAAAACGTGTTGTGCTATCGTTAGCGGACAAACTGAAAATTATAAAGCAACTCGATAAAGGTGTAACGGGTAAGAAGTTGTCTGAGATTTATGGTGTTGGACAAGCAACAATTTCTGACATTAAAAACTGTAAGTCAACACTTTGTTTCGGTGCTTGAAAATGAAGATGGAAGTTCCTCCAGGAAAACAATGAAGACAGCAACCAACAAAAATTTGGAAGATGCCGTGTTTAAATGGTTTTTGCAGCAACGTTCTATGGGAAATCCGATTTCAGGTCCAATCCTTTGTGAAAAAGCCAAAATCTTAGCAGAAAAGCTTGGTTATTCATCTTTTAAGGCTAGTAACGGCTGGCTAAGGAATTTTAAATTCAGGCATGGTGTATGCGAGTTAGATTTGGCTGGTGAGAAGCTTTCAGCAGACTCTGCAGCTGCTGAAAATTTTATTGAAAAATTTAAAACTGCATCAGAATCCTATGATCCGGAGTTTGTTTATAATGCCGATGAAACTGGCCTTGTTTGGAAAGCATTACCAAAAACCACTTTGGCTTCTAAAAGGGAATCTAGTGCCCTGGACATAAGGTCAGTAAAGAACGTGTTACAGTGCTTAACTGTGCCAACTCCACTGGAAATCATAAACTGCCACTTCTTTTGATAGGAAAATCAAGAAATCCAAGAGCATTTAAAAACGTAAAAAAACTTCCACTCTTCTACAAAAGTCAACCCAAGGCCTGGATGACTGCAGCTTTGTTTACCGAATGGTATGATGAAGTGTTTATTCCTGAAGTGAAAAAGCACCAAAAATGGGTGGGAAAAGAAGGCAGTAAGGTGCTTTTAATTGTTGATAACGCACCCACTCATCCTACAGCAGAACTGTTGGAAAGAGAGAATGGGCAGTTTAAAACGACGTTTTTGCCTCCCAATGTTACAAGTTAGCTGCAACCCATGGACCAGTCTGTTATTGAAACAATGAAGCGCCATTACAGAAGGCAACTGCTGAGAAAACTGCTGATCGAAGGTGCTGAAGATGAAGAATTGGTTTTGGCAAATCATAGCAAAATAAATTTAAAGGACTGCTGTTACATGGTAGCGGAAGCTTGGAGTTTGGTTACGGCAGTGACGCTAAGACGTGCGTGGAATAAACTGAAAGGCCTACCGTCTGAGAAGAACAAAAAAAAAAGAATCTGAAGAAAATGAGAAACAAGAATATGGAGAGGATGATGATGATGAAGATGCGTTGTCACTAGAGGAAATAAGAAAAATGATTGTAAAAATTCCTGGTTGTACAGAAGTAAGTGCTGAAGATGTAGGAGAGTGGATGGCTTGTGACACGTCTGACCCTGGTTTTCAAATTCTCAATGACGATGAAATTGTTGTAAGTGTGAGAGAAGATGTTGAAGTGGAAGTGGAAGAAGAACTTTCTGCTGATGTTGAAGTAGACGCTGGACCATCAGCTAGTGAAGCATTTGCCGGCCTCGAGACTGCTTTGAAGTGGATGGAGCGTCAGCCCGAGTGTGACCACTTGCAACTGCTCACCGTCAAGCGAATGCGTGACCTGGCTGCCTGAAAACGGTTGAAGACCGCAAAACAGCTTACATTGACGGAGATGTTTAAAAAACAATGATTTTTATTTCTAAACTTGTACATAAGTACATTTTATTTATATTTAAAACATGTGAAAATTTCATGTTTCTTTCATTTAATTCAATAAAAAAATAGTGCAATATCAAAACGTAGCTTTTATTCTCTCCAATGGCAATTTTTTTTAAAAAAATCCGATTATCCGAATATTTGATTATCCGAATGGGTCCCGGTCCCCATTAATTCGGATAATTGGAGTTTTACTGTAATTGGTTTGAAAGAATGCAAATTGAGTGAAAAAAATCACATATTTCAAACCCCAAGGTGAAGTTTCAGCTGAAAATAATTTAGGGAAAGATGATTTTTGTATAATAAGTATGCAAAATAAATACTACAAAAATTTTGGAACAGAATCATATGTATTGATTCCACTCGGGGTTTAAGTGGATATGATTTTAAAATGAATTCAACATTATGAATCCCATGAAGACTCTCTAGTGGCATTTATGTTTTCAAATAAAAAGAGTTCATATATTAGTAAGGTCTTCTTCACACAATAAAACATCATACATCCTGATGTTTTTATGACAGATATAACAAGTGAGTTCTACAATCCGTGCTGTCAAGTCATGGGACCTGTAAGTAACCAGATATTTTGTTCTTGGTGCATTGATACAGTTTGGCGAAAAATTTGTACAAAGTAATAAACGTTGAAAAAGGAAGGTGGGTGTATGAAATCTTTAAATATTTGCAGAGATTGCTAAATATAACTCAGTTTGAAAAATAATTTGAAGACTTTATTGAATTGCTTCTTAGTGACACAGACACAAGAGCAGTGATTCTCAACAACTAAGGCCGCACTTTTGTGTGCCGCGGCATTCTAAAGTCGGCCGTCCACTGGAACCGTCGTTTAGTCGATATTAGTTCGCCCGTCTTCTGCCGAATACACCCTGCCGAACCCAAAACCCAAAACATGAATCGGAGTTAGGCTACGGTCAGAGTAGCTCCGGTATCGGCAGAATTTTTAACTCTGCCGTACACTGCACTGCTTTCCTTTAGCATATAGTCAAATAACTGGTAGATTAATTTATTTGTGTTTTATATGCTAAAATGAAAACGAGATTTCGATGAATATTAGTTACTTTGTTATAACAATTTTGTTTAATGACGGGAAATATAAAATGATTATTATTCAACAAAGATTTTCATATTTGAATTAAATATTATATATTATGTTCCTACATTTTAAAATTTTAGTAACGCCTGTGTTCCCATAAATAAAATGATAGTTTATTTTATAAACGTTTGTACTTATAACAAACAAGGTTTCGACGAATTTTAGTTACTTTTTATTATAATTTTGTTGAAAGACGGCAAAGATTTCCATACCAAATTTCAATATTATGGTTCCACTTAGTAAAGCCCGTCTTCCCATAAATTAACTCATAGTTTATATTATAAACGTTTGTACTTATAGCAAGCTAATGTAAACATATTTGACACTTGAACTCGGGACTCGGGGTAATTTCTTCACGGCAATGTTTAACTTTAACTTTACTTCTCCAACTAAATTAGTTCTTGTTCGTGTTTCGTTCGTTAGTGTTGTCTGTTCGAATTACTTTTTATTGAGAAAAAATGCATAAAAATAATTAAATATGAGTAGAAACAAGAAGGCACCCATTTGGACTTTCTTTCAACCGCTTACTGAAGAAAAAGCTACTTGTAATAAATGCAAGCAAAATATATCATATAAAACATGAATTACAAATTTAAAGAGGCACATGGAAAGAAAACATCCCATAGTAAATTTAAACTCTGATAACACCATTTCGGACTCTCAGCAGACAACCAAAAATATTCCCACGGCAAGCACCAGTACTAGTGACATCCCGACATCAAGTTCAGCTGCAACCACCAGTGATAATAAATCAGTGTGTAAAAAACAGGCTAAATTACATTTTTTGCCAAAAACAATTAGTGTCCAAAATAAAAACAAAATTGACAGGTGCCTTATGGAATTATTTAACGAAGATCTTCAACCCTTCAGTATAGTTGAAAACGCGGGATTCAGAAAATTTATTGCAGTACTAAATCCGTCTTATCAACTACCTAGTAGGAAATACATAAGTAGAACCTTGTTGACTTCATTGAATGAAGAAATTTATAATAAGACAGAGGAGACAATGAAAAATGTTAAATCTGTGTCAATTTCTACCGATTGCTGGACTTCTATTTCCACAAAAAGTTACATTGGTGTTACTGTACATTTTATTACTGATGACTTTGAAGTGAAATCTCTTCTACTTGAGTGCTGTGAATTACCCGAGTCGCATATCAGTGAAAATTTGTCCAATGAACTTAAACGAATTGTTTCAAAGTGGGGTGTGGAGGACAATTTTTTTTGGCGATTTCTGATAATGCAGCTAACATTCGCAAGGCTATTATAGAAGAATTACGTTGGAAACACTTCAGCTGTTTTGCACATACAATTAACCTTATTGTGCAAGATGGGTTAAAAGTCATACAATAACTCACTAGTAAGCTGCGCAGCCTAGTAGGACATTTTAAAAGAAGCACAGTTGCTGCAGTCCGTTTACTGGATATAAAAACCCAAGCTGGGAAAAGTCCTAAAAAATTAATACAAGATGTTCCAACACGGTGGAATTCTACCTATGATATGATTGACAGGCTTGTAGAATTGGAACAAGAGATACGTACGGTGATGGCCCTTCTAAATACACAAAATATTCCAATTATTACTGTTGAAGAATGGTTAATACTTCCTGAAATTAAAAGAGTCTTGGAACCCATGAAAAGTATAGTGACTATAATGAGTGGACAAAAATATGTTACACTTTCCTCAGTTATAATTTTTACCTTGGGATTAGAGACTCTTTTTAAAAGTATTGAAAGTGATAACCTAACTCCTTTAGTATCGGAAATTGTAAAAGTGTTTTTAAAAGGAATAACTGTGCGATTCGGAAAGGAAATTAGTGGCAGAAAAAGCTTTTGAAGTATGACAAAATGTGTCAAACTTACAATTCACCTATTCAGCTACCACGCCGGATATAGTTAATTTCCTATGCCGATGGGCAGTTCCGGCACTCATTATCTATTTGACGGACCTTCTGGTGCATTAGGACATGCATATCTACCCAATAACGAGACGTGTCGTGAAATTCATTTAGACCGAAGTGAGATGTGGTATTTAGGACTGGATAAAATAGAAGATATTCCAGCAAACCAGACAAGTATGCTGTCTGTTTTGATTCACGAGGTTGGTCATTCTTTGGGGATGGAGCATTCCCGTTTTTGGAAGTCTGTGATGTATCCATATTACGGACGTTCCGAACTCGACGAAGAAAATATCCGAGGAATTCAATTTTTGTATGGAGCGAAAAAATTCCTCAAAGTACGACCGTAAAAAGCATTCCAAAGACGACGAAAAAAATCCCTGAGAGTGCGACGGTAAAAAGCACCCCAAAGACAACACAGAAATATACTCCTGAGATTCCTTCGAGTACACAAAAAATATTATTTCCACAACTACCACTAATACCACTGTAAAAGGTATACAAGAGAAAGCAATAGACTTATGTCAAGTAGATGTTTCGAGCTTAAAGTTTTTAGTATTACGAACCAATCTGTATATTATTTATAAAGACAGGCTTTGGATCATGAATATGGAGAGTAGAAACATACCATCAAAAAACGTTAATCTACGCAAAGTCCTACATTTTCTACCATCGGATGTCGCTAAAATAACTTCAATATATCAGAGACCGTCTGGTGAAATAGTTATGATTGGAGATAAGAAAAGATTATTCTACATATCAGATGAGAACTTTAAACTACTGAAAACTTTAAGCATTAGCGATTTCAAGCTCTCAATACCAGCAGATGAAATCATTGCGGCTGTTACCAGTTATACAGGACAAACTATTTTTTTCTTCTCAAATATGTACGCCGAGATCAACGAGTGTTCTTATGAAGGGAAAAATTAAAAAACTAAAATTTGCAAAATTCATCTCGGTTGGCTACTAATATGATAGAGATCTTCGCCTTTAGTACGATTAAGAATATATTTGTAAAACTTATTAGTCCTGCAATTTTGTATGTTTAAGAATAATATTAAACTGCAAATTCAGAACCAAAAATTAAAATACACCAAACAATCTTCTGAAGTTTTATTTTTTATGCTTGGTAGTGCTGTTATGGAAATATTATATATTTAATCCTGGCGTAATTCTCAATTATATTAATGAATATATCTAACTATCCAAATTGAAGGGATTATGGGGAGAGATTGTTTGGCACTGTTGCTAAGTCATTGTCTTGCAATAGGCTTTTCTCAAAAACTGGAAAACTCACGTCATAGAAGGCGGTTATCTACTGATAAAGTACAAAGAAATATATCCCACTGACCCCAATCCCATACCTAAATTATAACATACTCTCACATTCTATGGAATCTGTTTTACAGAACAGGAATATATATATATATATATATATATATATATATATATATAGAATTTTGGAATTTCCAAAAAATAATGGGAAAGTAGCCAATTTTTTATTGTATAAAGGGCACTAAATAAAGTGTACTCTTTTATTATATTATGAAAGCTTTCGAAATTTATTGATTTCTTCTTCAGTCAATTTTCTGAAAGATTACACAAATTAATAATAGTAAAACTTAATCTAGATGGATGAAACAGACTTACAATATCGAGGTTAGAAAATTATTAAAACAGGTTCTCATTGCAAATACTGTAGAATGCGTAATGCGCTTTAAACAAACATTACAAACATATATCAACAATTGAATAAAACATTATTGTAACTGGATCACACATCCATTGAGTACAATTTTTAAGATTAAAACCATCACATTTTAGAAAAGTTATGCACAAGCCATTTGTCATATTTAACCAGTGACATGGAACGGAAACAAAGTCGAGTCTCGGTGTTACAGGACACTAAGATTCTTAGGTCATGGGGTGTAAATACAAAGACATTGAAGAAATTTGTAGAGAGAGAGTGTCCAATGGAATACTGACTCGATGATATATAAACACATATACATATACACACACATGTACATATATACAAACATTTAAAACCCAAAAACAGGGGGAGATATAGCTTGTAAAATTACAGTTAATGTTTATGATTCTTGTCCAACTCAAGTAAATTGCAATATATTGTTTTTAGGTTTTTTATGTCTGTTTTTTTATTGATACTATTGTTGTGTCGATGTATGCAAACCATCTCCAGAAACTGTCTTTTGAAGGTATTGGATTCACAAGCTAAAACCCCTGGGTTGTCAAAGTCAGGTGAGTGGTTATTCTTCAAACAATGTTCAGCCAGAGCACAGCTACACTTGTTAAGGCGTATATCACTTTTATGTGTTGTTAATCTGCTTTTGAGGTTTCTTGATGTTTGGCCTATGTAACTAGACTGACAGTCTTTACAATCCACCTTGTATACTACATTGGTCTTTAAAAGTTTTGGTGTCCTATCTTTGACCTTGCTGAAAATGTGACCAACCGTTTTGAGAGGTTTGTGGGCAAACATGATGTTGCGTTCAGATTTAAAAACCTGTTGTATTCTGTGGGAGATAGTATTTATGTATGGAATTGAGACATAGTTCACCTGGATGCTGGTGACATTCGAACTATTAGATGTGGATGTAGGAGTTCTGGGTCGCCATCCGTCAATAATGGCCCTTTGTGAATTTTGAAAAATCAGTTTACTTAAGAGTTTGTGTGGGTAGGAATTTTCTAAGAGAAGTTGAAAAAGAGTTTTTAAACTTTTGTGCCTGAAATTTGGATGGCAAATGTTGCAAATTCTTCTCTTCATGCAATTGACTAGATTTATTTTCATTTTCAGAGGGTGTTGTGAATGGAAGTTAAGAAACCTACCTGAACATGTTGGTTTAATGTACCAGTCTAATTTCAGACTGTTGTCGACATCTCTAATGACCCTGGTGTCTAAAAAAGGTACACTTAAAAACTGGTCTTCCTCTTCAATAGTAAAGTGTAAAAACTCATTGTAGTTATTGAAAATTTGTAACAGTTCAGTTTTGCCAGCAGTAGGAATGCTACAAATGATGTCATCAACATACTTCCTCAAGAAAGGAACCTTAAAGCTTAATTTCGACAGACAGTGTTGGACTAGGTCATCCATGATAAATTGTGAGATTATAGGTGATAGTTTTGATCCCATTGGAGAACCGAACACCTGTTTGTAGTATGTTCCATTGTACGAGAATACCGTCGAATCAAAAACGAATTTAATGAGTTTGAAAAAGTTCGATTTATTTATTTTTGTGTGGGATGAGATGGTATCCCAATGTGCTTCCAAACTGTTCAAAACTAAGTCCAACGAAATATTGGTGAACAATGATTCTACATCTAAACTTACAATGATATGGCCTGGAGGTAAGATAAAATTGTTATATAATTCAGCAAAGGTAGCTGAGTCCTCAATGTAGTATTGGTTATTTTTGTCATATGCTTTGTTTAGAATGTCTACTAACAGACTGGCAATTCCAGAGACAGGAGAGTTTATTGACGAAACAATGGGACGTAAGCATAGTGTAGGTTTGTGAATCTTTCGAAAGCTTTCATAATATAATAAAAGAGTACACTTTATTTAGTGCCCTTTATACAATAAAAAATTGGCTACTTTCCCATTATTTTTTGGAAATTCCAAAATTCTATCCAGATTCTTAGCCGTTAATTGCTACGTAGTAATATATATATATATATATATATATATATATATATATATATATATATATATATATATATATATAGCCTTGATAACAAACAATAATTCACCTAGACATATAAAAAACAAAAAAGATAAGAGTGACAAATTCCAACTCGTGTGTCACCAGGTTGAACTGTGGGAGTTGCCCCAACTTCTATATTGGTCACACTGGAAGATCGTTCAATTCAAGATGGCGTGAACACTCTAATGCTTTTGAAAATGAGAGCTCAATAAATTACATTTTCTGAACACTCAGAAAACCATATACCTCAAAATATATCCCAAAATTTAGATTTACAAAACAAAAGTAAAAAATTATACCTTCATGAATCCCTGGAAACCAACAAAAACAAAATTTTCCGAATCCTTGAATGTTCAAACTGATACCAATTCATCTCCCTTACTTAATCTGAACCACAGATCATACATCTGAACAACCAGTTTTAAATAATATTATATTATCCACATCTGTTGTCAACAATGTTTTATAAATTTATAATTTACCTGAGCTACACCACACCCACTTCCTCAGAAATCCCCAGAATTAAGACGACACCTTTAATTATTTTATTGCCCTATCTGTACTTTCTTTCTAAGAAATATAAATTTGGCATTCCTTGTATTTCCAATTTCTAATGAAGCCAGACTTGGCAAAACATATCAAATTAAAAAAAATAAAAGAGTGAAAATTTAACCAGGTGTTTGTTGTTTTTAAGTAATTTTAACAATGAAATTTCATCAAGTGGAGACTGAAACAATTTTTATTTATATTATAATTTTTTAATATGTTTTGCTATCTTGAAAGAAATTTCTAGTCGCTATGCATTATTTTGTGTGTATTTGTGAGTTGATTTTTTTTGCTTGAATGGATAAATATTGTCTGATTATTTTTTTATAAATGTTTTTCTCTTGATGCGGCTGCATTGAGAGAAACTGTCTGGTTAGAAGACAGTATTTTATAACATTTTTGGGGTAAATATTTTCTGTGTGAGAAAAAAGAGTTTTGTCTGGCTAGCTTTATCTAAATATTTTTTACAAATGTTTTTTTTTTTTGTCTTGGAATGCTTAGTTTCTGCAGCGAGAAAATTTTCTTGTTAAATAGGTATCTGTAGGCAGAACATTTTCTTGTTAAATAGTTATAGTAGAAAATATTCAGGTACATTCCTAATCGATATATTTCTAACCAAAGTAACTAGTCGGAAGACATTATTTTATAACATTTTGAGGTAACTATTTTCTGTGTGGTCTTGCTCACCTTATCTCTATGAATATTAGTCAAAAGACATTAGAAAATGTCTAGTCAGAAGACATTATTGTATAAAAATGTTGCTTTGGATTGAATAGTTTCTGTAGAGAGAAATTTTCTGAGTAGAAAATTAATCAGGGTACAATACTAATCGATATATTTCTAATCAGAGTAAGAAAAAATCTGAGCAAAGAATCAGCAACAAACAAGGAAGCAACAGCTAGTTGTCATATTCATATATCCAAGAGCAATAATAAAGAATAAATAATAAAAGTGAGTTCACTATTAGTTTTTCATAAAGTTATTATAGAAGGTTATTTTTATTGTTACAGATGAGTTTTTTAAGCCAAATCAATAAAATTTCAGCTCCAGAGTGGGTTACTAAACCAACAAGGAAACTAATAGATTTAGTGATATTTAGAAAATATAAAATTGTCAGCGCTAAAATGAAGACTAGGTACGGGGAAACTGTGCTCCTTGAATTAGAGGACGTGGTGGTGTTCCTACCAAATCGAGTGACAGCAGCTTTCACGGACCACCTAGACAAATTTGCAACAGGCAATTATGCATTAATATTCAGAGGACAACAAGACGTGGGAACAAAAAATTTGAAAACGCTGTTTTCTATTGAAGAGGCAACCACAGAAACAGCAGCAGCAGCTAGCCAGTAATCCAGTAACAACAACAACAGCAGCAGCAGCCACAGAATAATTGTAAGTGTTTAAATTTTGTAACTTTCTAGTGTTGGTAATCTTGTAAAGAGAGAAAACGAAAAATGAATTCAGATCAATTTGCTTGTCTTAGCGATGAAATTATCGTAAAACTGAGGGAAGTAGAAAGTATTTTGAGTAAAAAGTCAAGACCATTGTGGCAACGCGATGTGGAAACTTGGTTACAACATATTAAAAAACACATTCTTCTATGCAGCAGGGCTATTCAGAAAGCCGATTTATCGGTGGGAACGTTACGGAAATTGCAAACCAATATTAGACATCTGAAAAGATTAAAAATTATATTAGAAAATTTTGATAAATTGGGAATGGGTATTACAGTACGTAACAGGAACAGAAATCGTCGCGTTAAATGGGAAAGGTAGCTTCCGCTTTCAAAAGTCGCGTTAGAACGGGCGTCATAATCAATAAAAGCCATAAAGATGTTTTAGAGTTTTTGGGGGATGCTAGCAGTTTTTCAGGTTCGCATAAAAAATGTTTTGAAAAAAAATCCTATGTTAAAAATAAATTGTAGTTTCTGTGGAGAGTTTGTTAAATTATCGGGAGATACAGAGATTTCAGACAAAAAGTATTTTACAACAAAAAATGAAGTCATTGATTTACGGACCGATTTGCAATATTGGTTTGACTTGTACGTAAAAGATCGCATTTTAAATGCGCTTTCTGAATTTGCAACCATCGGATCGGGTTGGTCGATAAATCAAGTTATTTCCTTGGAAGTTAATATAAATAAGTTCGAGCTTAGTAAGGGCGCCTCATCCTACATTGAGCTACCAGAAAAAATTAAGTCCACTAAAGCTTGCATCAATGTTAAGAATCGCGGCCAGGACTGTTTTTCCTGGAGTATTGTTTCCGCTTTATTTCCTGCCGCCAGACATTCTGATAGACCTTCTTCATATCCACATTACGGCACAGTTTTGAATTTAACTGGTTTAAGTGTCCCAGTCAAAATTAATGAAATTTCAGTTTTTGAGAAGCATAATCAGTCGATCTCTGTAAATGTCTTCGGTTTGGAAATGGATGCACGTTCCAAGTTCACCGTCGTTCCAGTACGTTTGTGTAAAGAAAAGCGAGAGCAACATGTCAATTTGTTACTTGTTCAAGACAAGTATTTTCCGAAACAAATTGATATGGATGTGGAGGGTGTTGATGATGAGAATGATGATGATGCTTATGAAATCCAGTATCATTATTGTTTTATAAAAAATCTGCCACGCCTTATATCGAGTCAAGTTTCCAAGCATTTAGGAAAAAAATATATTTGCGATAGATGAATACTGTGAAAAGTTGAATGAATGTAAAATTGAATTTCCAAAGTTTTCTCACGTTCAATTTAAAATGTGGTTTTTAATATATAAATATATGTATAAAGAAAAAGTTCCGTTCATCGTTTATGCTGATTTTGAATCTATTTGGAACCGGTTACTGGTGGCAAGAAACCATCAACTAATAGTTTGCCATATCAAAAACATACTGCTTAGAGTGCTGGATACTATTTTCAATGTAGTTATAATAATGATTATTCGTTCTACAAAAGTTATAGAGGGGTTGATTGTATGTCTTGGTTCGCTGAAGATATGGCTAATGTGGCAAAATTTGTGCAGTCTAAACTGATTAACGTAGAGCCTATGAACACCGTGGTAGACTTGAAGGATGCTACGGGGGTTTGCCATATTTGCGAAAAACCTTTTAACCCTCAGGGTAGGGTAGTTCGCGACCATGACCACCTGTCTGGGAAATTTAGAGACTTTTCGCACAATCAGTGCAACCTTTTATATCGGAAATCCTTTGTTGTACCCATTGTTTTTCACAATTTCAGTGGGTACGACTCACATTTTATTATTCGTGACTTGGCTAAACGAAATCACATAACTTTGCTGCCAGTTAATAAGGAAAAATATATTAGTTTCACCGTGCACGATAACGATACCAAAATTAAATTTCGCTATATAGATTCCTTGAGGTTTATGGGGTGTACGTTAGACACTTTGGTGTCCACGTTAAAAGAAACCGACTTCGAGATTCTAAATAATCAGTTTAGACATGTGCCAAATGAGAGCCTACGATTGCTCTATAGAAAAGGTGTATTTTTCTATGATTATCTTGATAAAATTGAGAGATTGCAAGAAACCGAATTACCCGCGAAAAAGAAATTTTATAATCGCTTGAACGATGAACACATGCAAGATGAGGATTATATACATGCACAGGTAATTTGGGAGAAATTTGGATTGAAAACACTCGGTGAGTACAGCGATCTGTATATGAAAACTGATATCTTATTGTTAGCTTGCGTATTTGAGACATTTAGAAACACCTGCCACAAGACATACGGCTTAGACGCAGCAAGCTATTATACAATCCCTGGATTCACATGGGATTGCATGTTGAAATACACGCAATGTAAACTCGAAACGATTCAAGATGTTGACATGTTGCTATTTATGGAACGAGGATTACGAGGAGGTATCTCGATGTGCTGCAACAGGTACGGCGAAGCAAACAATAAATATGTAGAGGGTTATGTTTCCTCTAAACCAGTGGTTCTTAACCGGTGGTCCGCGGACCACTGGTGGTCCCTGGAGGCATTCCAAGTGGTCCGCGAAGACATCCTAATATTTGACGTGACGTAATGAATCGAGTCGACGAGTCGAAACAACGCTATCCGCGCGCGGCACGAGTGCGAAGGCGAAACGCGGTGCACGAGGGCGGGGGGATAGCGGTTCCGTTCCATTCGTTCTTTGTTTTGGCGGGTTGTCGATCGGGTTGTTGATCGTCATTCGTCACACGTCGTGTAATGAGTGGTAGGAATTTATAACGTGGCCTTGAGAGAGTAACGAGTACCTACTGAGTACTTAGTTTAATTTTTAAGTTCGAAAGCAAAAAGCAAATATCCTTAGTCTCCGAGCCCGAAGGTAGTTATAGTAAATAACTACTCCAGATATAAACACTACGTAGGTAAGTAAAATAAATATTATTTGTTTGGTTTATGTCACACAACCAGCTATTGCGGATTACTAATTTCACTTTATTTTCGTCACACTGTAAATCTGATAGGTTTCTTAGTAGGTACTGTGTACGAAGTTTTTAATAATTTTTATAAAACGGAAAATAATGCACAATTTAGTATTATCTGACGGTTAGGTTAGGTTTTAGTGAACAATTAAAAACGATCCTTATTTGACTTGCATTGTTTGTATTGTAGGTAGGTTTGTTTGTTCGGGTCTAAACCTTATAACCTAATATTTCAAAGCAGTTATTCTCAACCAATTGAGGCAAAGTTTGGAATACATAATTATGTAATTTCGGTGACAATGCAATTGTTTGGTATAATTGAGCAGATTATGATGTATATGTATGTAAATATAATAATATACCTAATAAGACCGTCATAATATTTGGGCTCATTTGATAAGTCTTCAGCAGTAGATAAGTTACTTTAACCGTCATTCCGGCAGCTTGCCCTAGACCTCACAAATAAAAGCTTGTCAAAACAACACATTTTTATTATCTTATACCTGTCCATATTATCACTAAAACTTCGTTTTCAGAAAAATGCCACCAAAAAGAAAATATGACGACGACTATATTAAGCTGGGCTTTACTTCAATAGAAATTAATGGAGAGCCTAGACCGCAATGCGTTTTATGTGCAACTGTTCTTGCTAACGACGCTTTAAAACCGGCAAAGTTGGAACGTCATTTGAAAACCGTGCATCCAAAGTTTTGTAACCGATCGCGAGAATTCTTTGAAGGCAAACTAACAAATCTTAAAAAAATGAAACTTGGACCCAGTGGATCAAGTTATGCAACAACTGAAAAAACATTATCTGCATCATTTGAAGTTTCAAAATTGATTGCCAAATCGAAAAAAGCACACACAATTGGCGAATCTATAATAAAGCCTTGTATGCTCAAAGTTGCAGAAGAACTCTTAGGCGCGGAAGTTCAAAAGAAAATTCGTGAAATACCGCTTTCTAATGACACAGTTAAGTCGCGCATTCAAAAAATGTCAACTGATATTGAAGACCAAGTTATTGACAAAATTAAAAACAGCCCTTATTTTGCATTACAATGTGATGAGTCTACCGATGTTTCGCAATGCTGTCAATTACTTGTATTTATACGATATTTGGAGGACAATACAATGTTTAAAGAAGAGTTATTATTTTCTCAAGAACTTAAAACGACGTCGCAAGGTGCAGATGTTATGAATGCAATAAGTCAATATATGGAGGAACATGGACTTATGTGGGAAAGGCTTGCCGGGTTTTGTACTGACGGCATTGATAAAAACTAAAAATCCATCCGCAATTACGACGCTCTGTGTTATTCACCGTCAAGCATTGGCTGCTAAAACGCTCCCGGAATGTTTTGCTATTGCTCTGAAAACAGCTATAAAAGTAGTTAACTTCATTAAAAAGAGCGCACTCAATACTCGTCTATTCAAACAGTTATGTTCTGACATGAACTCTGAACACGAAACTCTGCTTTTCCACACAGAAGTTCGTTGGCTTTCGAAAGGAAACATGCTGTCGAGGTTGTACGAACTAAGAGAGGAAGTAAAAATATTCTTAATTAACAAAGAAAACAAAGAATTGCTAGATCAGTTCTGTGAGCCCAAATTTATAATACGTTTTGCTTATTTGGTCGACATTTTTGAGCAAATAAATAAATTGAACCTTCAACTGCAAGGATCAGGAAATTTGAAGTTGCAAGGCATGAGCAACATATTTGCATATGGAGATAAAATCAGGGCGTTTATTGCTAAAATCGAGCTATGGATGAATAAGATCGAAAGAAAAAACTTTTCTGCATTTGATACGCTGAACCAAATTATTGACGTACAAGGTGCAGATATTAAAGAAGAAATTCAGAAGAATATGATGTTCCATTTGACTAATTTAAAAAGTGAATTCAATCGCTATTTTCCTGACTGCGAGGACAAAAGTATTCAGAAACTGATCCGGAATCCTTTCATTGTCAACGTTACCGAAGTTTCTGATGAAATTCAAGAAGTGATTGAAATGCAACACGACACGAATTTAAAAGATACATTTGAATCAGGAATAAATCTTGAAGATTATTGGAGCCAAAAAGCAATTTCTTTTCCAAAGCTTCGAGACATTGCTATACGTTACCTAACTTTATTTTCATCGACGTATCTATGCGAGCAGGGTTTTCGGCGCTTCTGATTATTAAAAACAAGCACCGAAATCGGTTGGATGCCACTGCCGACATGCGTTTAGCTTTGAGTAGCACTGAACCAAGAATTCAGAAGTTAGTAAAGAGTACGCAGTCACAAAAATCACATTAAATTAAAATTTGTAACTTTTAGATTTTCACCAAATAATAAATAAATGAGTGCTAATTATAAAATTGTGCTTGTTTTCTTTCAAACAACCCTTAATTTAGGACAATTCAGGTAAACCAACTGGGTGGTCCCCGGCAAGACAAACATTTGGTAAAATGGTCCCTCATGACTAAAAGGTTAAGAACCACTGCTCTAAGCCCTCAAAATATCTTTTTTACTGTGATGTAAATAACATGTACGGATGGGGGATGATGCAACCCCTGCCTTATGGTGGGTTTAATTGGGTTGACCCTAACATCGACATAACATCCATCTCCGATGATTCACCAAAGAGATACATTTTAGAAGTAGACTTGGAGTACCCCGAGAACTTACACAAAACACCTCCAAATTCTAAAAATAAAAAGTTATTAACAACCCTCGATGATAAAGAAAAATACATGATTCATTACAGGAATCTATTGAAAAAAATTCACCGAGTATTGCAGTTCGATCAGTCCGCCTGGCTGAAACCCTACACCGACTTCAACACTCAACTGCGAAGTCAGGCGAAACATGAATTTGAGAAAAACCTCTGCAAATTGATGATCATTTTTTGGGAAAACCATGCAAAACGTGAGAAAACATCGGTATGTGAATCTGGTTAGAAAATGGATCGGTAGGATATGGGAGCGAAAAACTTAATTGCCAGTCCTAATTTTCAAAGTAGAACTATTTTCGATGAAGATCTGATGGCTGTTGAATTAAGAAAGCAAAGTATTCTATTCGATAAACCTCTATACATTGAGATGTGCATTCTTGATATTTTCAAACTTTGCATTTATTTGTTTCACTATGATGACATGCTCAAAAAGTTTCCGGTGTAGCGGTGCAAACTTTTGTATTCGGACACTGATAGCCTGGTCTATGAGATACAGTATGAGGATCTCTATGAAGAGGTAATAAAGGCGGATATTAAACGTTAGTTAATAGTAAAATACCAGGTCTAATGAAGGATGAGGTGAAAGGTAAAATTATGTTATTTTTTATTGGAATGCGTTCGAAACAATACACATTTAAGGTTCAAGGAGGTAGCAACATTAAGAAAGCCAAGGGGGTAAAGAAGAGTGTGGTGAAGCGCAAGATAAAGTATGAAGATTACTTGGAATGTCTGCAGCAATTTACAGACCATTCTAATAAATTCTTCGTACTACATCAAATTCAATGCACTATTCAATCGAAACATCATGATGTATATAGCATTGAGCAAACGAAAATTGCGCTTAATCCCTTTGTCGACAAACGCTTTCTTATTCCCCAGAGTTACTATACTTTGCCGTGGGGTCATTACAAGATCAGGCAATTCTAATTTGAATTCTTTTTCTTTCTCTTTTGCAGATACCACAACTGAAATCGCAAAAAATGTCTTTCACATCATCATCATCAGCAGCAACACTACTACAAGTCATCTACAACATTCCAGCTGGATCATCAACCACACTGAAATAACTTGCAATTGAAGCGATCTGCCGCAGTGTTTCAAATCTTGCCGACATGCAGGTAGATCATAAGGCTCTCGTAGATGGCTTTGATGATGAAGCACACCAACACTTGTCACTCGACAAGAGAATCACTCTGCTATTTTATGAGGGGTTAGAATCTCACGCCAGATGTAAAAAGTATTCTGCAGCTTTTAAAATCCATAGAATTGTTGATGAGTCTCGAGACCGTATGAAATTTGATAATTTGCCCTTGTGCAACGAATGTTGCGAGAAACTCAAAATTTGTTTCGAAACAAGGAAACAAATTCACACGTATCGAGACTACGTAAGAACATACAGATATCGGTGAAATCAACTCTTCATTTTATATGGATATCGAGGAAACTGGTGTGGCTCATGTTGGATGCCTTTGTTCACAATACATAAGCATGAACCAGAAGTTCCAAGATATCCATATCGGTATCAATAGCTGTTAGATATGCCTGATATTGTGTCAGAAACTTTCAACCCCTCCGACTGAAATTAAATAGTAGTTGATGCTGATGATGATGTGAAAAGCAGTAACATTACAAATTAGATTAGCTCTTGTATAAAAGTTTTTTTCTTTTACAGATACACAACAACAACAACGGCAACAACGGCAACAACACGAATTCCAGATCTCAATTTAAAAAAAAAGTCACCATCCTCAATAGCAAATTCTTTTATTCTGCACAATGGCGACCCCCAACACTCTTAAAGAGCATTGCATCAAGACCATCTGTCACAGTATTTCACACAGTATTTCAAACTTAGCCAATTTCGTTGTCTGGGCACCTCTCCCCTGGTCGGTAATCGATGATGTGATGCACAGTTTTCCGAAACACAAATATAGACAACTTGTTCAGCTCTATTCAAATACCCATCTAGACACTTATGCCATTTTAGATGGGTTTGAATATGAAACAAATTTATCACTACATCACATCAGGGGCTTATTTTCTTGAATTTCGCGTACGATCTTGAAAAATTCTGCCTATGTGATAGATACCAGGCATCATTCCAATATTTTACAATTTTTGCTATAGAATTTGGTGACTTTCGGTTATGCAACTCATGTGGGGAGACACTGAAAAGTGTTTTCCAACAGAGAATAAGATTTTATAAGTTTAGGCCGCACTTTGATACCTTTAATTACTGTAGTAGAGATTTATACATTGTTTATCAATGCAAAAAACATTGGTGTAGTTCATGTTGGATGCCGCTGTTTAAGATATGCAATGCAGATGAGTACCTTTTGCATGATATGGAAAGGTATTTTTCTGCAGCAAAAAAAAACAAAATATTATTGATTTTTTTTTGTTGTTGTGTATGCATTGTATAACTAGTATTTAGTTTTTATTTTGTACAATATAATATTAATCTTTTTTTGGAGTTGTTGTTGTTTATTCTATTGTATAATTATATAGTTTTAGTAATTAGTTTTTGTATTTTTATTAAAAAATATATAGAGTAGTAAGTTCGTTTAGGATTCGGTGCTGGTTGTGGTGGTGGATAAATTATATTGTATACGGTATTAAATGATCAATCAAACCAATATATTTCTACTGGGACGTAGTAATGATGATGTGATGCTTGAATTGGAATAATTCGATAATACGGTTGCTGATGTTTGCATTAAAGTTTTGGGTCGTAAATAATGAAACCTTTTCATATCTGATCACAACAAGAAGTAGTTTTGTTCATCTACTAAATTTATCAAGCGAGTATAAATAATTCCATTCTTATTAACGTGAATAATATGAATTGTGCCTTTGAGGATTAATATTGACAAAAATTCCAATCTAAGTACATTAATTATCGGGACATTATATTGAATGTCTAATACAGAAATTTAATGATTGTAATATTACTGAAACTCTCATAGACTGAATAAAAAGTAAAAAATTAGTGCCATACCTATTACCAAAAATTCACAACATTTTAACCCGGCTATATCATCAGATCAGACTTTGCATGTTCTGTTAGTTACTAAGTCAGTATTACAATATTGTTTAAAATATTTATTGAAATATTAAAGCTATGATTTGTAAGTATAATAAAAAAGCTAAAACAGTGGATTTAGAATACAACTCCTAGATTAGTACAAATCAATAAATTCTAGAAGTAGACTGGATTTACCATAATCTATACTAGATATAAATGTGTACGAGTATATGCATATCGGTATATGAGTGTATAATGTAAGTAGGTATGTATGTGTATATTTCGGTCTGTATATGTATACATTATATTACTTCCGATAGATTGTAGTTACAAACTTGCTTAACTAGTAATTCTTTGAACCATGTTCACCTCAATAAGAGTTACATTAATATTTCTTTGTTCAAAGTAATTTTGAGCTGCTCAAGTTAAAAATAACAATATGTTTTAGTCTATTTTTCTAGCTCCTGTGTACAGAAAGTTTATATATCTATTACAATATACATTACAATGTACTCTTAACAGTGATTTTCTATGTATTGACTATAAGCCAATAAAAAAATAAACTAAAGACTATTGTTTCAAAGAGAAAACAGTACCACAATATTTGTATAACATTTTTATGTAATAGGGGTGTGAGAAATGGATATCAAAATATAAATGAGTCTAAACTCTACATACTATTTATAATCTGTGCTGATTATTACCCATATGTTAATTAAAATAAAAGTACTGTTCCTTGATGATGAGATGCATCAAATGCAATCTTCGGAATCAAAATTCCGAATATCACAATTGATACATGGATGGAAAATATAACTGTTTCTAAATTATTTAATATACCAGAAGACAAGCACCTGCCTGGTTGAAACACGAAAATGTCACATATTATTGTAGCAGATGCAACCTTTCCATGGTCGAAGAGGATACTGAATAATACCTCGACAAAGAAATTCCGTCATATTTAACCCCACTTTTATTGAAATTCTTTTCCCATAAATTTTAAATTGAATAATTTTGATCATTGTGTGTTCAGATCATACTCTTTACATTGTTTTTAAAATCGAACATTTTGTATTGTGAACTCATTATCGCTTTAACCTAGGTTCTGAAGATGAAAGCGCTTAGCGAATTAAAAGATATTTTGAAAAATTGCACGATTCGTATAATTTTCCCACAACCCCTGAAAGAATTTTTGGTTGTAGGTTAAGCAGAGCGCAATAGATTTTAGAAAATGCATTTAGAATTCTCGACAGTAAAACTATTGTGTTTTCCACTACTTTTAACAGACAACTTCAGGTGTAAGGACATACACCATTCCTGATTCTTATAAAATTCTAATAAAATGTATGTCTCAAAACTCAGTGTTGTAATAGTACTATTTGTTATAACCACCGCTTTTTTATCTGTTTATCATAAAACAAATGAACTTAACTTTGTGATACTCTAGCATTATATTACTTAGAAATATATAATATATATATATATATATATATATATATATATAAATATATTCTTACTTTTATTAATGTATACTTCATTACTTTGAGAAGTTACCAAATTACAGACACAGAGGTTAATCGTGTACCTTATATAATTGTTTACAATATCGTAAATTTTAAATTTTAGAAATAAACGTTACTTACTACGAACTTGTTAATATAATTAATGCAATTTCCTTACTAAGGCGATTTATTACTACTACTCATTATAACATCAGTAGTGAACCAGATAATGCTTCTTCTCCTGAAACAACATATGATATCTGGTGCCACCATAAAAAGTTAGCACATACAAAAAAAACGAGATAAAACAAGTTTCTTCATTACAGTCGGCACAAGTTTCTCCACTTTCCGTAGATCCATTAAAAAACAATTGGAAGATATGAAAGTTGTTTTCCCAAAATTGTACAAGTTGGCACGAGAATATTTATCAATACCTGCGACCTCAGTCTCTTCAGAATGATTGTTTTCTAAGGCAGGAAGTGTTGTAACAAAAACCCGAAATCGGTTATCGCCAAAACGTCTGGATAAACTTCTATTTTTAAGTGAGGAATGGGAAATGTAATTGTGTGCCGAAAGCAACAAATAAACACGCACTAGTAAATAGAAAACAGTTGTAATGCAAAAATAAAACCATCATAGAATCAGGTGTCAGTTATTTTTGATATACAACTTGTTTTTTACTTTTTTGTTCGTGATTCAACTTTCAACAGGGCAGCCATGTTTCATTAATTATTTGTTTAATTATGTACTTTTAGTTTTGCATGTATATAATATCGTACTTATTGTACTAGTTGATTATCTAAAAAAAATACTTTCCGATCAATAGTGAAATAAACTTTTTAATTTGTTTACTCTACAGTAGTTTTCTTATTACTGTATTGTATTTATGTAACACTTATTTTTGCATGTATGTTACGGCCATTTCCTGTTATGTTCTTTGATTAATCTGTAATTATCAATGAGTATAACAGAAATGGCTGAACATGCATGTTGTTTAACATAAGGGAGATATATCATAAGGGGGATTGAGTCATGAGTCATGATGTTTAGTTGTCAGTTGTGTGCTTTAGAGCATAAACCTTCTGGAGGTAGCCTGCAATGCACAACGTTCTTGCCAAGACTAGAAAGAGAGGGTAACAGGCTACTTCACTTTGTGGGTGGAATCATCCAAGGAACTTAATGCTGGACGTATTTTATTGGAAGCAGCGCCCAGTCAGTGAAATAGCCTCTTGGTCTTTATATTGCCCTCTCTTTTTAGTCTTTGCACGGCATTTGTGCATTGCAGGGTACCTCCAAGAGTACAAGCTCTATGATTGTGTGGGCATTAGGCTCTAAGAAAAGTAGTCGATACTATAAAGTATCGATACTTTTATTTCGATACTTTTACGAGTACGATACTACTCATGAGTACAGTATCGATACTTTCTATTCGATACCGTGTCCCTAATCATGAATCAGACGAGGGAAAGAAATTGTTTGGTTTGAGAAAACAGGCGAAAATAAAGTAGTATCTGCTTTCTATCTATTTCTGTTGACAAAAATGTACATTGATCTATCTAATGGTTTGGAGAACTCGAGAACAATAGCTTCTAATATAACAAAGGCTGTTGACCATTTAAACTCTATTTCTATAAAAATGAATGATTATCGTATAAACGGTTTATTAATTTGACGGCTGTTGGAATTGGAATTGCTTTGGATTACGCCGATCGTGTTGACTTCAACATGCGGCGGATAAGTAAAATATCGTTGTGGAGTGGCCTTATGTCTGGTTTGTTGATTATGTTATATTACGCAGAACTTAGCTTAGCCCAAAAGTTAAAACGTTACAGAATGTGAGACGATTCAAGAGATTAAGGGAAAGACCACTGAAATAATTGAGCTACTATCTAAATTGCTTAATAACGAGTTTGAGGAAGAAGAGAATCGTTCCGACGGAGATTTTATGTATTAAGTTTGGATTTAAGCTTATGTTGATATTTACGTTCGTTGATTAGGTGAAATTTGAAATTTATAATAAATTTGGGGTAAGTTAATTTTAAGAGGAAAAAATCCGATTCGTGGTGGGGTTGTAATATATGAAGAGCTCGGGAGTGCATGATTGAGTTGCTTACATGAAACCTATCCCCCAGGGTGAATGGTGTTCAACAACATACCGACCTCCGTCATGGTAGCGAGTAAAAAACACTAAGCTTTATTTACATGCACTAGGCCTTAAGATCAACCCATGCGCGGAGCGATGGTCCGTGCTTCAACGTGCCCACACAGATCTAATTGTCTGTTCATTTTGTTTCGTGAGCGGAGCTATGGTGCGATACTATGGTCGGAGCGATGGTCGGCGCTTCATTGTAGCCGCCCACTTAGGGTCACAAATAATATTTTGTGTTACGAAGAAGAGGCAAGTTGATGGTTTGTGTTTTGTGTCATTTGATATTACTGTTAAGTAGACCTGGGTCGTTCAAAGCTCCATGAAGTACGCACTTTTTTTCAAGAAGCAAAATGAAACATGTAGGATAAAAACCTCGTCCCAGATATAAAATTAATAAATTGCTAGTCCTTACGTTTTTGATAAAATCAGGATTAACATGTGCTCTGTGAAACTTTAAATCGGTATACCTTCGTTCCTAATAACAACCTGCTACTGAAATAGGCATGAACAATTCTTTGTTAATTGCTAGTGTATTCCTAAAGAGCAGCTAATCATTTATTATTAAATTAATAAACTAGTTAGCCCATATAGAAATAAAAATTAGCAAATAAGTATGCGCGGTACGCGGGCAATTTGTCACTTGTCAATCGTGGAACATTTTTGTTGCAAAAATGACGAACAAAAGAAGAATAATCTTTCAATACAGTGTTTAGGTAAAAGGAGAGGCCATTCTGTGTCTGGAAACTGGAGACAAGTTTTAGGTGGCGTTCCTTATGTATAGCAAAAGCTAAATGCCCAACAACGCATAACCACAAATATAAGAGATAACTTTGGACTTTATGTTCAGAAATTCAGAACCAGAACTCATATCAAATATATAAAGTGTAGGTAAGAGCTGTCCTACATCTTATGTTATGCATACCTACATATTTATTTATTTACTCGAATTGACGAACACATTTTATACATGAGGATACTTCCTACTGGTACCCTTTATAGAACCTTGGGCACAGCCCTATGCCTTGTTTCGCAAGAATAGCCTACAAGCATCATATTCCCACTCAATAATCAAACAAGAAAACATTCAACTGCACACTCCATTTGCTAGCTGAAAGCTAGTATTGTATTTGTAATCAAATGATTGGTCATGGGTGAATTTTGAACAATAAATCTAATTTTAAGGATTCATGATTACTGAATGAGTTCCTCAAAGGAGGCTATTCAACAAATAGAGATTCATTTGAGATAATTTCATTATAAATTATGGATACTCTTCTAATATTCCATTAGGTATAAATGTGTTTAATCTATAGTTTAATTATTTAAAGAACTGTAAATATTAATATTGAAACAAATTAAATAGTTGATACCTACTTAATAAAGTGTGTAGAAAATATCTAAAGAGAAAAACCTGAAGACAGTGTTGAGAAGTTCAAAAACAATGAAGTTTACAAATGAAGCTGCTACTTGTAGATGTAAAATCACTATTAGGTAAGGTGTAAAGGAGTACAGGAGTTTTATTTGAATTTTTATGAGAAATGTACAGGAGATAATGCAAAATGTAATCTTTGTAGTACTATTATGTCAATTAAGGGCGGATCTACGACATACTTAATTAGATATAAAAAATAAACACCCAACCATTGATAAGGGAAAATTTCAAAAACTGATAAAAGTGAAAATACAGGTGGTGGTCAAGAATTTACTATATTTTTTATTTTATTTTAGTTAGGTCCTTATGTAACCAATGTGGATAAATTTAGAGCAGAACGGGCGGCAATATCCCAGTCACCGATTTCTGAAACTATTAATGTGCTTTGCCATCAACATCTGGTAATTCTGCCAGTACGTCGATAGCTACAGATCCCTCTGTGTGTACAACTCCGCCTGTTTCAACAATTAAAAAGCAGTATTCTATTACCCATTTTATAACAAAACCTTACTTATTAGTTGCAAAAAGTAAAAGCATCAATCGTTAACTCATTAATTTATTTTCCAGTTGCTACCTTCTATTTAGTTTAGTAGAAAATTTACAATTCAAGAAATTTGTCGCAGCTCTGAACCCTTCATACACTATACCCAGCAGAAAAACAATTTCAAACACTTTACTGACCCAAATTTTTGAAGTACTAAAATAAATAGTTAAAAAGGAAACAAGTATACTTTTAACAATATCCATAGCAACTGATGGTTGGACCTTAGTTGATAATGATTCATACATAGCAATTACTATTCATTTTATCATTAACAAACACCATTTCTCTTAGATTGTTTTCAATATAACGAAAGCCATACAGCAGAAAATTTAGCAACAGAAATTAACCGTGTTTTAGTTGAATGGGGTTTGACGGATAAAGTTCTTGCTATTGTAACAGACAATGCTGCTAATATGGGTACTGCAGCAAGAATACTGGGATGGCATGAGCTACCATGTTATGCACATTCTTTAAACTTGGTAGTTCATGCAGGATTAAATGTAATTTTAGACTTCCACAAAAAAGTTAAAAGCATTGTTGGATTTTTAAAGAGAATTCAAACAAACTGAAAAAAATACAGACACAAATGGGATTTCTGGAATTAAATTCAAACAAGATACGCCCACCGGATGGAATTCAACATTTTTATGTTTGAAAGAATTGCCAAAATGAAAGAGCAATTAATGTCCACCCTTGTATTATTAAATTAAAATAACAAGATTAAACTAACAAACACTGATTTTGAAACACTTGGGATCTGTTGTAAAATATTAAAATATTTTCATGAGGTTACAGTTAACATAAGCGCTGAAAAATATATCACAACATATAAATTAATTTATTTAAATAAAGCTTTACTTCGTCATTGCAACAATATTCAAAAAGAGACAAATGTAGCAGAAAACATACAAAACATGTTAAAAAAGCTGATCGAACAATTAAACAGACTTTTCCATAATATTAAAGAAAAACCATTAATTGCAGCAGCTACAATTTTAGATCCAAGGTTCAAGAAACAGGGATTTGTTATTTCATATTCAAATGAAAAAGCAAAATCAATAATTGTAAAAGAAGCGACTTGTGTAAATTTGCAAATAAATCAAGAACACACTGTCGAAAGTAGTAATGAAAATTACTCTAGTGAAGAATATTTATCTATCTGTAGTGATTATGACAAAAAAAATAAGAAATTAATTTCCAAAGATAATCCGACCACTCTTAAAGAGGTCAGGAAACCCCCTATTGTGGTAGACAGAAAGACAACATATGTATCCCAGTTTATAAAGTTTAATAGCAAAAAAATTATGCATCTCAGCCACATCTGTACCATGTGAAAGAGCTTTTTCAAAATCAGGGTTGACAATGTTTGAAAAAAGGTCAAGTCTTAGTGCAATTAAACTCAATAATTTACTTTTTTATAAATGCAAATCAAAATAATGAATAGCTAATTATATATTTATTGTCTTTAATCATTTTAATTGTTTTTACACGTGACCATCCCGATTTCGCATTATGTGTAATTACTGCAGTCATCAATCATTATATAAACTTTAAATGCTATTATAGAATCCTCTAGTATTAAGAACTCTGAGGATATTCATAAAAACTATTAAAGACTATTTATTTCACTCTATGCTATAAGGAGCGGATCCAGTCACGTGCTTCCCGGGGGAAATTTAGGACCTTGAGGCTCTCGGAGGGGGCGATCGCCCCCATCGCCCCCCCTTGGATCCGCCCATGTATGGTATGGTCTGTGTTTATATTGTTTCATGTCAACTTGTGTTGTCAACATGACTGGCAATTTTTAAATTATATTCTAGTATATAGTCTTAGATCATTTACCATCTAGATATAACCTGTCAATCATAAAATCGTGGCAACGCTAGAAAGAGAGGGCAATAGAGACAGTAAGAGACTATTTCACTTAGTGGGTGGATGGTCGGTGGACGCAGCCAATGAACAACATGCTTTATTGGAAGCAGCTCCCAACCGAGTGAAATAGCCTCTTGCCCTCTCTATTGCCCTCTCTCTCCTTAGTCTTACCACGACATTTGTGCACTGCAGGCTATCTCTAGAAAGTAAATGCTCTAAGTATATAGTATTTCAATGTGATAAGAAATTATTTTATCGTTTGAGGTTTGAATGGGACACAGTATCAGCAAACTCTGTTAAAAATCATATAATCACATTACCTGATGAAGGTGTTATTAATTGATTTTTGAAACACTTATAACTAACTTATACCATTTAAGTTTCTTTTGTGAAGTTTTCTATAAATTAAAGACTGATAAAATGTTGGTAGTCTGAGGTTTTTATTATTAACAACGACAATTTAAATTTTAGTCATAGTACTTACATAAGAGTTACCTACAAATTTTAAACGATTTTAGAATTTAATATCCACATTTTTTATAGACAATAGACAATTTATTCATCTTTTTGCTACAAAAGTATTTATGTCAATAATTGGGTGTATAATCCAATTTTACAAGAAGTAAAAATAAGAATTACAACTATTTATTAGTAATACCAATAAGATTTATTATTTTAAAAGCACACAGATCTTTAAATTGTGAACTCTAACAAATTGTACTAACTTGACCAATATTATTCTTTAAATTGATAATTCAATCTGTTATACTGTAATTATACTTTTTTAAACATAATTTGTTATAAAAATTTCCAATTTCAATATAAAGTTTTGTCACTTCTGACAGGACCCAAAGAATCCAAGAAACAACGCTAACTCGAATGTCTCAAATTTCGGATTATTCATGTCATGTATGAATTCGATATGAGAAGGATTTAGAAACTTAATAAGGCCTGGGATACACATGCTATCTACTAGCATGAAAGCATGCTACTTTTGAGCAGATGCTAGTTAGTAGTAAAAAAATAGCATGTGTATACAGAAAAAGTATGCTTATGAATGAGTATGCTACTTAATTGCAAGCCGGTCTATTTTTTCGTGGTTATTAGCGCGCGGGGTAAGGTGGGGGTAAGGAGGTTTGCTTAAAAGCAAATCTGAACTAGTCGCATGTTAGCTTTGAAATCGTGCTCACAGGTCAATCGATGTCTCGATGGGGCGACGAAAAAACTGTTAATTTCTTTACCGGGAGCACCAATATTTATGGAATGTATAAAAACAAAATTCACGAGAAAATGCATGCCAAAGTATTCTTGATGTGTTAAATGATAATAATTTAACGGTTAAAAGTGTGAAAACCAAAATAAAAAATTTAAGGTCAATTTATCATAGCGAGCTGAAAAAAGTAAAGGAATCCAAACATTCTAGTACTGATGGCTCAGTTTATAAACCTAGCCTGGCGTGGTTTAATGAAATGCATTCAATTCTTGGTGATTTAGCGGAATACCGTCATACCATCTCCAGTAAAATAGTAAGTACATTGTTTAAAACTAAATCGGGTTATTTTCTGCTTCTAGGAAATGGAAATTGAATCGCAATGCGATGTTGGATATTCCGTGGAAAGTACGCAGTCGGAAACTGTCGAGGAGGTATTGTCCCCTTCCTTGAATAACTCATCCATGGCCAGAAAACCTATTCCTCAAAGATTAACTTCGAACAGCACAGCGTACATATATGGCTTCCACATAGTCCATGACATTAATGCTTTTTGCTCCATTCTTTGTTGATAAAATGTTATACATGTTAATTAAAATCGTTATAATGACAGTTCAGTATAAGTTTATATATATTAAAACTTTACTACTAATACTAAATTAGTAAATTACATTGAAAATATTGTATTCACGTTATAGGTAAACAAAGTGCACGAAAAAATTGACCGGCGTTGACGCATGCGCATAAATTTTTTTCGAATATGAAAAGGCAACGGTGTAAGAAAAAGGTCGTTTAACGCCTATCCTATCGCAATGCTACGGTTTGGTTAAAAAAGACGTTACTTGCGCTAATCACCGGCAGGGGCTCTGTGTGTCTGGACCCACTTGCTCTCTTGTCATTGTTGTCATCACAAAGCATCCTGAATAATTTGTGGTTGTCATTAATGTTGTCTTTGGATATTTCATTGTATTTTTGGTTGGTTTAGTGCAGTGTTAGTATAATACAAAATGTTTCCACTTGAAAATGACATAGTGTTCTCGATACTAGTCAGGGTTTTTTATGTTTATTTAATTAATAAATAAATTAGTGATATAAAACAAAGTAATTCGTTTTTCTACAATCATAATGTTAGTAAATCAAAGTAATGGCTTCCACCATCAACTATGTAATGATGGGATTTATTGACATATACAAAACCATGATTGATCAGTAAGAAACAGATAATTTTCTGTGTGTACAGTTGTCAAAGCCTTGCATGCAAAATTATTAGTTCTAAGTTTGTATCATGATTTATATTTGATTTTAAATTGCTATATCGTATATGACAAAATAGGGATGAGACAATATCACTGCAAGTATGCAACATTGTTAATTTAAGGATGAAGTTTGTAGTAATGTTTCTGTGATCTTGCATTTTGTTCCATGTTTCAAACATGACATATCAACTTTGTTTTTAAGTTGCTATTATACTATACATATACAATACTGTATGTACACAGCACATTTAAAGTTTTTATGCTCAGTTGATAGGTAAGTACCTGCACACAAAGTAATGAAAGTAAACAATAAAAGTTTCACATTCTGCACAAATTAATTACCTACCAATCCAGTATATTTCAGAAGTCGGTACCAAGTAAACCTAAAATCCTGCATTGTTTAGGTACTTATCTACTTCATCTTGATTGTGGCTTGGTACATTTTTGACTTTGTGTATATGTATCTGACAACTGTGAATATGCTATTCATTCATTGCATAGTGTTATTTTTTTTTGCTAACAGTTTCCAGCATTTTAGTTCTATGGTTATTGTGCAGTTTGTTAGTTATTTTTTTTTTTATTTTCATGTTTAGCCTTTTAGTTCTATTTTGAAATTGGGCATAACTATTTTCTTTGTATAACCACAAGCTTGCAAAGTACATATACCCTTGTATATGTGCATTGTGCATGTATGTATTTTTAAATGACATAACATTCAACAGCAAACTGCTTATGCCATCGAACACGATAAATCTTGCATTATAGAACATTATATTTTCTGTAATTTAGTTTAATACAATGTAGTTTAAATCATCAAAATTGAGTAGGCCATTTTTGAGTAATCAATGAGCATAAATAAAAAAAGATGCCTACAAATTAATAACATCCTCCTTTTCGGAAATAGAATAAAAAGGAGTAGGTTATCTTTTCGTTTATTTTTTTTGATACTCATCGTTTACTTTAAAACAGTTTAACCAATTTTGGTAATTTTAACTGCTCTGTATTATAACATAACAAATAACGGGCAATTTATAGTTTTCTAGAAAATCAGGTAAAAGCTGTTATTAAGGGAATGAATTTCCACTCATTTATCCGAAACGACTTAATCAATTTCATTATTTTAAATTGTAATATAGTTAAATTAGCATTAGAGATGATTCCATTCCTTTTTCTAAAACATAATTATGTTTTTCAGGCAATCGGAATAGTAAAAGCAGAAATTCGTAAATTAAAATTATTTTTGTGCTCAGCATTTAATATCTCAGTCCAGAAGTCAAAATATGGCGATTTGCTTCCCGTGCCAAATGGGGGATACGACCATGCTTGGTATCAAATTGTATAATAGTGTTATATAATACAATATTAAAACGATATTACTTTTTAAACTTTTGGTCAATTTTTAATACAAAAACTCAATCAACCATTCAAACCAAAAGACTTGAAACAAATATTTGAATATAAATTAACTTTATATAAACTGTATTTCTTTAAAATTGTCATTCTCATGATAACAAAAATCAATAATCAGTAAATAAAACACTGTTTTGCACATCGATGTAGTGTAGCGGCTAACCCCAGCATACAAATCAGAAAACTCAGGGTTCCAACCCCAACAGCTCTGTTTTTTATTTCATTTATTTATTTGATTTCAGTAAATAGATATTTAAATATTGACATTCTTAAACTAGTTATTCACTTTAACATCACTTATAAAAAAATTCCCACTAACTTTTCACCAGCACTGGAATAAGCAGCATTAATCATTCTGCATATCATTGTTGGTTACTCCGTTATTATTTAACATTTTATGAAACAATTTATCTGTTTTTTAACATTTCGATAAGAACTTTTATTTAGTAAGCCTTTTCATTTCAAATTTAAACATTCATATCTTTCCATAAAATAGACATCAAAAAGTTACATCAAAAACGGTCAACTAACACAGATTTTGGAGGGATGGAATTAGTTGAAATGGGTCACACTGTGCATACCTACATATAAGTCTAGCAGCAAATGTTAATGAGTGCTTTGCTAATGTTTAATAAATTTGTTTAAAAAATTTCTTGTTTTATTTTATATCACTTTTATGTCACCTTATAGAGAATGGGCACAGATGAGATTCTGCGCACGAGTAAATTCAACAATGTACAAGCCGTAGATACAGTTCCGAATGGCTTCTTAATTGTTTATTGTTGCATACTAAAAGTCCTACTACTTACCACCTATTAAGAAACCAAAATATCTTTCCTCTCCCTTGTCAATCCACAATAAAAAATACTAAAAAATTCTAATGTTGGAGTAGGATTTGATGACAATTTTTTTGGATTATTTAAAAAACAATTAGATATAATTTACCACGACACTCCAACAGCTTGGTATGGAATTTTAGCTTTTGATGAAAAACAGGTCCGCCGAGGCTTAAGCATTAATGTTGAAACAATAAGATTACTGGACTTTAGGAAGGACACTTCCTCTCACAAAAAAAAAAGTGAAAACGAAACTAGTGCATTAATTTCCTCGGAAGATACGCTGCAAAATTTAAAAGACAAGCAGGCAAATCATGCGGTAGATTTTATGTTCTCATCTTTGTAAGGAAATTTCCACCAACCAATCGGGATATTTATATCAAACAATAACACTCAATCATACCTGGCTCGGAATGGGGTTGAGAGCTTACAGACTCATTTTGGTGCTACCGTTGACACAACTTATGTCTCGCCGCTTGGAGTGACGCAAAACTTGACAAAACCAAAATGGGATGTCGTGTTTGAGTGCCAAATCCAAATTTGTTAAAGTGGCTATGTTGGACATATGAGGGTCAGACGATTTCGACGTGATAACACGAAATTCAGATTTGGCTGTTGAACGTCTGACAGTAAAGTATCAAGGTATGGGACGCCATATGGATGGGAAGTAGATCGCCTCTCACCTAGGGCAATCTTACGACTGTGCTCTTATATGACTGCATAAAAAACCATGGAAGAGCTACTCATTGACTTTTTTTTAGATTAATATGCTAATTTGTTTAAAAAGTAACTGATTAATACAATTGTACCTGGAGCTTTTGAAATTTGCATTACCTATATTTACCGATCTCAATAAAGAAATACAAGCCGAGACTCCGAAAATATATTTACTATACGAGAAAATACGGACAGCATACACAACTATCTTGGAATGCTTTGTACAAACTGAATATTTGAATCTCACTGAACAAGAAAAAAATGAAGCACAAAATATTTTAGACGCAAAAGAAAGTAAAATATTAAACCTTGACTTTTCGAGTGAGCAGAAACATTTACCGTTGCAATATATATACGTTGGTGGAATGGTGCCAAATCTGATCAGAAGAAAGAGAGAAATAGGAGAACTAGAGGAAGAACAGCTGAAAAATTTCTACCTAAAGTGTAAGGAGTTTTATATCGAGGCTGCAAAACAGATATTATAAAGGTTTCCTTTTGACGACAAAGACCGTCAAGCATTAAAATGTCTGAACATGCTAAATCCTAAAGCAATTCTGGCTCCTGAACTAAAAAATAAATTCCTTTCCATTGCAGATTTACATTATTTCTTCCCAAAGATTTGTCCAAATAATATAACGGAACTGGCTAGAGAATGTTAAGAAATGTCGATTTTTCTTTCAACTTTAACAAAACTCCCGATATTATCGACTTTTGGAAATATGTACAAGAATTAAGAAATGGAGACGAATCTCAAACATTCCCTACATTGTGTGAATTGGTAAAAAAGCTTTTGTGTCTCCCACATAGCAGCGCCGCCGTGGAAAGGTTATTTTCTGCTATAAATATTATGAAAACCAAATTACGCAACAGAATATCGACTACAGCTATTAAAGGAGTATTACACAGTAAATTCGAAATAACCAATTGCTATTCATTTGCAGCCACAGAAAGGCACATGAAGAAATTCAACAAAAATATGTATGATTTTAAAAATAATAGTAAGTGTGAAAATATTGAAGATAAGGCAATTGAAAATGAAACTGAAAAATAATTTTACTTTGATTTTTCTTGTGATTATAAATATATCAATGTAGTTATGTGAGTTCTAGTAACTAAGAAAATTGTTTAATATTTAATTATATGAGCTAAATTATGAAGTCCGCCTTTTTTCTTTACCTACTGTTTTCTACTGTTTTTTTAGGCGAGTTATTGTTTTTTAGTTTTTTGAGGTTGGCAACACTGGTTATGTTACACCTTACACCAACGCGCACATGCACAACTTGGATTAACATATCTGAAGTATATCCGCCCGACATGACGAGAATTATTATCTAATAGTTTTAAAGGTGGACCACAGTATACTGGACAAAGTTAGAGCCCTGTCCAAATCTTTTGACCATTCCACCTTCCACCCTCTCGATAACACAAGCTCAATAATCAAGGGAGTCGCTGAATTTATAGGAATAGGTCAAAAGAAAAGAGTGCATAATGGCTCAGATGAAACTACCAAACAAGCCAACTATCCCATACCAAAAAGAAGAAAATATCACCATTGGTTTACCTATGTTATAAATGAATTATCAGAAGATAATGCCCACACTTCAAATGGCTTCATACCTTTCAGAAATCTGTTAGAAGAACCAATGGAAATGAAAAATCCTTTATCAGCAATATGTGAAGACGCAGTTTCAAAGACATTGGAAACCATACTCAAATCCAATTCTGCTGTTTTCTCCGCTAAAATAACCAATTTTTACTCTAGACTTGGAGGTGCATACTTGATAAGGAGTAGCCCCAGGAGGATCAATCTTATGGATCGAGAAATAGCTATGTTTCCTATATATGCTACTACTAGTGATGGGAATGGAAGTATTAAGAGGCTAGTGTCAGGTGTCACGATTCGAGGGCCCCATCATGCACGCAGTACCACAGACAAGATAAACATCATCACTGTTGAGGCCCTCAACATTACCAAGGAATCAATTACTTTTTGCAGATATCTCAATAAAGCAATCTTATATGTATACAGTGAGAAGATTATTGTAGTCAGACAGAACTCCATTAAAAAGCTAGATCCAACTTACTTAATATTTATTCACAACTCATTGTTTTCCACTTTCAATTTAATAGGTGAACTTACAATTAATAATTCTACCTTGCCTTCTCACACTAACATTAAAGAATTAATCCAAAATTTTGTGGCAAGAAATCCAAAATGGATTTGTGAAAGATTCACCGAAGGGGTTATGTCAGCTGTTCTAGGCACTTCGGCTGATGAAGGCTACTTTGCAATGGCCCGCAAAATGTTCATGATATTAATGTGCTGGCGTAGAGGAAAATGTGTAGCAAATTTCAACATCGATGGTTTCTGTGATTCAGTAACTGAATATTTAATTGATAACCCTCTGCAATATACGTAGTTTTATTTCTATTGTGGTGTTATTGCCCCAAAAAAAACATAAAAGTAATAGTTTATACTCAGGATAAAATTATTCTGCACTTGTAGAACGCAATTTTCAGATGTTATACTAGGTATACTTTAGTAACAAACTGGAATGTGGTATGTTGCCTATTCTTACAGTCAAATACGCCTATGTTCACTAACGTAATATATTGTTTTGAGTAAAATTTTTAGATTCATAAATTATTTGATTGTGTTAAATGATAGATAATCGGAGAAAAATATTAATTTTCTGAGTTAAAAAAGATACAGGTTATGGTTTTGTTGTCAATAGGAATAATATATAATTCATTCTTTTCATGGCTTAAATTTAGGCTTGGCAACGCTGTACATTGTTTTGAAAACATTTTGTATTTTGTATTTGTTTGGGTTCGAATAGTTGTTTTTGTTCACTTCGGAATTTTGTGAATTACTGATCTTTCTAAAATAAATTTACCTGTGAAAAGTATTGTGACTGTTAAACAATCTATATATTATGGGGAAAGTGTGTGAAAGTTGTAAGAAACGCTATAAAAAAAGAATCAAACAGTCACTTCATGGGTAAGTAAATACATTGTTTACAGATATTATGTATCATGGGCGTAGATGTAAGTAAAGGGAATATGGAACTAAAATGTATAAATTAATGAACAAATTTTTTGGTTGTTTCTAAACTAAAGTTAAAATCTACTATTTTTTTATTCAGTCAATTTTAAATTATATTTTACAGTAATGATATACCATTTGCATTTTGTAGTTCAAACTATGATCAAGTAACTGGAGTTAAACCACTTCAGCCTCTCATATAATTCTCAATAATGGCCAAGGTCAACAAATTGACTTCAAATATCTCGAATTGCTCGTAGATTTACAAGCATGTGAAGGATTAAATGCTAAACATCATCACAAAAATTAAAAGACATAGAATGGGCACGTGAGAAAATGAAGGTGAAGTTGGCTGGTCAAACTTTGAGTAAAGGTGTGGCAGAGTGCATTGGCTTATCTTAGGAAGGGCTTAAAACTGCCAAGCTTCAATCGATCGGAGTCTACAGAAGAGTTTTTGTTAATGTTCAATGACATTTTCGACATACTTAATTCACGAAACCGTTTTTTCTAAATATATATACAAAAAGTCACTTTCACCTATTACAGAAAATAGTATGTTTAAACGTTTAAGAGAGATGCAACAGTATATATTTCATCTTCACTATGGAGCAGTATCAATTTTATCGACTAGCAGGAAAATTGGTTTTCTTGGGTTCCTCATTTGCATAGAGAAATATATAACCAGTATGTAAAACAAAGTAATGCCATCCTTAAGTATCTTTTGTCCTACAAGTTGTCACAAGACCATTTAGAAATATTTTTTTGTTCCTTAAGAAGTAGAGGTCGGCATAATAACAATCCCACAGCAAGACAGTTTGAAAATGCCTACAAAAGATTGATAGTTCAAGTAGACGCTGTTTCAGGAAATGCAGTTGCCCTTGATGATACTTCAATTTTACATTGTACCAGTACACGACCTACCGCAACAGAAAATGGTGACTTACGGGAATCTGAAGAGTACCTACAAATTTTAAGGGAACTGGAGGACATGGACTTTATTATGTCTAACGCTTGGCATTTAACAACTTACACTCAAGACATAGTTAAATATGAATCAGGTTTTGTAGCAAAAAGTCTTAGAAAGTGTATTGTTTGTTCAAAACATCTTCTCTTTTACAAAGAAGAAAGCAGTATGAATATGGTAAGTTGTGTAATGCCTCTGAATTTACAGTAACTGTGTGTTCAACTACTGAAAAATGTATGCGAGTTTTTGATAAGACATTTATTTAGTTTATTTAATAAAAATATATATGATTTAAGTGAGACTTTGGTTAGAACATCGTTTAGGCATTTACCTGACTCACTATATTCTTATTTTGGAGATCACATTTTTGACGAAGAACCACTAAGTGATCATTTCATGCATTTTATTAAATTAATATTAAAAAAGCATTTTACCATTCAAATACATCATGAAACTACTAAAAACTAGATTGTGGTTTAAGCAACCGTGTCAGAAGTTTATTTACCAAAACTATACATTTTAAACACCAATAAGCTTGCATGATGTTGATTGTATGCTTTGATAATTGCAGTTATCAATGTGTGGTGCAGTAAGTAATGTGCTCAGGTACATATGGCACATATATTATTAGTAATAAGCGAGTGCATATGTGCGAATCGTTATTTTTTAATATAGACATATTTACGCTTATTTTTCTTTGGTGTACCCATATAGGTATATTGTTCTAATCGTTTCATTTTATATAGTCAGTTTTTGTAATAATAAGCATCACCTACAAGTAGAGTTATATATATATATATATATATATATATATATATATATATATCCGCGTAGTTGATAACTGATCCCTGTCGGGATCGATGGTAAAATGACGACGTTTCAGCAGAGTCACATCTGCCCTCTTCAGGTCGGTTCGCATAATTCTCGTAGCCTTCTTCCTTCCTTAATTCATAACAGTGTTTTATTTTTAGTTTATATTCCAAATTTAAATTTCCCCTAAATAATATTCCTAAAATAGGGCTATTTTTGCATTCAGATTGTAATTTATACGTGCGCCTCTGAGACGTATATTAAGGCTTTGTGTACGTCCAAAATAGATAAGGCTTCTAGGGTTAATAATGACAAAGTGAGTAAATATAACTTGCTGAGTTTGGCAACTACGTATATGAATTACAAGTTTTTGGGGAACTTAATATTGACACCACTTTCAAGACCACTAATTTGTTGAACAAACTGTTATGCAATTATAAAGATAATTATGGTCTAAAAATACTAAAAAATACGCTTTAATAGCAAACCGAACTAAAAAGCAGAAAATAATTTTTAATTGTGAACAGTTTATTTAACACCAGTAGAAAGTCGAAAAATCAATCATGAATGATTACCTCAAGATAAAAATATAATTAAATTTAAGTTATTAACAGAAAAATTCGATTCCGAGTAAAAAGCGTGAGGTGCATTTCACATATTTGCATAACTCTCCTCTGATATATAGTAGCCAATAAAATAATGGTAAAATTTAATATTTCGAGCACACCATATTAACTATACAGTTACTTGATTATTCAATGCTTAAGGTAGAGCTTGAGTAATTCATTTCCCTTTTTCTCGCCAGTGTCGAATAAGGACAAAACAGCTCGAATCAGTGGATCATGAAGAAGAAAATGGGGTTTAGAAGTCAAGACCTGGATAACATTTATGCTCCAGCTGTTTCATCTCCTCTATTGTCAAAAATTTGGGGAGTAAAGTAATTTATTGATAGCAACAAAATAGCTCCTAACCAATTGATAAAGAACTTGATTACTGGTCTAACCATATGTAAACATTAAATTTTGTTAATATCTTTGTCTTTAGTATGCTTCTTATAAATTGTATCAACGCTAATGAGTCTAAGGTTTTTAACTGAGATGTAGACCTGACCTTCAATTTTAAGTAAGTTGCTATTAATTATAAAAAATAACTTTTATAAACTCATTATCAACTCTTTGTAGTAATAACTCTTATTGGCACTGAAGATGCTCATCTTGTGAAAATTGACCGGTTTTTATTTAAAATTCGTTTAACAGATTTCAGACTGAAGTGCAGTTATTTGTGGAGTTGAAAAAGTGTTTTAGTGTGTCTACTTCGGGAGTTCGGGTGTTGCGCAATATTGCGAACAAAGAAAAAGACTAAAAAAAATCATCTGTAAATTAGAACTTCAAGAAAAGGGCAAAATCGAATTTGTTTGGGAGAAAAATGTCTGAGAAAAGTCTTAATTTGTCTCTATCGGGAGAAGAGGTGCTGGAAATGGGGCATTTAGTAGGGAGTCACCGGTAAAGTACAAGGTGAAAGTACACAAGAAACAGCAAAGGCTATGAGAGTATCTAAGTACTTATTGGGAAATAACACCACAGTTTAGAGATAATTGCTGTATATTCCAAACGTTTCGGGGTCTAGGTCAGACCCCGTTGTCAATGGTTAAGAAACTATGGATAAAAAAAGGCACAATTCTAAGATGTAAATTAAAATATTTAACTATGAGAGTAGTCATAGAAACATGAATTGAGACAAGAAGTGCATCTAGCTGTGGGATTCATTTCGGGAGGTAATTGGGGAGATAGTCATTGTTCACATTTTATTTTATTTTATTAATGAGGACATTAATATTTTCAGGATGGCCGACTGTTAGGACCCAATTCAAAGAGAAGAGATCCGGCCGTCAGACAACGGATTCACAAGTATTGAATTAGTTGATGACTTAAGAATCTGATTTAAAAATAAGCGCTACGTTCCAACAGAGTTCACATTGCCTTTAAGACCTGTTAGCATCAACCTTTTTAGCTTACCATAATACGAAATTTTTATTAGTGGGTAACTTAAATCTCAATTATAATGTGGATAATTTTATTACAAAAATTAAAATCCTGTTTGCGTCATTAGGACTACCACAAATCGTGTTTACCGATAAAAGATTTACTAATCAATTTAAGACTCCAGTTACATGAACAATCCACAAAGGATACGCTGATGAAGCACAGACGACACGAGCACACAGTCAGCAGCGCCGTCGTGTCGCCTTGACATTATATTTCGTTTAAGCATTAATTTGCATTATGATAATCCAATTTGTTTACAGTTCGACTAGAATCTTAGAGTAGTTGAGATGCTTTTGTCTTAGTCTAATAAAACTTGTAGTGCTTGACTTAAAATAAATTGTTTTTAAAAACTAAGTTTTAAGAAACAAGTATATTACTGGCGCAGTCAGTAGGATTGTGGAAGAGGCAAAGGAAAAACTTCGTTTTCAAACGTTTATCCACAATTCTGAAGAACCAACTTCCAACCGGGAATTTGGACGACCATTGGACAAAGCAGATCAGTAGTTCCAGATGCATCGAGTCGACTCCTTTGTACCCAAATCCTTTTTGATCAGAGTGCAGAGTTAAATTTAAGAAAAATATTTTGAAACTGAACGAAAATCTGTGAATAAGATTTTCCCATTTTTGAAAATTGCTTTTAATAGTGAAGAAACGATCACGAATTTAGTAATAGTTGTGTATATATATTTAATCGTAATTATGGTACCACCACCTGTCTTCGATGTAAAAAATTTGGTCATCTTGCCAAACTTCGAAGGTAACCCTAACGAACTTCACGATTTTTTGAATATCTCTACAACTTCATTTACACACTACTACCACAGCACGAACCAGGGAAGTCTCCAGAACATTTTATTATTCCGAGGAATTCTGAGCAAACTCACTGGTAGAGCAAAAGTTGTCTCCGTTTATGGTTGCGAAACATGGGACGATGTAAAGATCACCCTCATACAAAACTTTGGGGATCAACGAGATGAAAATTCCTTAACCAGAGACTTGGTCAATCTGAAGCAATTACCACATGAACAACCATTACAGACCGCAGTGGAAACAACAGCAACAACCACGCTCATTTCCAAGCGGACCTGTGATGCTGACGCCGAAATCACTTCCACCTCGACGCCTGCCAACTAACCAACAAGTTTTCGGAAAACCGCAAAACGTATGGAAACCCAAACCTGGCACTCCAAAATTATCCACACCAACGCCAATGAGTATTTCATCGAACAACACCTTCAGACAACCACACCAAAATCAATTTAGAAATCATTTTAGGCCACACCCAAATTCAAGACCAACATTTACTTTTGAAGAGTTATTCAACATAGAGCAAGAAGAATATTACCCTGAAGATCCGTACTACCTTGAGGACCAAGAAGACCCAGAGTACGATTACCCCGAATACGAATATAATGTAGAGGAACCAACTACATCAGAACCGACAGTAAATTTTCCTCTAGAAGCCAGTTCAACGGGAAAAACATAGTAGAACTTCACACCCTTACCGACAAAAAAGAGCTTCCATACATCGCAATATCAGACCCACCATTAAACCTGCTTATAGACACTGGTGCTACGAAATCATTTTTAAATCCTGATATCGCTCAAAAATTTTATAAAAATTTTATAAAACATGAACCTTTTGTTGTAACTTCAATTTTCCAAAATTATTCTCAAGAATTTTGCGCTGAAATACCTTCTTTGACAGAATTTAATTCTAATCACAAATTGAAATTTTATTTATTTAAATTTCACAAAACATTCGATGGATTAATTGGTTTAGACAATTTAAAATTATTACAAGCACGTTTAGACTTTCCAAAATTAAAATTACTGACTGAAAACTCGACTTTACCCATACACTATTATGAAACAAACAAAACACAATTTTACTCAATACAATTAGATTCACACTCTATAACACGCGTTAGATTACCTGTTTTAGAAGATCAAGGACCGATCCTTCTTCCAAAACAAATAATTCAAGGTGCAACACTTCATGAAACCCTTAGTGAAGCCAACAACCAACTTGCCCATGTAGCTTTGGTTAACAACAGCGATAAAGAAATTAAAATAGCCCTTACGGAACCGATCGTTGCGAAGAAAATCGACCTTGAAGATTATCACATTTTTACAGCAGAAATTTCAGACATCAACACGGAAGGACAAAACACGGACATTGAACACCTTATTAGGACCGATCACCTTAACAGTGAAGAAAAATTCCACGTCACAAAATTATGCAAGAAGTCTTTCATCATCCTAATACACACCTAACCTTCACCAACCAGGTAAAACACCGAATAAGGACAAAAGATGAAGTTCCTGTATTTACAAAAACCTACCGATACCCTTATGTCCACAAGGAAGAAGTACAGAAGCAAATATCATCAATGTTAGACGAAGGAATTATTAGACCAAGTGAGTCACCATGGTCATCACCAATATGGGTTGTCCCTAAGAAACCGGACGCCTCTGGAAAAATCAAATGGAGAATTGTAGTCGATTACCGGAAGATAAATGAAAAAACAACGACAAATATCCCCTACCGAACATAACTGATGTCCTAGACAAATTAGGCCGTTGTCAATATTTCACTACTTTATACCTTGCTAGTGGTTTCCACCAGATAGAAATGGTGGAAGAAGATGTACCCAAAACAGCTTTCAATGTTGAGCATGGACATTACGAGTATGTAAGGATGCCCTTCGGACTCAAAAATGCCCCTGCAACGTTTCAAAGAGTTATGGACAACGTATTGAAAGGACTTCAAGAAAAAATATGTCTTACGTACATGGACGACGTTGTAATCTTTTCTTCTTCGTTACAAGAACATTTAGTAAATTTGTCAAAAGTCTTTCAACGTTTTAGAGAAACAAATTTAAAAGTACAACTTGATAAATCCAAATTTTTAAAGAAAGAAGTCGCATTTTTAGGACATGTCATCACACCTGACGGAATAAAACCTAACCCGGATAAAATTAATGCCATATTGAAATATCCAATATCAAAAACAACGAGAGAAATTAAAAGCTTTCTCGGGTTATTAGGATATTATCGAAAATTTATAAAGGATTTTGCCAAAATCACAAAACCCTTGACAGCCTGTTTAAAAAGGAACGCAAAAATAGATAATACAAAAAAATTTGTTGAATGTTTCGAAACTTGCAAACAATTACTTGTTAATGAACCACTACTTCAATACCCGGACTTTTCTCAACATTTTAACCTTACAACAGACGCTAGTAACGTAGCCCTAGGCGCAATATTGTCCCAAGGCCCTGTATGCAAAGACAAACCCATCGCGTACGCTTCACGAACTTTAAACGATAGTGAATCCAACTACTCCACTATAGAGAACGAAATGCTTGCTATAGTGTGGGCAACTAAGGTATTTCGTCCATATTTGCTGGGCAGACCCTTCTAAGTCCTGAGTGACCACCGCCCTTTACAATGGCTATTTTCAATAAAAAAGACAAATTCTAAATTAGTCAGATGGCGATTAAAACTCGAAGAATTCGATTATGAGGTTGTATATAAGAAAGAAAAAATAAATACCAACGCAGATGCCCTCTCAAAGACCGAAATTAATACGAAAGAAGTAGAGGAAGAAGAAAAAGAACATTTTAACTTAAGTCAATACATGGAAAATTTCAACAAAGAACTTTCCAGTCAACAGCAACTCGACAATATTTCTATGTATAACAATCCCCCTGATGAACTTGACACTGAAATTATGAATGAGATGAATCAACAACGCGAACATCCAAACAGCGAATCTACAGACACAGCCGATGAAAACCCCGACCTAGAACAACGTAACTCTAACTTAAATCGCAATACATCCGAAACAGACACAGCTGATGAACTTATTGACCTACCTCAAGACGAGAGCGAGAATGACGGTGGAAACACTATTCATTCACAACAAGAATCGCCGACTCTTACAATACCCATATCGGAAAAACCGCTGAATTATTATAACAACCAAGTAATAATGAAATTCGTTAAATATTCTCCCGCAAATCCCGCAATTGAACAAATAAAAAGAGAATACACATTCAAATAGGAAAAAATGATGCAGTTAAGAACCTTCTTGACTTTTTCAAAAATTTCATTTCACCTAAAATTAAACATGCTATTATTCATTTTACTCCGGAAGTTATGTATCAACCAACGTGTGAACTTTTGAGAGAAATGTTCAAAAATTCTGCATATGACCTGGTAAAATGCAACACAATCTTAGAAGACGTAAACTGCCAAAGAAAACAACAGGAAATAATTAAAAATTACCACGAAGGAATAAGTAATCACCGAGGAATTAATGAGACAGAATCCCAACTGCGAAAAAGATATTATTGGCCATCAATAAAAGCAGATATCGAAAATTACATCAATACTTGTGAAATTTGTCAGATCAACAAATATGACAGAAATCCAGCAAATCCAAAATTTATGGTAACCCCAACACCTACGAGACCAATGGAAATTATCCATCTCGACACATTCCAAGCAGCAGGACAGAAATTTCTTACCATTAGTGATTCCTTTTCAAAATATGGACAAGCCTATCCCGTGGAAAGCGCAAACGCAGTAAGCATTATCAAAAGTCTCCTAATATTTATTACGCACCATGGCATTCCAAAAATGATAGTATCAGATAATGAAACAGAATTCAAAAACGGACTTATGCAAGAATTTGCTGAAACTCACAAAATAACTATTCACTATACTACTCCTGAAAACCCCCAATCCAACGGTATGATTGAAAGAGTTCACTCTACTATTATCGAACATTTACGAATTTTACAAACAAAAAATAAATTACTTAACATCAAAGATCAAATGCCCTATGCTATACTAGGATATAACAATTCTACTCATTCCACTACGAAACAAAAACCAATAGATATTTTAAACGGTCATTTAAACACTCACGACCCTTTGGATATAGATATTGACAAAACCTTAATGAACAACTATATGCAACAACACCGCGAAAAAACAAAAGTTTTATACAAACAAATAAACCAATTAGCTATTGATACAAAAATAAAATTATTGAAAAATAAAATCTTAAGAGACAACCACCAGTAAGCTACAAACCCAATGCCAAAGTGTACACAAAAACCAGTACCCGACAAAATAAGCTCTTTCCAAGATATGATCCCAAAATTGTGAAAAAAGACAATCCCGTCACGATACAATCTCAAAACACCCTAATTCATAAGAAAAACATTAAACGCATTCCAAAATGTGATTCGAAAAAATCATTACAGATGGAACATCGTGGCAGCTCAAGAGATAAAGATCCAGGATTTGAAAGAAAATCCAGGAATCCTTCCCCTGAACCTAGGACCAGCAAAGATCCAGATTAGTAAACATGACTTCATTCATTTCTACAATTTAACCCCGATAGCACAAGAAATTAGCTCAATAGAAAATCAATATGAAAACGCTTCAAGATCAATATCAGCCAAACTAAGGTTACCATACTTTGAGATGTTACATAACTTTGACCAAAGTCTCAGATATCAATTAAAAGCAGTGAATAGAAAATTCCAAACAATTTCTCCACATTACAGAAAAAGGAGAGGACTCCTCAATTTTCTTGGGAGCGCAGTAAAAATTATATCAGGCAACTTAGACCAACAAGATGCTCAAAAATATGATGAAGCCATATCAACACTCAAGAAAAACCAGAAAAATGTTATTAAAAAGGTGAATCAACACATGTCTTTGACTACCAAATTAATAGATAATTTCAATAAGACAGCGACTCTGTTAATTCACAATCAAAAAGTGATAGAAGAAAAAGAAATCAGAAATATTAATGATGACACAAAATTCGTGTTTGATTTTAATCATTATATGCAAGCCAGAAACATCTTGGACCAATTAAATTTATCATTACAAATAATTTTGCAATTATTAACAGATCTGGAAAATGCAATCACTTTTGCAAGAACTAATACTCTTCATAACAGTATTATAAAACAGCAAGAAATTGAATGGATTATAAAAACAATGTTAGAAAACCATAATGAAAACAACTATTTTATAGTGAGAAAGAAAACCTGATCAAATATTATGATCTTATATCTGTGGATGCCTACTATTCAAACGAAATGGTAGTATTCATGCTGCACTTCCCGATATTATATCCCGAAGAATTTACCTACTACCACCTATATTCTGTACCCACAATAAACTCCACCACAATTATTCCACCTTCACCTTACCTGACAATGAATTATGGACTCTACGCAACAATGCAAGAAAATCAGCAGCAAGTACCTCTGCCAGAGCATTTCGATCCAGTTCCAGAGCAAGACTCCGGATTGCATTTCACACATACTCCAGCTGTCAGAAGAAGAAGCCCTGTGCCAATACGTCCCGATAGTCATCAACACCACCTTAATTGAGCAAATCACGGATGCTCATTGCATCGCAATCTTCCCGAAATCCACGAAAGTTTCGACACAATGCCAATCCTCAGGAATTCTACAACTCCAGGGAACATTCCTGATCGAGATACCACATGGATGTGAATTCAGTACGCCCGAAGAGAAATTTACCAACACCAAAAACATAGTAAAGGAACAGCCAATGACATTGCCAAAAATAAAAACAACATTCATTCACCAGTCAACAAGGACCAACCCAATCCAATTAGAAAAGGTTTCACTAGATGAACTCCACAAACTCCAGGAAGAACAGCATCGCCTGCACCCCATTGAGACCATCGAAGTCAATGACACTGCCCATTTTTGGTCAAGCCCAATTTATATTTTGATAACTATTTGTGCATTAATTCTGTTATATAAATTCAGAAACAAGCTACCATGCAGATTGAATCCACGAGAAGAGCCTTCCAGGGATGGAACCCATACAGTCCTGTTCGTCCCTCCCAGAACTTCATCCAGGGATGGAGGAGTTACATGAACAATCCACAAAGGATACGCTGATGAAGCACAGACGACACGAGCACACAGTCAGCAGCGCCGTCGTGTCGCCTTGACATTATATTTCGTTTAAGCATTAATTTGCATTATGATAATCCAATTTGTTTACAGTTCGACTAGAATCTTTGAGTAGTTGAGATGCTTTTGTCTTAGTCTAATAAAACTTGTAGTGCTTGACTTAAAATAAATTGTTTTTAAAAACTAAGTTTTAAGAAACAAGTATATTACTCTCCAATTCACTATGTTATAACAAACCAAAATAATGTTATTGATATTAAACAAAAAAATATATATTTCTTGAATCTTTCGGCCTCTTGAATTAATAGGTCTGTGCCTCCTCCAATAATTCCAATGTCTTGAAAACTTCTCAGGAAATCATCGATGTCGACAGTTGACTGTGCCAATACTCAACTGGAGGAGAATCTTTCAAACCGTTGGAATTATTGACAACTGATTTCTACGAACAAACTTATCAAGTTCCGTTACGTTTCGACTATGAAGTACAGAATCCCTATGCAGGGGCAAAGGAGCCACCCCTGATAAATTGTGTGGTTCTTAGAATGTGGCAAGGAATCATACGCCGATGGCCAATGGTAAAGATGGGTGGTATCAACCGACTATTTTGGAAATAAGCAGGATCTTAGAGACAAGAATTATGGAATTATTTTGTTAACTAATTCTTTTACAAATTGGGGAAGAAGCCTCTACAAGAGATTCCGGTACGTTTCTAACTGAAGGAAAATAAAGCTGGAAGGATCGATGACAGTGATATTGGAAGTAAGAACTGAAAAGAACGGATTTTCTTTGCAGATGAGGAAATTGACAAAAGTATATTTTTGATAATGCTATTTCCCTTTTTTACACGTATTTTCAATAAATACACTTTAAACGCTGTTATTTATTGTATATTTACCAGAACTAGTGGACCGAAGCAGGCCAAGTGACAAATCTTAAACTGAACTTGAAAAGTATTATTCTAATTAAACTTTGTAGTAAGCATTACACTACCTAAGATACATCTGTCATCCTAAAACCTACCCTCAGTGAGGTCAAGAATTTTACAATTTGATAAGCGGCAGCCATTACGAAAACACCGCCCCCAACGAAAGTAAAGAAATTTTAGCAAAAAAACTCCTGCAAAGTAACACTATTTCCTGTATATAAAAGCAAATAAAAATACATTATTTATTTGCGTATAAATATCTAATAATATTGTTTGTTTGTTTATTGTCTTACAATATTTCGTACAATTTCGGTCTTACAGTTTACCGGTTACATTTGTCTTAAAATTTATAGTTCCAATTTCATGTTATATGGAAGATTATAATGATTAAAATTAGTAAGCTCATGTGGTAATAGAAAATAATTTAAATTGTTGTTCAATGAAGTTTTCGAGATTTTGGTCTTTTAAGGATAGCCCAACTGAAGACGGTTTCCAACTAGAAACGATATGTTGTCTTGCTTTTAAAAAAAACTATAAAGTCTCGATAGCCTATTAACAATATTAACTTAAGCAAATATTCTAGAAATTCAGATTAATAGAAAGAGCTTATAAAATAACCGATACAGATTTTCTATTACACTGTATTACTGCAAGTTTTTCGGTATTAAGAAAAAAGATATTTATGTACCAACCTTGATTAAACACAAGATGCATTCGATATCTGTCAAACTACGTCCGTACCTACATGTATCAATAGGAAGCTAACACGTTATTATTGGTTGGAACAACAACTGGATGAGCATTGGACTGGTGCATTTGTAAATGGGTAGAGTGCGTCGACTGGCCCAAATTACTTCCTGCATTTGATTGCGGTTGACTAACTTGTGGTATTTGAAGATTCGCATTATTTGCCGAAGTATTTTGTTGTGCATTTCCTTGTGGTTGCTGCTGTTGTTGCTGCGGTTGTTGTTGCTGTTGTTGTTGAGGTTGTGGTTGCTGTTGTACTTGATTGACATGTTGATTGGGGTTGATGACCTGAAAAATAAAAATAACATTAAAACAGTTGTTTTAATTTGCCTGCTATATTTACTCATTACCTGTCCATTTTCAACGGCATGTTTTCGCATATGCCTCATCATATTTCCTTTTTCCACAAAAGTTTTCCCACAGGTAGGACAGGCGTGTGGTCGTTCACCATTATGTGAGCGCCGATGGGATACCAAATGTCCTTTACACATGAAATCTTTCTCGCATAAATCACACCTAAATGAACAAAAATATTGTTGATATTCAGTAACTACTTGAAAATGAATTTTAGTTTTATTAAAACAAATACGCGTGATATTTAACTTGAGAACAGTATTGTTCGTTACACATGCGAACTGATTTTTTTTCTTAACGCAAAATTAATCTACATTCGTTTAGGGCCATGCCAAAATAAGAATGTTCGATACTGCTCACGAGCAGCAGATGCTCTATAAAATCAACCCGCCTTCAGACATTTTATAAAGTACCAACTTACATAAACATCAAATTGAAATATAAACCTCAAAATAAAATGTTTCTTAGACCAATTTATAAAATAAAAAGAATGCGATCTGGCACTGTCGTGGGTTGTACTTTCTATTTAGCATTGCCCAGAAGCACATAGTGATGCACCATGGAAAATTATTTTGAGTGCCCGTCAGCAAAAATGCACACACATACCCTCTTCAAACTTTGTGGATGACTTCATTGAGCCTAGTCTCGATACCATTTTCTTTTGTTAGAAGGAGTTTTCGCTTCAATTTTTCCGAAAAGTCATTTTGACGACATATCACAAAAAATTATAGAGATTGGTTATCATTTTCCCTCTCGGCGAAAACATCTTATTACATTACGAGCTTCGACACAACCAGTCGCCTCGGCCGTACATAAAGAACACAACGGATCGGATTAGGAAGTTGCTTAGCCACATCATTTTAGAATTGTTTATAAACCTACTCACCAACTTCGCCATATACTCCAATCTCCTAAACATCTTAGACACCCTTGGTATCGGTTCTCGCTGAGCATGGATTAATCTCATCATACATCATACAGTATGTACTTTCTACCTTGCCCAACTAATATTATCATCTCCAGCTAGAAACACAGTTCCTGCCCACTGCAACTCCAGTACCAATCAGAACCCGCTATATCCTTCCAACCAACTATAAATACCAATACTCCACCGCTCGAGAATCCTATTCGTCTTGTGCTTTCAACGAAATATCACCTTCGTCCGCGCCAATGAATATGTCTCCACAGTTGAAGATTTAAATGTAATTCCAATAGACCATGGCAAAATGGACGGGAAAACCACAATGTTATCCAGAATAAATAACGAAATCTTTTGAAAATAAACATCTTGAAAAAGTTTGTGCTTCACTATCCACAATAAACAACCACTGACAACGGATGAACTTAAATAAAAATTAATTTCAGAAAATATTGGTTTCTGTTTTTTAACCAAATTTTTCGTAACTGATAAATTCAGCCTCTGGATTTTATTCAACCTGGGTAAGAATTAAGAGAATCGTTTTGTACCCAAAACAATGACTAAAGCTCCTCCATCAGAATCTCCGACTGAAGCTTCCCATATTACTTCTTGCAATTGTAAAAAATGGTGTGACTTGAATTTCTTTGTGTAAATAATTGCAACACTGATTTACTGTAATTACATTTTTATACCATTTTTTAACCAAAATACTTTTAACGAAATAAGCATATTGGAGTACTTTAGTTTATAACAATAAAAATGCTCTGTATTTTTGTTGGTAATTAATTGGATGCCGTTCTTTTCATCCCGAAAACTTACACTTTACCTCTATATATTCACATTTCAACGTCTTATACTATTTTTCATAGTAATCTGCGCCACCGAAACTCATCCGTTGCCAGAATCCGTTATCATATTCTGCACATCCATTTCCTTCCTCCGGTCCTTAAGAATTCTTTTAGCCCCTTTTTCTATTAACCCTTTATCGCCGTTTTTCTTTTTCAGATATTTATGAAATTTTACACTAAAATTCTATAAGATCAGTCTTTATGGTCGTGAATTGTAAACCCTCTTAAATTAAAAACAAGTAAGTCCTACCTGAACGGTCTCTCTGCAGCTGCACCTTTATTATGGGATCTTTGATGGAACAGAAGGTTTCCCTTGAGAGGGAACGATTTTCCACATTCATTACAAGCAAAAGGTCGTTCACCCGTATGAGACCTCATATGATTAACTAGGTGTTCCTTACGAGTGAAAGGCTTAGAACAAATGTTACAGCAATGGGGAGTTTCTCCAGTATGCTGTCGTAAATGGTTAGTGAGATGTTCTTTTCGGGTGAAGGTTTTTTGACAGAATTCACATCGATGTGGAGATTCACCTTAAAATAAAAGCAAAATGTTAGTAAACCGTTAAAATATACATTTTTATAAAACAATAAAAATATATTTGTTTTTCAAAATTTGAAACTGAATACTGAAAGTATTACATTGCGGGCATTCATTGTTAAACAAATAAGCAAACCGTTGGATTTTTATTTAAAAAAATAAATGTTTATAACTGCAATGTAGTCACATTATTGAATACATCAATAGTAAAAACTGGAAAAACTCAAAATGTAACTAAAACGAGTTTATAGACGAGTTATAGAATAACTAAATAGCTGGACAGAATTGGAAAAAGCGGAGAAAAGGAGATCGAATTTATGGGTATGGGAATTCGGAAAATAAACACAGGAAAACAGGAAAATGTTTAGAATTAACCGAATCAATGAATTTGTATGACATTCAGATTATTGTATTTACGGAATTAAATGAATGACTAATAGAAGAACTCGGTGTAATTATACGAAGAACTATGCAAAATTTAACGAAAATGGAAGGCTAAACGCTCTACACACTGCCTATGAAAGAAATTTTAGGATTTCACATACGTTTGCAAGTAGTATTGGATGAATTTAAAGAATAAAATGAAACATCATGGTGCGTGAATAGGATATTCGGCAGAGGTCACAATAGAGAACTTGGGTAGATGGTAATAAATGGAGGAGAAAGATAGAATAGCAGTGGAACAATAATGATAGATTTATGTAAAGGAAACCATTTAATAATAGAAAACACAAAATTAGAACATATAATAAATACACGATTCTAGCGGCACAGACAATTGGCTAAATCTGATATGCTATTTCATACATGCCCTAAATACGACTCAACAAATTAAAACAAAGATATTTTCCTTTATGTTAAGTATATATTTTCGATAGGACAGGTTTATATAATATTAGTTTTAGGTATTATGCCAAGACCACGAACAAGTAAATCCGATAACCTCTGTGGAGATTATGATTATAATGTCCTGATATTATTGTGTATATCTATTGGTTAAATAAATAAAAATAAATAAATAACTGAAGGAAACAGTAACAAGATCGAATCGTAGGCTAGTAATACCAGTAAACTTTTAAATCTGAAAAATAAGGGAACCACAGTTTAGCAATATGAAAATAATGAAATATAATAGAAAAATAGCAAGAAAGACAAATAATGAACTACAACGAAAAACACATAAAATTTAATATACTTTAAATGGAAAGAATACATACATTATGAGTTAAATTACAAAGAAGCTATAAAAAAAATAGAAATGGAAGACTTATTCACAACATGGGATATATCTTATTAAGAAACATTCAAAACTATACAAAAATTGTAGTAATATCTAGAAAAAAAAAAGACCTATGACAGTGATACTGAAAGGTGACATAAAGGAAACTGGAAATAAAAATGGAACTTATGAAGAAGATCAAATAACACCAGAAATGACCACAAATTCCTAGGTTATGAATTACATGCCAAGAGGCTTGAGAACAGCCCAATATCTGTATAAAAAAGGAGATCAAACACACTGATATTTACACAGCAATGTAGCCCAAATTTATTTGAAAATGTATCTTCGAATACCAGTGTCAAGATGGAGACACACAACAAAAACTAGAAGAACAATCAGAGTACAAATCAGACAGTCAAGTTATATATTTGTAGGGTGTAATATAATGCAGTGCAAATATTTTGGTGGGTGATAGGAAATGTATCAACTAAACAATAAAAACAGCAATAAAAAAATCATTCACTATTCCTATAAAATGAATGGACGTTTAAGCCTATTTTATTTAATAATTTCCAGCTTTAATAAAATATCCAAAACGAGGGCTGCCTTTTATATTTCGCGATTCGAGAACAAAAACAAATATTAATCATCGAAAATCGCTTTATTGTTTTTCAAAATATTCCCCATGACGATCTATACATTTTTGCATGCGTTTGAACCAATTGTCGAAGCACTTTTTCCACTCTGATTGAGGTATCTCCAAAACATGCATTCTGAACGCAGCAACCGCTTCTTCAGGTGTCGCAAAAAAGTTGACCTCTCAGTTTGTTTTTTACGTACGGGAATAAAAAGAAGTCATTTGGTGACAAGTCAGGACTATACGGCGGATGACTCATCAAATCGATGTTTTGAGTGGTCAATGATGCAGTTGTTTGAGCCGATGTGTGAGAGCTCGCATTGTCGTGGTGAAGAGTGATCCGTCTTCGGCGGTTGGTTTTCCTACTTTCTTGGAAAACAACTGGCAAACAAATGGTTGTGTACCACTCAGAATTGACTGTTCTGCTTTGTTCTAGTGGTACGGTTGCGACATGTCCAGTTTTTCCGAAAAAACAGGCGATCATTTGCTTGGAAGTGCTTCGTGCGCGAACAACTTTTGTTGGATTCGGCTCATCTTGAAACACCCATACAGTCGATTGCTGTTTACTTTCGGGCTCATACGCGTAAATCCACGATTTATCACCTGTCGCTATGTCATGAACGTGTTTTGAAGCACCGCGATTGTATTTTTTGAGCTTTTCTTTCGACCAATCGACACGAGCCTTTTTTTGAACGATTGATAAATTGTGTGGCATCCAACGCGAACAATTTTTTTGACATTCAAATGTTTATGCAATATTGAATGTATGCTGGTCCCACTAATGTGTAAGGTTGACTCAATCTCACGATAGGTCACATAACGATCTTGCAATATCAGTTCCCGCACGGCATCAATGGTTTCCGGAACAACAACTGTTTTTGGACGACCTTCACGAAATTCGTCTTGGAGTGAACTACGACCTCGATTGAATTCACCATACCATCTATAAACAGTGGTCCTTGATGGAGTTTCATCGTCGAAAGTTAATAAAATAATCGCACGAAAATGTTCACGATTTAATTCCATTTTTTGGCCGAGATGAATCCTTTAAGTTACTGTAAACAACACATATCGCTCGTATGTCAAAACGTTCTGAGTACGTATAACCTCAAAAATGTCAAACTTTACGATAGAGCTGGCAGTTGTCAGATTGCAACACTGGGGTTCTCCAATCCCGAAATATAAAAGGCAGCCCTCGTATCTGTGATACAATTCTTTGAATCAGAACAAATATATAGCTTGTAATGCTTTCACCTAACTTTAAACCGTTAAACTCTACCATTTGTTTAAATGTATTAGTCTTAATCTTTAATACTGCCTGTCTTTTTTGTATTATATATCGTTTATTATAAACACCCGTAAGTTGTCATATTTATAGAATGTTACATGTATTAAAACAATATCTGCACTGCATTATGTTACACCCTGTATATACCGTATGAACATTGATTTTAGAACAACGGAAGAATAAATAATTTTTACCAATCTAAAAGCAGTATTTAATATAGTGAGTTCACAGAAGAGAAATTAGGAGAATAAACGAGAAATCGGAAATACCAGAAAAACTTATAGAAATTACTAAAACATGCATCTTTAAAGGCAATGACAAGTGCAAATGGCAGGCCAAAGACCAGAAGAATACAATTGAATAAAGAGATAAAATGCAGTCTAAGCCTCTTACTTTTCATAACTGATCTGGATAACATAGTAAAGAATGTCAAAGAGAAAGAGAAACAACTAAATATAATAACTGGGTATAGAGACTTAATACCAATCCAAATGAACAAACACTAAATGCAGTTGATATAGTATTAATGCTAGTAGGGGTTAAAAGTAAAATGCAGAGGTAATGACAGTAAATGAGAAGAACAAGAAGAACCTAAGAAAAATTAATGTAAAATGGAAACTATCTTAAGAGTGTCAACAATCGGATATCTCTATAGCATTTCAATAGGTGACTGGGAAATATGTAAGCTGTAAAGAAATTATCAACAGTAAAATATCACCATTAAGTTTTTACAAGGCAAAACTCAAACAATCAGGAAGTAATCAATCGAATGAAATATATAAAACAGAATGCCAATATTCAGTTAAGTGATGTGAGAACTCAAGCTATGAAAAGCATATAAAAGTAGACACAACAAATAAATCCCCTTCGCAAATAAATGTTATCTAGGATATGATAGTAGGCATACACATATTGCAAGGTATTTGCAAGGGCAGTTGCCCCTCCAAAATTTTTTTGGAGTAAAAAGGTGTGTTCTTACACAGTATTCTATTTTTTCTTGTCCTCCCTCCAATGAAAATGCTGAAAAATTCTGAAGATACGCCCCAGATAATAGGAAAAACAAGGACAGCAGAAAAAACTTGAAACAAAGGTTAATAATGAGAAAAATTGGAAATGAACAACCAAACTAGGTATCTTATGAAAATTATTTCCAAATAGAATATCAGGAGCACTGAAAGACAGGAAAATCAGTGAGGAGGTAAAGAGGTAGAACCATGCAAAAAAACTATTTAAATGAAAACAAGTACAATTTAATAAAACTGGGGATTTGAATCTAAGGATTGAATATTAATGTGGATTATTAAATCAAGTAGCAAGGAAATAGGTTTAACCATTTAAAAACGCCCCTATATTTCAGAAACAAGAACCAGTTAAATATACATATAATCAAACGCAATTAACAATGGAAATTAAAATGCTTGCAAATGCGCCAAACGGTTATTTTTAACTTCCCTAAGTAATCATTAACTAAAGACCGCAAATATATGTGAATAAAATATTAATTATAAAACAGTAAAATATAGATATATTGTATGAAAACGTGGATAGGAGATTACTTAATTAATTTCCATTTAGTAAAGACCGAATTACTTCTATACTTAAAAATAAATGCCTTAAATATAACAGCCCCAATTTAAAAAAAAAAGCAATATTTATTCAGTTGACATAACTTACCTGTGTGTATTCTAACATGATTGGTCAGATGTTCTTTTCGCGTAAACGACTTAGAACAAAAATGACACCTATGCGGAGATTCTCCTGTATGCTGCCTAACATGATTATTAAGATGTTCCTTCCTAGTAAATGATTTTGTACAATAGGTGCATTTATGTGGTGATTCGCCAGTATGCTGCCGTACATGGTTAACTAAATGGTCCTTACGAGTAAATGCTTTGGGGCAATAACTACATCTAAACGGTGTTTCACCTAGAAAAATACAACAGGCAGTTTTGAAATTGTTATTGAAATTTTAGTAGTTTGAGAACCTAACTTAACCTAACGTAAAATTTGAGTTGAAAGTATATTTAACTGAAGACAAAACTAAGCCTTAGTGTTTGTAAGTGTTTAGTGATAATTATGAGAAATGGTTTAATTTCATTTTAAAAGTTCGTAGTTATGCACTATTTATAATAATTTTCAACGTACATAAGTTAGCAAAACCACGAAACACAAAATGTCACGTTCTGTCTGTCTAAAACACCAAGACAGTTGGATACACTGTGTCAGTCCCAAAAATGGATGAATTTGTAACCTTCGAAGCGGTACGGGTAATACAGAAATTGGCCAAGAAATTGAGACATGTCTAGTAGGTCAAAAATTGACATATTTACAGCAATTTCGGACTTCCGCTTAAGACGGCGAGGCAGCGGCATGTGTCTGTTATGGTTAGGAAAGTAGAATAGATTTGACATAATCACCGTGATATACCTCCATTTTCATATTATTAGAGATATGAAAAAGACGCTCAAGAAGTGATTTACTGAAAAGCCGTTATTGCAACTAGTGTTTTGTTCATAATCTAACTAATCATAAACATTATCAAGGAATGGTAGAGAATAGTGTCTTATTTTCATTTCCAGAGACGCTTAAAAAGATCCAAATAGTTTAATACCGTTGCGAAATACTCAACATATTCTGAAGAAAGGACACAGTAATTAGTTTACTATCGTCAATTAAAGGGAATATCACACATGATATCCTATTATAGAATTTAGAACACTTCTGTATGGTCAGTAAGGTTGAAAGATCAAGACCACTACCAGCCTGGAAAGAATTCATGCCTGAAAGGCTAACCTTGAAAGAAGAAGAATGTTTAGAAACATTTAATATGTTTCATTATGAACAAATTGTTTCTGTTTATAACCTCTAACTAGTAGGTATTGTGACATTTGACCAAATACTTAATACTGCTATACTGCTATAAACATCGAGTGTAAGTGTCACAAACTAAGCGAGTCAGTAAACTAAGGCATTTGTCTCTTGTTATACTACTTCCGTTTCTCTACTCCTCATATTATTTTTAATGCTGTATGTAATTCTTAGACATGCGTATATAAGTCGAAGAAGTGATAAGAAAGAAATTATTAGCTATTCATAATAATAATTTTCAACCCTTTAAAAGAAGCCAAAGCGCGAAACACAAAATGTTCTATTTTCAATATTTTTCTGTGTTCATATTTTTCGAATGGTGTCGGAAATGCTAAAACGCCCACTATAAAATAAAACAATTGGTCAACCCCACGAATGGACGCAAAAAGTTGTACTCGTAAAAAGCAAAAATCGCCACAATAGTTTGACAGAATTATTGACCAACAAATTGCTCGATAAATTGGTGTGTTTAAGACAACTTGAAACTAGTATTTGATAAACTCAAGAATTTACGAAATTAATTTACGTTTTGGTAAAATTGACAATATTTTCTACAACTAACTATTCGACCAAGTTTTCAAATAAACAGTCATTGTTTATTAAACTTTGCCCTTTATCTTCACTATCGAACAGAAGAAAATAATTAAATAATTTATATTTAAAAAAGAACTGACTTCAGCTGATTTAAAATAAAAACTGTTTAGAATCAATCAATATTTTCAGACATATCTTCTTTTTTATATGAGTTAAGGTACAGTTCAATTAAAAATTTTAGCGTATTCTTATTCTCCCTCTCTCTCTCTCTCTCTCTTTCTCCCTCTCTCTTTCGCCCTCTCTAATTTTTATTCTTTGTCTATATTTTCCAAATATATTTTAACTTTTTTATTTCTTTTATTATTCGGACCAGTTTCTATAAATGTAACTCTAATTCACTCTATACTGCATTCACACAGTATATGCTTCTGTGTATTGGTCACCCCTATATAACTTACTGGTCTATCATTTTCTGAATCACTCCACATAATATTACAACGGTCCTGATATCTTTAAAACCATCCTGTAGAAGTTTAAATCCTCTCCACAGTATTGACTCTTTCTGTTTTTATTGTTTAAATTATTCATGTATACCAATGATTTTACTTCGCCCCATATGTCTAGTATTCCATTTATGCAACTATACAAAATTCACCTTTTTGAACCCCATTTTTTTATGACTATAATTTTACTTTACGATTTATTTCAACCACCCGGTATATGCAACTGCTTGTAAAAATTTTTGAACCCATGTCTATAATTATACCCCGTCCTACGTCCCGTCATAACAGCTCATGCTTATATAACATATTTTTGATAGACCCTATAATTTTCAAACGCTTATGTTCCAAACTATATAACTTTTTTAAACCGCCCTGTATAACTGTAATTCTACTCCATCTTATATTTTAACCATCCTCTATATTCAACTGCTTCTGACAATTTTTAAAGCCTTTTGTAAAAATATAATTATTCTCCGTCCTATAACGCAAATATCCATGTATAACCTATAGTTTTGCTCCACTCTTATTTCAACCACCTTGTATGCGCAACTACTTATGTGCCACCCAATAAAATATTTTTAGAACCACCCTGTATAACTAATTCAATTCCAACAATTCTATGTATACAACTGCTTATGTACCACCTAATATGACATGCACGCATGCACACATCTACAACCGTATACCATATAGAAGAGTTCGCAGACATAACAAATTTTCATTTCGATAAACTAACGGAATATTTCACGCGACTATAAGCCCCATAACTTAACTTCGTCTCTAAAAGAAACGATATAATTTCATGGCATATCTTGACATTTAAACTGGATATTTATGATGAAAATTTGACATTTACCATGATTTTTACACTTTTTCTGCATATATATTTCCGATTTTCAGAAAAATGATAAGTTTTACGTTACAGAAAAATATACGGAATCAAGCTGTGACATACCTTTGTAGAATACAATTTATAATATTCAAATTTCTTGAGGGGTTTTAGAGAAAACAGTAAAGATTCATTGAAATTCACTGAAATCTAGTCCCTTATTTATTTATTTTTCTCATTTTCTGGAAAACCGTAAATCTCATGTTATAGACAATTATATGGGACCTTTCTGTAATGTTCCTTAATATAATGCAGTTTAAATCATCAAAATTGCCCAAGTCATTTTTGAATAATTGCTAGTCATACATAAAAAAAAAGTTGCTGACAAATTGATAACCTCCTCCTTTTAAGCATTCTGTTAATAATTTATGTTATGTAAATACAAAATGAAATTAAGTTTAACCCTGTTCTAATTAGTCAAAAGATTATACACATTATTAAAATTATAGGAATCCTACCTGTATGTTGTCGAACATGATTAACTAAATGTTCCTTCCTGGTAAACGATTTTGCACAAAACCTACAGCGATGTGGTGATTCTCCTGTATGTTGCCTAACATGATTTAATAGATGCTCCTTTCTCGTAAATGTCTTTGAACAGAAATCACATCTATGAGGAGTTTCTCCAGTATGCCACATTATATGATTTGTGAAGTGTTCTTTTCTTGTAAACGATTTCCCGCAAATTTCACACCTAAAAGAAACATAATTAACAATATTTTAAAATTAATGTTTAATAACTTAAATAAAAGCTAATTGTTCCTTTGGTCTGGATTGAAATTCTTAAAAAAATTAAACCACCTTTACAACAAGTAGCCTTCATTTTAAAAAGCTTGGAACATAGGGACAGAAGATTCATTCACACAAAACGTATACGATATCGGAAAATATTTGCTGAATTTAGTATCATGCTTCTAGAACTGAAACATTTGAGACTGATATAGACCAAAACATACAACGTCCACTTTTGGTGGAAATTGAGTTAAAAGCAGATTGTTAACCAGCCTCTAGCAGGTAATGAAAGATTTAATTGAATCATGTAACAAAATGAGCAAAATCCTCTAAATAAAATATGATGGAAGCAGCAAAATGTACAATATCTTTGCTGCTGCAACAAAATGACCAATCTTTAAGGACCAATGAGAAGGTTGAGATTATGTGGTTTGGTTTTCATACTTGACAGTCATGTATATGCAGTTGGTGCACTGATTTTTTTTATATAATTTAATATTTCTCTTAATTAATAAACAATTGAAAATGGTCATCCACAAAAACTCTCATCTTCAAAATCGAAATGAAGAAAAAAGTCAAGAACAATATTGTTTTGCTCCTGAAAACACAATACTTATTTAGTGTTGGATTATATTTGTAAAATCTAAAATTCATAAGTAGTAATTTATCTCTGGAGCTATCTTTCCCATTAATAAACACAATATCTAAGACATAGAAGAAACGTTGTTTGCCAAAGGTCTCCCTCGATATCCGACTTGTAGAAATTACAAAGATTTATATTAGTGCGCAACTTTGAAGATGAATCAAATCTAAACATTTCATCAACAGATTTACATAGACCCAAACAAACAGTAGTGGAATGTATTGCTAATAAGATATTACAATGTGGTTCCTACCCAACAAAGCAGAGTAAGAACTGATACCAACAAGAAGAGAGAATTTACCACCATGTTGTGTGTTCTTACAAAATTTGGCTTACTCCTGTGTGCCCAAAGTTTCTTGAACATTCTGAATATAAAACGCCGTAGAGTTGTATGTAATGTCAAACAATTTCTTAAATAAATTAAATACTTAAAGAATAAAATCGCAATCATAACAAAATCTAATCCGAATCTCACTACTGCACCAGGAAAAAAGTAAAGCGAGAAGGCATATCAGCTTTGAATTATGCATTAATAAATTTCTCAGAATGTATAATGTTCAATGTGACCTTTTATTAAATGTTTTTTTTTTCAATTTGGGTTTTGTGTTCAACTGACGAACGCATGTTAAGAATGTATTCCTTGAATGAGAAAATAAAAATATATCTCAATAAGAGGTCCGAAGTGCTCTTAAATTTGCCTATCCATAAATTGAGATCAAAAGTTTTCTTTAGTATCGTAATATATTGTTTTAGCTGTCAAAAAACAATCACAGTAGGATGCACTCGTGATAAACTAAATTTTGAGAACTCTCTAGCCTACCTTTCGACTAAGGATGAAAATACGAAAAATTGCTTGGACTTTTTAAACCAGCTTAGCTTGATTTTTTCATTTTTCTACAAATTTTCATCCAACCATTCTCAAGCAGGGTTTTGCGTTTCCTGGTAACTTCACTGTGGGACTTTGTATCTTTTGAAACGACACGCCTAATATATACATATTTACTCATTGCGCAATAAACCACACAGCCAGGGTGCCATAAGTTTTAAAAGCTTTTATGAAAGTTTAGCCTGTGTTGCATGCCTTAATTTTAGGTCGAAACGACATACCGACAATTCCGTCAGTTTGTGTCAAAAATTTGTCCAAAACGTAGTACAAAGTCCTGAAAACCTACTATGTTGAGAAGAAATATGTATTCAAAGCCTGCATTATTCTAGTCTAGTGCACCCATCGCGTGTTTGCTGAAAACTAAATTTTTACGCATATTTATGATTTGGATAATATATATCTACCAGGTTGCTTATCAAAATGTGGCCGCAAATATTTTTAATTAAATTGTTATTAATTGATTTTTGGTAAAAAATTTCACCGACTTGTTTTTTCAATAAAATATCGTCCTCTTCACGGCAATATATATAAAGATTCTCTTCGCAGCCAGGTTAACAGAGGTATGATTTTGTTACATTTATACACTCATAGCGTACATTTATTATTTATATATCAATTTAAAGCTATTTTTTTCTGATATACGGTTGCCTAATTAAATCTGGCCGCAAATAAGGGTTGCCGGCTGTTAAAGTAGGTACAATAGTAGGTACGACTTAATATAATAAATACTTCAAAAGAAATGTCTTTCTTTTCAAAATGGCAAATCTAAAAATTCCAAAAAATACAAATTTAAAAAATAAAAACAGTAATACAAATTTAAAAATTACAAAAAAATGATATTGATGAAAAATAAAGCCAAGGTTACTAATGTAACAGCAAATTTTATTGTACACGTACTGTTTGACAAAATATTTGATTTTATTCAAGTATTAGATCGTTTTCTACATATTAATTAAATATTTAAGTTAATTAAAAATTCTTAAAATGTATTGGTTTTAGAAAACTATCTAACAGCAGCCAGTCATTATTTTCCGCGCTGAACTTGATGCAATCCGGCTCAGTACAACGAATTAAAAAAGATTGTCGGCAACAATGTACGTTGAGTTGAAACCTTTAATTAAAAATCACGAGTAGAATCAACTGTTAATAAAGTGTTATGATATTAATATTTTTTCTTTCGGCGGAACAATAACATTAGCGAATATTTTTTGATGATGCGTTATCAAAGTCCAGTACATTGCATTTTTTGTCACACAGAAAAGAAGTCTTCATCTTTATCAATTTTATTTAAGTCCAAAACAGCGTGGATTTTAATTTAGGCTGTCCCATGTAAACGCTATTTGCCAAATGCGTGTGGTACGCTGCCTCAAAGTGACAACCACAAACTGTGAAACACTTAAAAAACATTCATGATGTCCTTACTGGGTATTAAGTTAGTGCGATAGTCACGATTTTTTGTTGCCACATCGCTCAATTGGTATGATTTCGCCCGCAATTTCAACTTGGTGATGTTAAGCGCTAGCTCTCTTTCACTCTACCTTTAATATTTACTATCTTAACAGCCGGCAACACTTATTTGCGGCCAGATTTAATTAGGCAACCGTATAACATAATAAACAGAAAAAAATTAGCTTTAATTTTATATATAAATGATAAATGTACGTTATAAGTGTATAAATGTAACAAAGTCTTTGTATTTATTGCCGTGAAGTGGACGATATTTTATTTAAAAAACAAGTTGGTGAAAATTTTTACCAAAAATCAATTAATAATAATTTAATTAAAAATATTAGCGGCCACATTTTGATAGGCAACCTGGTAGATAAATATTCTCCTAATCTCAAATATTCGTAAAAATTTGTTTTTTAGCAAACACTCGATGGGTGCACTAATTCTGCAGTCGGATCTCGTATTATTCAGAAACTGTAACCTCGAGATCTTAAAAATCCAGAATTTTTTCTTATGAGTATTTTAAGACATGCACATCTAAGATTAATGAACAGTTGTAAAATGATATTTGGAACGTTCTCAGGAAAAAATGAGTAAAAATATAACATGGCCTCCAAGATGTGGACATGTCTGCTAGTTAGTATATTCCATACATAAAATGTAACAGTGAAACAAAATGTGGAAATCCAAAATATTAGTATTTTCATTTAGGTTTAAAATATTCATAAACAAAACCAACTTTTAAGAATGGAATACAAAAGTAAAACTAAATACCTGAAAGGGGTATCATTTGTGTGACTCCTCATGTGATTTGCTAAATGCTCTTTCCTGGTGTATTTCTTTCCACAAATGGTACAATGATGAGGTGTTTCTCCTGTATGCCACATCACATGATTCATAAAATGTTCTTTCCTTGTAAACGACTTTTTGCAAATTTCACACCTATGAGGAGTTTCGCCAGTATGCTTCCTAACATGATTTACCATGTGTTCTTTCCTAGTGAAAGTTTTTGCACAGTACTGACATCTATATGGCGTCTCACCTGTATGGCACCTATATAAAAAGTTGTCAAATATTAATTAAACAGTAGTTTGAATTGTTTTGATAAAATTGGTAATACTGAATATTATATTTCCTATGTGATTTAATTTAATCAAATCAAATTTAGAGGAAAATACCCAATTTAAATGTCAAAAATTGTAAACTGTAAGTAAATAACAAAGAAATAATATCTTCAAGAGAATATTTAAGTTTTATTAATAAATTACATCCCTAAATAGATTTACTATTAAAACAGAACTGAACAATAAAATTAATTTTACATTACTCATCTGAACCATACATTCTCGTCGCAGTCTTCGGCAATTATTGAAAGTACTTTTGAAAATTGACTAGTAGCCTACAGGAATATAATCCCCCAAAGCATTTTCAATTAACTGATCTAATTCATGAATTAAATATTATCCAATCTATAGGTATAAATAGACAATTTTTACATAAAGGTAATTACCCCTTTGTAAAAAAGCAAATTAGATATGTCTCATTATTAGAGAAAAAATTGCTAATTTATCGGAATTTCTAATAACTTCCAACCATTTTTTTTTAATTCCAAAGATAGAGAGAATGTATAAATTGTATATGTGAAGTTTATAAGCTAATATATTCAGATTTAAATAGATTCTATGTAGAGATTATCTAGAGATTTCAGATTTTCAAATAATACTCTGGTTTCGGGAAATTCCTTTCCTAAAAATAATGCATTGTGTAAACTTGTACTATAAATTATCTTTATTAAAAATGTCGAAATTTACTGAACAATAAGACTTTTTATGTTTTTTTATAATTACTAGAGAAAATATCATATTCTGGGCTACTTGTTGAACATGAAAGCTGTGAAGTACAGATACATCCGAGATGTGCCTAGAAAATCAAGAGACTGTATGTAGTTGCAAAACTATTTCAATTGTTCAAAACAGTGCTAAAAGTCTTATGTGCATTTGTTCAAAACGCCTGCCGACTTTCTTTGTCAGCTTCAAGGGCCTAAATTTCAATGCATTGGAGTACAAACAAAAGCCAAGTGGTCATGGGCGGATCCAAGGGGGGCGATCGCCCCCACCGAGAGCCTCAAAGTTAGTAAATTTAATTTAATTAAAACGAGGTAATCTTAACTCCAAGAGCCTAGAAGAAGGTCACTTCTATGGGTTTAAACCACATAACGAGTATTTTTAATGTAATAGTCCCAGAAATATGAGTTTAAAATTATGTTTTGGTAAATTTAGTACACGATCTGATTTCATCCGGGAAGTTAAGCAAGGTTATATTGTTGATTAACACGATTACTTCAGGAACCCAGTATGGTCCACAATCCCATGCATATAGAAAAACAGCAACCATTGCACATGACAAACAATTAATTATTTTATTAAAATATTTTCCCGAAAAACAAAAACACACAGATCTTATACAAAGGCCCTTTGTCAGACGCTACTAGCGTGAGGCCCTTTTCGTGCTTGTATTGGTCAGTAAAGTTAATTTCTAATCACAAGTAGTACAATGCAACGCGAGAAAGACACTAGAATAATATTCAATGAATGTGGTACTGTAGAATATTTAATATGTTAACGATAGATTAAAGTACAGCAATGAGATTCTAAATAAAAAGAAAATCATACCTATTATGGTTGTCTAAATGTTCCTTCCTGGCAAACGTCTTTCCACATGTCGTGCAACCGTAGGGTTTATCAGCCGAATGACGCTTCATATGACGTTCGAGTGAAGCATCATTTGCAAAGACGTGGAAACAAACGGCACACGTATACATGCTACCGCCTAGATGACACTTCCCATGCCTAGTCAGTTCCTGGGCATTTGTGAACGCTTTTCCGCACACCTGGCAGGTGAACGGTTTACGTTCGGCATGGTAACGTCTATGAACTATGAGCTGATAACGAAACTGGAAAAGTTTTAAACAAATATCACAGCAGTGGGTACCAACAACCATCGGTGTTGGATTATTATCACCAGTAACGTTGCTATTGTTAGACGTATCGTGTTCGTCTTTTGTTACAACGGCGATCCCAGAAGAATTCTGTTGAGGTATGTTTACCGTGTTGGAGTTACTTTGGACAACACTTGGGTTCGCATTCGGGATCTCATCTAAAACATTTGGATTGGATAAGTAACATTTTATTAGATAAATAAAATTAAATCTAAAAAATATGTGAAGATTTTAAATTTGGTAAATGATAAATACTCACTTTGGGAGCCTTGAATTTTGCCAAATATTTCGTGGTAGGCCAGAAGCTGGTTCAACTCATCAACGTTAACTTTATACATATTTTGTACAATATCCACACCTAGAGTTTTGACTAATTCTTGCTCATGCATATTTGTCTGTATTTTTACAATACTGCCATCAGCTGTTCTCACGTCCATCAGGTTGGCTCCTTTAAGATCCTGCAAAAAATGACAATCTAAAACATCAACCAAAATTACAAATAAATTTGCAATACCAGTAGCATCAGACAATAAAATTCCACTAATTTTTTACTTTCAATTAATATGGATACATGAAAAATATGGATTAAAATAATCACAAACTTAAAGAATTTTGGTGATGGCGATTATTCTATAAACTTCCAGCCATTAAGTAATGCACTTGACCTGACTTTTTGTCCTTCATCAGATCTTTACAGAAACGTTTTTCAATGTTCATCACTACAGCACCAAACCAAAGGTATTGAAATATAGTAAGTAATAATTTATTCAAGTTTGAAAGTTACATTGTACCATTTCCCATTCAATTAACAATTTTTGGGAATGAAACTCCCCAAAAAAAGAAGCCCAAAAAATTTAAACATATTCATTGACAAAAAACCTTAAATAGTTGCCTTTAAAATAAATTACTACTAAAAAAATTACACAAAATTTATATTAAATAAGTCTTTAACTACTAGAAGGATACAAATGTTGCTGTTCTTTACTGATTTTCAATTATTCTACGAAACTTATCTCTATCCCATGACAAAATTCACATGTTAAGTTTACAATGGAATTTCTATTTCAGTTAGTAGTTTTTAATTCCTGAGGCAACATATTCGAATAATATAGATCCAAATGTACAAAAATTCCCTGACCTACTGATTTTAAGGCTCTGGGAACTTATTTATTTATTTATTTACGCCAATCAGCATTACACAGTTCTAAATTAAAAAGAACGAGAAGAAATATTGGTTAAAGTCCACAAATGTGATATCTCATCATGCCATCATTTGATGTAAGTTCTGAATGAAAGCTAAGATCCCAAAAAATTAATCTCCAGGGAATACTGGTTCACCAAACATGGTATTCTACTCTTTGGTACAAAAATAACATAATTTTTATTTGATTTCTCCACAGTCAGTGTCCCCTAGATTTAAGGTAAACTCTGAAGCCAATAAAATCAAATTGGCGAATCTATCATGCCGTTAACAACCTTGAAGAAAAAAGGCCGGTCCGCCCCTTTTCTGCGATCAGTTAAGCCACTTATCATGGATTGTTTGTAGATATCTTCGACATTCCCTATATTATCAGCTCATAGGAAATAAAGCAAGTGTTTACAAAGCTTATAAGGGATTTTTGTCATTACTGTCAATTGGTTTTGTAAAAGAACCATATCAGAGGCCCTTATTCCAGTATTGGTCTGACGAAAAATAAAAATAAATGAACCAAAGTATCTGCATTTCGGAACTGTTTACCAGCTCGGTAAATAAAGCAAAATGCTCGATAGGCTCCAGGCTTTATGTGACTTAAACGACCAGAGAATGTTAACCTGTCATCAACAATCACTCCTTCATTGTTTTTTTACTATTTTCAAAAAGTGGCCATCTAACAGATAAGTTGTAGTTGAATATTTGATCCTGAAAAAACAATCATTACATATATAAAATCAATTTGTTAGCTGCACTTTTCAAACATATAAATGTCATACTGAAAATAATAAATATCCTGTTCACCTGTTATTTCTCTAAAAATTTTCAAGTCATCTGCATAGAGTATATACTGAAATTGTCCCCTATATCATTTATGAATTTACTGAACAATATAGGGCCTAGGTGCGACCCTTGTGGTACTCCAGATATAACCTCATAAAATCTTGTTTCATAATGATGATTTATATCCACAAGATAAATTAGGTTGTAAATATGAATGAAAGAATTGAATCTCCGAAAAAATCTATGTATTTTCATATACATCATATCTGTGACCCTGAAAAAAATATATTCATATTGATGAATAGCTTTTTGTCTTCTAATTGTAGTAATTGTTCTTTACATGTTTATTTTTTCCTGTAGTTAGTCTATTTTTTTTTTTTTGTTTTCGAAAATTTTAGCAAGGATATTTTGTTCTGGGATGATTCATGATTTCGCCTATGATAAAACTCACATGGCATCTTTAAATAGATACTTTTTTGTGGCGAAACCAAAATTGTTATATCTGTATAATCTTACATAAAGAAATCCAATAAGTCAAGAACTTCATTAGGAACTTCCTTAGTAAATGTTTTTTTTTTGTTATCTCTGCTTGCTATTAACATGTATATATTACAGAATCCAAAAATAAACTAACAATAGTATATTAAAATTAAGTTTTAATTCCAGTAAAACATAAATTGAATATCTGCAGTGGGCCATGTAATTATGTTTTAGACACAGTATTGTATTTAAGTTATTAATTTCTTATGTATGCATGCCACTGATCGACAGAATATCGACAAAGAACTGAGCAAGTGACTGAAGACAAGGAACAACTAGAATATTCGCTGGATTCGAAAATGTTGTAGAAAGGCTTAATTCTCTGTACAAATAAAGTCGAATAAATACAGTTTTTTTGTTTTCTATTTAAATGTCAAATGTAGTTTAATTTCTGAACAGATAAGGTAAATAATTGAAAAATCAAAGGCATTTTATGGAAATTGCATTCTTATATAAATATCTCCCGCATAATTAACTAAGAAAAAGCAGGTCTCAGGATTTGCCAATTGGGTATGAATACAACTTATGTTCCGGGAAACTCCAACAAATTAACTTACTACACTTCGATTTTTCAATAACTTAGCTTTAATTATCTGTTTTCAGGAATCATATGAAGAGAAACCCCACATGAACAACTGAAATACATATTACTTCCTCAATAATTCAGAAATTTGTTGTTTTTGTTGTTGTTTGTTTATAAATTTAACAAAATGGAGTTATTCATCAAATAATGCATTGTTTTCTGAATGATACTTGTGGCATATTTTTCAATGTCTAAGTACTTCTTGGGAAATAACAACACAGTTTAAAGAAAATTGCTGTATATTCCAAACGTTTCGGGGTTTAGATCAGACCCCGTTGTCAATGGTTAGAAACTACGGATTAAAAAGGCACAATTCTAAGATGTAAATTAAAATATTTGACAATGTGTATTATTTGATTTTTGACGTAACTAAGAGAATTTTATTTGTAATATACAGGGTAGCACAGAAATTTCTAAAGATCATATAATCATAAAGTTCCTTTCAATTTGGAAGAATTTGAAAGGGAGATCTTCAGAATTTTATGTGGCGCTCCTAGGTGCGACTTTGTTATAAGATAGTGTATTCGCCAAAATGCGACCAAAGAACTTTGTTGATTCAGTGATCCCATTAAAATCATAAGGGAAAACCTAGGAAAAACCTTATGAACTATCCCGATATTGGGCTGTTCATAAGGACATGACCATTAGCAATTTCTTCCTCAACCATCGGCAACCAGGAACGACTGAATTCTACGGAGGTAGTAGCGATACAATCGTTTTCATTTAACAAAATTAAAGCAGACTCTTTTAGTTTTCTTTTGGTGTTGTGTTCTTCTTTGTGTAATATAACTGAATTTTGAAACTGTATTTTATGACCAAGGTCCCAAGCATGTTCACAAATTTTGGATTTTTGGATTGTCGTTTTTTTATGTAATTTTTGTGTTCGTTTATTCGAACATTCAGAGGTCTAGAGGTTTCTCCAATATAGAATTTATTACATTCACACGGGATTTTATAAATGCAATTTTTTGTATTTTGAGTTGTCTTATTTGGTTTGGTTTTTGATATAATTGATTTTAGTATATTTCTTGTTTTAAATGATGTTTTGATATTATATCTGTTTCCCACTCTTTTTAGTCTTTTTGATAGACCCTGTAAATATGGTATAGTTATTGTATTAATGTGATTATCTCGGGAGTCAGTGTTGCTTGGTGAAGTTTGATGTTGGTTGTTAGGGATTGTTTGGTATTCCATTTTGTTTAACAAACATTTTGTACAAAGACAACATATTTTCAACTTAATGATGACTTCTACCAACATGATTTTGGCATGACAATGGGTTCCTGTTTGTCTCCCGCTTTAAGCAACATTTTTATGAAAAAATTTGAAGAACAAAAAATTTTCTCAAAACAGATTAAACCTTTGGTTTGGTGACATTATGTTGATGACATATTCATTATTTGGGATTATTTGAGGATTTACATGCATTACTTAACGACATAAACAACACAGAACCAAATTCAGTTTACACTAGAGCTTGAACAGAATAACAAATTAGCATTCTTAGACATTTTAATAACCAAAACACAATCGACATTTGAAACAGAAGTTTACAGAAAACCAACTCCTACTAACAGGTATCTCAACTTTAACTGTAATCATCCAAGTTCAGTAAATCCTATATGACAGAGCAAAAACCAACTGTTCTAATATCAATAAATTCAATGAAGAAAAAACGTTTATAAAAAATATACTTTCTGCCAATCATTACCCAAATAAATTTATTAATAATGAGTTAAACAAAATGGAATACCAAACAATCCCTAACAACCAACATCAAACTTCACCAAGCAACACTGACTCCCGAGATAATCACATTAATACAATAACTATACCATACATACAGGGTCTATCAGAAAGACTAAAAAGAGTGGGAAACAGATATAATATCAAAACATCATTTAAAACAAGAAATACACTAAAATCAATTATATCAAAAACCAAACCAAATAACACAACTCAAAATACAAAAAATTGCATTTATAAAATCCCGTGTGAATGTAATAAATTCTATATTGAAGAAACCTCTAGCCCTCTGAATGTTCGAATAAACGAACACAAAAATTACATAAAAAAACGACAATTTGAAAAATCCAAAATTTGTGAACATACTTGGGAACTTGGTCATAAAATACAGTTTCAAAATTCAGTTATATTACACAAAGAAGAACACAACACCAAAAGAAAACTAAAAGAGTCTGCTTTAATTTGGTAAATGAAAACGATTGTATCGCTACTACCTCCGTAGAATTCAGTCGTTCCTGGTTGCCGATGATCAAGGAAGAAATTGCTAATGGTCATGTCCTTGTGAACAACCCAATATCGGGATAGTTCATAAGGTTTTTCCTAGGTTTTCCCTTATGATTTTAATGGGATCACTGAATCAACAAAGTTCTTTGGTCGCATTTTTGGCGAATGCACTATCTTATAACAAAGTGGCACCTAGGAGCGCCACTAAAATTCTGAAGATCTCCCTTTCAAATTCTTCCAATTTGAAAGGAACATTATGATTATATGATCTTTAGAAATTTCTGTGCTACCCTGTATATTACACATAAAATTCTCTTAGTTACGTCAAAAATCTAATAATACACATTGTCAAATATTTTAAATTACATCTTAGAATTGTGCCTTTTTAATCCGTAGTATCTTAACCACTGACAACGGGGTCTGATCTAGACCCCGAAACGTTTGGAATATACAGCAATTTTCTTTAAACTGTGGTGTTATATCCCAAGAAGCACTTAGACATTAAATAATGCATTATTCTAACAAAGAATGTACAAAATTCTTATTTTCCTTAAATAATTATTAAATGATTGTTCTGTCGGTAGATTCAAAACATAGTAATTAGCATATTAGATCACTACATGGTTTATTTAATGACTTAAAAATAGTTTTGAGCGGCACCTTTTAACCTATAAAGTTATCGATACAGCAATCAAAATAAGAAAACAAAATAGTATGTATCCTGAAATATTTGTAGATATCATAAAGAACAAAATCACAAATTACATCAAAGAAAAATTTTAAAATTTAAGGGATGACCATTTTATTTCATGAAGTTACAAATATTATAAATTATTCTTACCACATTATCGAGCACTTGTTGAACTTGTAACTGTTGCAACTGCTGTACTGTCAAAGCCGGTTGATTCAAATGATTTTCATTAAGTTGAAGTTGTGCAGCATGCAACTGTGCATTAATAAGTTCTTTTTGATCTTTATTATCCCCAATAACAGAAACCATATTATTTTGAACCTGCACTTGTACCATATTCTGTGGGTTATGATTTCCATGTTGCTGTTGAGGAGGTTGCTGCTGTTGTGATTGCTGTTGTTGAGGTGGTTGTTGCTGTTGTGATTGTTGCTGATGTTGATTTTGCTGCTGAGTATGTGGAACCTACAAAAAAATACATTTAATACTACAGAATGAATATAAAATTGTAAATAGCTGTTTAAAATAGACTAAGATTTATTTACCTTTAACATGGTTTCATTTTCTTTAACAGAACGATCTCTCTTTAAAAAAACACAATAAATATAACTGCTGTTCCTAATTCAGCTCAAATGACAAATCATTTAATAAGGCAATAATATAAGAGTCTCTTAGAAATAAAAAAAATATATATGGAAATGTAAGTATATGGAAAGTGTGAAAGCGACACAATTCCTCCGAGATTGAATTCAGCATTATGAAGAGGTTGATTGTTACTCTGTTTAAAAAACCCAATGTCAATTAATAAAAACTCATCTTCATTAACAAAGGTACCTTGCACAAAAGATGGAGTGCTTTATTCAAGACTGTGGATTCAGTCTTAGAAAACAAGGAAGCTTTGCAGAATGCAGTATTAGTAGATCTTCGAGACTTGCTAGGCTATTAAATTTGTTTATGGTGCTATACCAGGAGAAAGCTGAAATAGATACTGAATATGTCCAGGATAGCGAAAAACATGATACTAAAGAACCAGAATCAATGAAGTGTATTTAATTTTACTACTTACTGTATCAGTTGTTTCAATCCTTGCATGTTTTTAAATTTTTGTTTTTACATTTAAAGTATTGATTTCTTAATATTTCTAAATTAAATATTTGGTACATTCTGTTTGTTTGTTTTTTATTTTGGTTAACTTAATCAGGTGAATGATGACCTGATGACGATAGCAGGTACAAAGCTATTGAAACGTTGTGAGATCAACCACTTCAAGACGATGGAAGTCCAAGGAAACTTCGAGGAACGAGTTACATTGTCTACCAACTTCAGACTAACATGTATCACATTATTTTAACATTTTGGGATATCATATGTAATTCAATATTTCTTCAGGTTAAATCACTAGGTACGGGGAGTAAATACACTATTGACAACACACTCGACAAATAATATATAATTCAAAGCTGTTAAAAAATATGAAGCCTGAACCAGCTTTTCGATTTTATTCCATTGCCATCTTTGAAAATTTGAGTTTGACGAATTACAAAACTCAAACTGCTTAATATGAGTAAGGAATTTATATGTAAAAATCATTCCCAAAGCTCCAACTTTTAAAAATTCGGAACTCTCATTTGTTTATGCTTCTATAAGAGAAACTGAACAATGAAATGTAAAAGATACGATAAATATTGATGTTCCGTATTCACTTAATACAAATCACATTTATAAGGACTACAGAGTTATAGATTTAGAACTCTGAAGTATTATAGGGTCTATAACGATCATAAAACGCTTCTTGTATTAGAAAAATCGTCATTGATTTTAATAACACTAGGTTTTTCCTAGGTTTTCCCTTATGACGTTAATGGGATCACTGAAACAATAGAACTCTTTGATCGCATTTTTGACGAATGCGCTATCTTTTAACAAAGTCGTACCTAGGAACGCCACCTATAAATTCTAAAGACAACTCTTTCAAATTCTTCTAATTTGAAAGCTGGTTAACTATAATTCATGATCTTTAGAATTTTTTGTGCTACCTGTATATCTAAAAACAACAAATTTTCTAATGTCAATTTTAAATGTCAAATCAAATTTTCATTTTGCAATTTACATCAATAAATATAAAGCCATTGACAACGAAGTCAGAATAGACTTTGAAACGTTTGGTATTCCTGCAATATACGTAGTTTTATTTCTATTGTGGTGTTATTCCCCAAAGAAACACAAAAATAACACTAGATGTTATTAACGAGTTACACAGAGACACAACAGCTAGAGTTAAAATAGAAATTAAATTACTGATGAACTCACAAAAACAAAAGGCTGAAGACGGCTATTGTGTGTCCCCCATTTTTAACCGACTTCCAAAAAGGAGGAGGTTATCAATTCGTGGCGTTTTTTTTTGTTTTTTTTTTTTTGTATGTACGTTACCTGATTTCTTCTCCTGTGGTGAACCGTTTTGTATGAATATGGTCTTGTTTAATAGAGTATATATCCGGATTGGTGAAACTTCAAATTTGGGAAAAGAATTCTATTGGTAAAGTGATGAAATTTGTGAATGAACACATGCGTGCATGGAAATCGACCAATATCCCTAACATATTGGTCGATTTTTCGAAACCTCCTTATGGATGTGTATATTTTTTTAACGTTTAATCTATTAAGGAAGATCCCTAGGTGATCTCATATATTTTTCTGCGACGTGCTTGCAGTTTTGCAGAAAATCGCCGAAAATTCCAAAATTCTTATCAAAGATTTCATCGAAATGGCATAACGGACATTTCCTCATAAATATTTTAATTCCAACGTAATAGTGCGGGAATTTTAGGCACTTGAAGTTTTAATTGCGAACTTGAAAATTTTCTATGTATATCTCAAGCATATAGGTAGTAAAGCATAGTATTTTCGGCTCCTTAAATAAATGAGTACCAAGCTCGTTTGGTTTGTATACCAGGCAAATACCTATTTAATTGAAAATTTTTCCATTTTGCGAAGACGGTGCTTTTGGTTGTCACATTCTCCCGGCCTAATAGAAAATTCAGTGACAACACATGTCAAATTCTAAACTGCCATTTGGTGCGTTTATACACAGGATGTTTAGTTATATCAAACAAAATCACAAAGTAAAGTGATAGAAGGAGTTGCATTTATATGATGATTGAAATATAGGTAAGGCCGTTTAGCCATACACACAGGATGGTTGGAATATAGGGTGGAGTGGACGTTTGGTGGTATAAAAATGTTGGAAAATATGTGAAATTAAAATTATATAGGGTGATTAAAAAACTATTATATGATATGGACGTAAACAAATCATATACAGGATGGTTGAAATATATGCTGAAGTTGAATTATATTTATACAGTTTGATTAAAAAATTATTTATTTTATAGCCCAAAAGAAGTTGCATAAAGAGTGGAGAGGAATTAATGTTACACAGGACGATAATATAAAATGTTAAAATTGAAATAATTTATGGGGTTGCCCATAAGGAGTTATATAGTATTGTTGAAATATAGGACGGATTTGACTCCGTAAATATGAAATGGATTCTTCTACTCCGTCCTGTAGTTTACAGAAGGCAGCAAACAAATTCATGCTTGTCCGTGTGCAGTCGTATGTACATGATGGTTGGTACATAGAGTGGAGTGGAATTATCTATAGTTATACAGAGTTGTCAAAAAAAGTTGAAACAGGTTACATATCGTGGTCCATAAGGCATAAATATATTTTGGGCTTATTAAGTCAATGTACTAGTACATTTTGTTCGTAAACATTTACCTGTCAATTTAAATGAAAATGTATCATTGTGTAATGTTGAGGCTTTAGATGTTACCTGGTCCTGTCTATTAAGGTTATACATACAAAATAAAAAATAAAGAATAAAAACAACCTGAGTTCAAAAAAACTAAATAGTTGAAAATAAAACATTAAAAAAAAAATATATATATATAACCGACTTCCACCTATAACTAAAAAGCTAAAAATAATTATAACAAAATACAACTCTAGCAAATAAATAACACATTCAATGTTGTTACGTACCTACCCAGGAAGTAAAAAATGTAAACAATAAAAGGTGCTCATTCTGTACAAATTAATTACCTACCAATCTAGTATATTTTTGAAGTCGGTGCCAAGCAACAATCAAGTTTGATGAAGTACTACATAAGTATGCAATGAAGGATTTTAGAATTGCTAATGGAGGAAACTAATGACAACATTCAATAAGTCGTCTTTGAAAAAATCTGTACAGTAAAGTAAAATAATTACTTTCTTGGGATTTTATGGCGACTGCGAGTACATGTTCTTAAAGCAGGAATGAGAAGGTTTCTAACACTTTTAGAAATATCAACCCAACATACACAACAAAATTGAAATGGAAATCGATATGAGTTTATTACATGAAGAAAAGTGCCCCAGCAAAATGGTTGCAAGAAATTAATTTTCTATGCAAATAATTTAGTTTAATGAAAGATTGTTTAACAGAGATAGTTGTTATTATTGAAATCATGATGACATTGTCAAAATCGAATATAATAATGACCACCCAATATAACTTTTTTAAAATACTTAACTTTACTCCACTCCATATTTCAACTATCTTATTTATGCTACTGCTTATGGAGTGACCTATATAGCCATTTTTCAGATATTTTCTCTTTTACTGAAAAAAGTATAATTTCTCTCCACCTTATATTTCAACCACACTTTATCTGCACCGTTTTCTAACATTATTTTAATAACACTGTATAACTATCATTTTACTTCGCTTCTGTTTCAGATATTTCATAACAAAATATAACGTTTTTGATCCACTCTATTTAACTATAATTCTAATCCACCCTCTATTTCAACTACCCTGTATATGCAGTTACTTATGGGCCACCCAATATAACATATTTTATATCACCCTGTGTAATCATATAAATCCACCAATTCCCAATATATTTCATCCAAACTGCAACTGCTTGTTAGCCACCCTATATACAAATTTTGTTCAATATTTCTTGAATCACCATGTATTTACTGCTTATTTTTTGAACCAGAAAACTGCTTATTGGTCACCTAATATATAATTTTTTAAAACGTTTAAATATAACTTTGTTCCACCCTGTATGCCAACTTTCCTATCTGTCCAACTTCTGAAGGGTTATGCGATTTCATTTTTCCTCATATCTATTTAACCACAGTGTAAAGTATAATTTCTTTTCACCCTATATTTAAACCACCCTTTATAAGCAGTTTTTTTCAAAAAAAAAAACGTTGAATCACAATGTATAACTATAATTTTATTTCGCCCCACATTTCAGGTATTCCATAGTATTCCATATAAGCAGCTGCTCATGTTCTACCTTATATAACATTTTTCTACCATTTTTTATCCACCCTATTATCCTACTTCACCCTATTATCCTACTTCACCCTATAATCACCTTGTACATGGAACTATTTATTCGCCACCCAATAGAACATTGTACCACTCTGTATACTTATAATTCTATTATATATATCTTAACTATCCGACATAATTAACTATTTCCAACATTGTTCAACTCATTTTATACCTATAATAATAATATAATTATACCCCGACCTAAAATTTAAATATTCTAAGTGCTTATGGGGTACCCTACATAACATTTTGTTATCCACGCGGTATAAATATAATTCCACACCACCCGTTTTTCAGCCACATGGTATATGCAACTATTGATGGGGCACCCAATATAACTTTTTTGAACTACTCAATATAATTAACTCCCCTCCCCGTTATTTCAACCATATTGGCCCATACGCAGCTGCATACGCGAAGTAATATAACTTTTTTTTGAAGATTTTTTAACCCATGTAATTTTACTCCGCTCTATGGCTCACATATCCTATATATGAAACACCCAGTAAAATTAAGCTGGATATATCAGTTGAATTTTTTTAAATCGAAACATGTTAATTACATTGACGTCTTCGGAATTTTTAATATAAGCTAAGCTAATGTAAGTATCTAATATTTGGTGCGTGCGGTAGAACCAATACAGTACTTGTGTTACCCAACATCGTAGTTTTTTCGCTATATCTACTGTTTCGGTCAATATCGGGAGATAAAATGTATACTAGATTTTAAGTCAAAGTATAGACTTTGCAACAAAAAAACAAACGAACTACAATTTTTATTATAGTATATAGATGATAGGAAAGATATACATTACCCTTAGATCTCTAGTCATCTGATTTTGATTCTGTGAAGAATGTGCAGATAGATTCGCATTTGGATGATGATTTGAAATATGTGAATTTTCCAGTTGTATAGCTGCAGTGGGCACGCCCATGTTGCCCTGGGAAGTCGATATGCTTACGGGTATTTGAGAATGTTGTTGCAACAATAACTGATCTGTTGGTAGAAGTCCATGATGTTGACCCAACATAGCCTCCTACAAACAACACAACTGTTTTACTTTTTAATTTCACAATACGATACAATAGTAGTTAATTCTATAACGAATGAAAATCAAATGTCTACATTCTCACAAATTGCAGTGAAATAAGTGGCATTGGATTTTACTTGGTAATTTTCATAAAATAACAAACAAGTTTAACACGTGTTGTTTTTAAATAATGAGACTAGTCAAAAAAAATCCAAACGAAATTTTGAGAAAATTAGCAAAATCTCTGACATATTTGATAATTATAAACATTTACTAAATTAATCGAATAAACACGTTCATTAGAATTATAAATGAGAACTGCAGTCATATGATTCAATTGCATTTGTCAAACATGACTTATTAAATGCACCTGGTATAATTTAAAAATAAACAAGGTTTGGCAAATTTCGGTATCTAACCCATTTAACTGGAAACAATTGGATAATTGAAGCCAAGAAGTTATTAGTAATCTGCCAAAACATATTGTATATAAGGTCATTCAAGCAGCTACTTTGTCAAAGTTTACATTCTGAATAAAATACAAAAAATTTATTAGACATTTTGACGTCTTTATTTTTTTTTTAATTAGAAACATTAATTACAACAATTATACTGTTTATTATTAGTCCACGCTTTAATCTTTAATACTGCAGTGATCTAGTAGAAATGTCAATTGAATCTGAGGTAAAGCTAGAAATTATGAATTTGGAGCTCTTCAACAATGTTTGAGAATAAGAGGAACAATAGATTCTTAAATAAAATTTTTTTTATTGGCCCACTCTGTATATTTACGACTTATATCCTTGAGAAACATTGTAAACATTCAAATTAAGCATCTTAAGAAATGTGTTGCTATTTAAATGAGGAGCTTAGGGTACTGATGACTGTGAGTTATTGAGATATTGCCCACTGGTCCAATGTTAAGTTTTTAAGTTGAAATTTCCTATATTTAAATTTTAAAACAGTTTTAAAAGATGTAGACTACATATGTCGTATGTTGCGAAAATACTAAAATGGGAAGTGTTTCTTGGCGATATTTCTTTTGTTACGAAGTGAAAGAACAAACTAACCACTATGAATGATGAATACTTTGAGGAAGATTCACCATGTCAGTAATGAAACCAATAATCCCATTTTATGTTTGTGTGGTGGATTACAATGACAGAATGCAAGTGAACAGGTCATATATAAACAACATAAATTAAATACTTTTACCTGTCAAATGGTATGGGAAATTTTTTATGCACATGTTGGATATATATGTACCGAATTTACTAGAAATGTCGGCTCTTCCAAACCACAAATCACTGAGAAGGGTGCTCACTGACTTAGTGATAACGAAAAAACAATTCAACATTATTGAAATATGGTTGGTGCTCAATTATAAAGCGAAATGGAAAATAAACATCAGGTTCTTAGACGCCTCGACGTATGTACAGGAATAAACATCTTCTATCCTGACAAAGGGAGGAGTATGCTTGGTGCGACACAATATCGACTACATTGCCTATAGGAACTCTTCTTCAAAGAACTGGAATGGCCAAACAGATACCAACAGAGAATATCTAAACAAATTCATATTCACCAACGATGTTCTCCTAATAAGCCGTGATCCTATCAAACTGCAAGAAAGGATTACAGAATTGAGCAACGACGAAAAAATACAGAACACTGCATATACCTAGAACAGGTGATTGATATGCAAAATTCAGGTTTGGTTAACGATATGATTCTCTTATTCCAAATATCAAACACGTTGAAAAAAAAAACTTATTTTCATGTATGATACTTATAAGCCTGAGACATGAAGCCAACGACTTCGCGCACATAAACAAAAAATGATACGACATTAAGTGATCAAAAAACTAAGATATCAAGTCGAGTACAAATTTATTTTCGGTTTTTCTATAATTTTAAGGGTTCAAATTAGGTTACACCTATATTCAGCGCTTTCGAACAGTAACGAATAAATTCATTATTTCTGAAAGTGAGAGTGAGTTTCTCGAAAAAATTCTCTGACACGTCGATTTTGTTTTAAACAAAGGCACTTTTTGACATACGACCCTTAATTTTGATGTAATCGTTATTCGAGATTTGAGATGTCCTTCTATGTATAGATCGTCAAAAATATGATTACATTAGCTAGGTTAGATAAAAAAGTGGAAAAAACATTTTAAATTTGATTAAATTTAATGGTAATGAATAAAATAAATGTTGAAATTGTGCACCGTTTTTTACCTGACACTAACCAAGAAGATCAATAAATGCTTATTGAACATGGTCAATAATTTCAGGAAATTTACGATGTATCTCTTGACGAATTCTGGCTTGTAATTGTTATAAAGTAACCGGTCTAATAATGTATACTTTGCTTTTTAAGTACCTCCACAAAAAATAATCTAGGGGTGTCAAATATGGCGATCTGGAGACCATTCAATCAAAACGAATATTCAGTAATGACATAAGTAATTAAAATTATATATTACCTGATTAAGTTTTCCTTCGCCATCTCTAGCTGCTCCAGACAGACCATATACGGAAACTTGGGGAATTGGACCAGGGAGTAAATTAGTCAATACCCAATATTTGGCCACACTACTCAAAGCTACTGCGTTCAAAGCTGTAGTATTTACACGAAGATCCGTTGGTACTGTAGTACTTGGAGGTGGTGGAGGCCTTTGGGAAGTGTTCTAAAAATTATACACACTAATTAGTAGGATAAATAACTTTTTAATTCTTTTTTACATTGGGAGGAATAGCAACACAAAAGCTTAATAAATTAAATATTAGCGCGACCCATTTCCGATATAGAGAGGGTTAATATTTAAAATAGAAAAATGAATATTGGGCATGACGACGTTACCCAGTATGTTTTTAGAAAATTTAATATGCAATTTTATTGGCATATAAAGCATAATATTGGCCCAGTAGCAACAACAAGCGACGGAATAACGCCTATTACCGACTTTTATATTTTTATCAGTTTTTTGACATAAAGATCATACTAACTTTTCGAGTTTTTTCAATCCATTGAACGCAAGACAATATAATGTTTCTAGTCGAGAACTTTCATCAGTTGCGCTCCCCTTGACTGACTGAATTCTCGAATAATTATTTATGTATACGGTAAATATAACTGAATTTAATATTTTCTCGCGAAATGAATTCTGACATCCATGTATCGTTAGTTTGAAAAAAGCTCTAGGAGTTTCAGGAAAATCTAGCTCACAGAGACTCCAAATCCGGAGTCGTACTGTGTGTAACGCCGTTTTCCTGTAATTCCTAGGATAGAAATCACACGAAAAAATTCGTAGGTTTACTAAAACCTAGAAAGATATTAAAATGTTTGCTATATTGTCATACTTTCTATTTCTTGAAATGTACTAGGGATGTAACGAATATTCGCATTCGTATTCACGGTTATTCATGCGAATTTTTTGCGAATGTGTTTGACAATGAAAATCGTAAATATTATGATGTTAATCATTAGGTACATTGTACACTGTATAACTTACTTGTGATTTCAAAAGTTAAGTGGTACAGGTAGGACAGGTAGGTATTAACTTGTACTTGCAATGTGAAATAACAGTTGTATGATGACATAACTTTAATGAAGAATACAGTAGTTGTCTACTTTAATAAAAAGTATAGTAGTTGTCTGTCAACTAGATACAGAGTGAGTTTTTTTTGATGATCAGTATGGGGATCTCGGAAACTAGCGGATATAGAGCAATGGTTAAATTGGGAAAGATTTGCAGTTTTACTGGCCCAATTTAATGACACTTTCGGATTTTTGTAAAAAGTCATGGCTTACTAGACATTTTGAAAAAACGAAATTCTGTCGATTTAGTCAAATACCTCTAGCTGCTTTACTTTTTATTTTATAAAAAAGTGTAAATATCAAAATTGAAGGGAATTGTATCCCGAATATGATTGTCATGTCCTCGTTTGCATGACAGCTCTCGTTTTCGAGATATGACACAAACTTATCTTTTTTTGAATGGAAACCATAGTTGGCTATGACCTCAAAAAATCGGACACTTTTAGAGCTTTTCAACGATATAATACTCGATATAGTTATTCATAAAAATAACGGAATTATGGATGCTTTTCTCTCTTATTTTCACTTTTAACGTAGGTAGCCATGAAATAGATTGATTTATTAATAACTATTCCAAAAAACCTTGTACGATTTTTTATTAGGTATATCAGATATAACGAAAAAACTAAATAAGTAGGTACTTACTAAAAACTTAAGAAATTAAAGTACATAATAATGGTTACAATTTATGTTCGAAAAGTCCACCATTGTTATTTAGACAAAAATTGCATCTTTTTAAGATTGACATTACCGGTTTCCTCACAGACCGCGTATCAATTTCTTTAATTGCTTGTAATACCGCCTCCCTTAGGTCACCAACTGTCTCATACTTTCTTTTGTATACTTTGTTTTTTAGCGCACCCCATAAATAGAAGTCTATAACTGCCAAATCGGGAGACCGGGGTGGCCATTCGCGTGGGCCATTTCTTCCTCTCCAAGAGTTTGGATAGATATTATCTAAGTGTTATCTTACTAATAACGAGTTATGAGCAGGTGCTCCATCATGTTGGAACCACTCAATTTCTAAACGAGTTCTCAAATTCAAATTATGCAACATGTCTTGAAAAGTGTATTGCAAGAAATGCAAGTAGCGCTCCCCAGTAAGTGATTCGTCATAGATAAAAGGCCCCAGAATAGTACACCCTATGATACCACACCAAACATTAAAACCAAATTTTATCTATCTTTGTTCTACATGGAAAGGGTTTTCTTTAGCCCAGATATGCTCATTGTGTCTATTGAACATACCGCAGTTAGTAAATCTAGTTTCATCTGACCATAACACCTTTAATGGAAACTGTGGATTGTCAAGGCACATGTCTCTAAATCATGTACAAAACAAAATACGTCGATGTTCGTCACCAGCATGTAAAGTTTGAGAAACTGAAAGTTTGTACGGGTGGAACTTGTGCGCTTTCAGTACCTTAACTACAGTTCGTTGAGATGTGCCAGCTTCTGCCGTAATCTCACAAGTTGATGTAGATGGATTTTGATTTACCATTGCCAAAACATTTATTTGTGCTGCTTCGTTAATTTGATTACGTTCCTTTGGTGGTTTAGTAAAAGATCCATATCTGCGTAAACTATCGTAAAGCCTCTTAAATGTAAAATAAATGTACATAGAGCAGGTTGACGACGATTAAAATATCTATGAAAGTATTCCTCAGCTGCACGAACTGAATTTGATGGCATATGATATAACATTCCACCATATTCAGTTTTTCTTCGTTAGAATATTTCATTTTATCACGAAAACTTGTCAATATCGACTGTCAGTTCAGCACTACTAATGGAATTACTCCCAAATGAGGAAACGTCAAAGTGAAAACAATCTTTTTCATGGCTACCTACGTTAAAAGTGAAAATAAGAGAGAAAAGCATCCATAGCTTTTCGTTGAAAAGCTCTAAAAATGTCCGATTTTTTGAGGTCATAGCCAACTATGGTTTCCATTTAAAAAAAGATAAGTTTGTGTCATATCTTGAAAACGAGAGCTGTCACGCAAACGAGGACATGACAATCATATTCAGGATACAATTCCCTTCAATTTTGATATTTACACTTTTTATAAAATCAAAAACAAAGGAGCTAGAGGGATTTGACTAAATCGACAGAATTTCGTTTTTTTCAAAATATCTGCAAAAACTGCAAATCTTTCCCAATTTAACCATTGTTCTATCTCCGCTAGTTTCCGAGATCCCCATACTGATCTTCAAAAAAAAACAGCCTTTATATACAGTTCTTCTGGAATCCTCACATGTATATGTAATTAGGCAACAATTTAATTGCTCAATAAAATTAAGAAAGTTATGTCAGTTTTATAATATGATATAGGGTTTTATGGCAAAATGAATTTCGAGATTTGGAAGTTTCAAGGAAACCTAGCTCACAGAGACTCAAAATCAGGAGTCATACCTACTGCATATAACCCCGTTTCCTTGTGATTTCTAGGACAAAGAATTCGTAGGTTAACGAAAACCTGTCAAAGATATTATGATACAATCTTCTGGAGATTCAATCAGTTGAGGGGAGCGCAACTGATAAAGGTTCTCGACAATTGATGGTGTAAATCAGTTTTAAAAACAAAATATGCTGGTATTTTCTTGGGTCACACTTCTAGTTTTAAAAATAAGTGTAAAGCTTAAATATTTGTAGATACAACAGGAGGTCACGCTCAAGAATCTGTTAAAAAATAATTGTTCTATTACACTATAAAGGTACGTATGTTTTAAATCTCCTGATAACAAATTTTGCTTCGTTGGGTAGCGCTGCTAAATCCACAGACATCATTATATAGTTACTGAACTTGCCTCTTCGTCTAAAAAAAACGGTTTATGGTAGATATTTTTTTGGCTGGTAGGAAAATATACAACCTATCGTGTTTGTGGATCGCTCAGACTAGCTCCAGGCCTCTTGTCAGATCTGTAAACGAGCTCTGTGCGGTTCGGGCCGTGAATTGCGTCAAAGTGACAGGCACACGCTGAAACTGGGGGCGAAAACAAACCACTGAGCGATCGGACAATATAAAATCGCTACAAAAGCCCTAATTTAATTTCCAGTAAGGACACAATGCATGTTTTGTATGTGTTTACATGCGACACATCCTATAAAATCCCATTACGAGTAGTTAGAGAAATTTAAATAAAAGCACCATAACTGTCGTATTTGCGTTCTTACACTCCTTGGACACCTTCCTACTTTGCGCCCGCCTGGCAATTATGTTAGGTGAAATTTCTTCACAAAATTGTAACTTACGCTTTTTTATTATATCGCCTAGCAACAAATTATGGCAGAACTCGCCATGTATCATTCTCTAATTTAAAGTATTGATGCAAATTTTATAGTCATTAGCTAGTACCATTTTCGCAGCTACCAATTCAAATTAGTAACGATAGCCAACGAAGCGAAATTTGTGTATATAGTGGGGCCCCCAGGTCAAGGGGGCCCCACTATGTGCACTATGTGCTATGTGTAATGAATACAGATTTGTTTTGGAAACGATAATAAAATGGTGTGCGTGTATTTCATTATTGCTATGAAAGTAGTAAAATGCACAATAGTTACGTTTTATGCATTTACCATAAAAGCTTTACTTATTTATAATCACTTCATTACACGATATTTAATTTTGCAGTATCTAGGTAGTATTAAAATCATTGTCGTTAATTTAACATTTAACGATTTTAATCAACCAATATATAATATTTATAAATATATAACTATGACTAGTTATTAAATTTTTTAAAAATCATGCCGAAAATGACACTTAATCACACGTGCCTTTTCCTCAATTTCTTTTTTAAAAATTCTATCAGCATATAGTATTTTTTGATGTTATCCCACACATTATATTAGTTTCAAAGGCATTGTAATCTTTTACCTATGCTTTCCTTCGTTTTTTACTATTTTCCAGTAGGTTGAATTTAAAAAACTGATATTCACTTTCACTTTCTAGAACCTTATTTACACATAAAAATCAAATATTTCCAACAGCTGGTTTCGAACAATTTACATCGAAATAATAACTCTTCTAAGCTCAACTAACTCTGAAATGTCCAACCGTCCGTTTTATAATCCACATCGATTTTTCTCGTAGTTCTCAAGTGTTGTTCAAGTGTTCAATGTTAACATTTTTTTGCTGCATACGAGATTCCGGATGGTGATGTTTTTATTATCTCGGTCAATATTTTATTTTTATCGGAATTACTAATGTGGGTGGCTCCAGTGGCGCCGAATATACAATTTATAACACTGCCCTCCCTTTAATGCTGATCATCCCGATCATAAACATTCTCTCCATGGTAGGGAGCGATTCGATCCAAATGAATCACCTTCAACATAGCTCTTGGGTTTCAACAGATACGGTAGACGACGTCATTGATCGTCTTAACCACCTCGTATGGACCATCCCAGGCGGGTGTACGCTTTGGAGATTTACCCTTGCCCCTCTGGGGGTTGTACAGCCAGACCTTGTCCCTTTCTTGGAATCCAACTCAATTAGCCTTGGCTGGAGTCAGACCTGTACAGTTGAGCGATAAGCCAACATGAATAGGGGAATATGCTCATCCCAATAACGCTGGTTATTGCTGACGACCTTGGATAGGTTGTTCGAAGGTCCTGTCGAATCTTTCCACCATTCCGGCTGACTGTGGATGCACTGGTGTTGTTCTCGTTTTCCTGATTCCCAACATCGTACAGGCCTGAAATACATTCGATTCGAAGTTACGCGCTTGGTCTGAATGTAATTCCAACGGGACGCCAAACCTGCTGAGTAGCTGTTCTACCAACAGCGTCGTTACCGTGGTTGCCTCTTTGGGTATCACATATGCCTCAGGCCATTTGCGGAAGTCATCCATTGCGACCAAAATGTATTTGTTCCCCCTCTCAGACTCGGAAAATGGACACGCGACATCGATGGCAATTCTCTCAAATGGGATCAAGCTACCTCGTCCCATCGTGGTCTGGCTGCCCCTCTCTTTTTAAGACACAGGATTGGTTCAATGTCTGGATCAGCCATTTGGTCCTGGATGCACTGTTCCGTTGTCCAGTCTTCATTGGCCTGCACTCGTATCTGTCTAATGGAGATACCCTCTCGCTGTTCCGTCTTCAGACAATGTCCGCATTCTGCTCTACAGGGTCTTCTAGATAGGGCATCGGCATTATTGTGCAAAAGATCGGCACGGTGTTCCACCTTGAAATCGTATTGCTGGAATTTCTTCATCCACCTGGCCAGCTGCCCTTTCGGTGTCTTCATGTCCAGTAGCCATTTGAGGGCGGCATGGTGGCAAAGACCTCAACAAATCATCTGTAGTAGGAACAGAGCCCCAAAAAGCTACGTAATTCATGCTTGTCTCTCGGGAGCGGCCAATCACGAATAGCTGTTATCTTGTCTTCGTTTGTGCGGATTTCTGACTCAGAAACGACGTGGCCAAAAACTCTACGTCTTTTTGAAAATGGAAACTTTTTGCGAGTTGATTTTCATGACCAGAATGTCGTCGAGGTATACTAAGCAGGTTCTCCACGTCAACCCGCTCAATACATACTCCATTAGCCTCTCAAATGTAGCGGGAGCGTTACATAACCCAAAGGGCATGACCATGAACTGAAATAGCCCTTTACTGGTGGAGAACGTTGTCTTCTCTCTGTCGTTTTCGTGTAGTACAACCTGCCAATATCCACTCTTTATGTCTAGTGTGGAGAAGCAACGGGACCCTGCTAGTGTGCTCAGAGTGTCATCAATTCGGGATCTTTCTTCGTAACGTCATTTAACTTTCTGCAATCCACGCAAAATCGGGTGGTTCCATCCTTTTTTTAACTAACACAACCGGAGCAGACCATGGGCTGATGCATGGCAATGGTAGTCGCCTAGGTGATATTCTGATGGAGTGAACCTTCCCGGTATCTATTCGGTGCTGGATGATGTTTGTACGACCGGGGGTTCCATCTTGACTGTTAAAAATTTGCCAGTGAATTGTGATAAATTGCTTGGCCTTCTTCTATTCCTCTGGTGTAAGTGCTGCATAGAAGATTTCGGATCGTGATGTTTATATTATCCCAGACGGTCAATGTTTTATTTTAATCCGAATGACTACTGTGGGTGGCTCCAGGGGCTGCGAATATAAATTTTATAACAATATTTTGACAATCGTATTTTAATTTTATGTCTGCGTAATTTTTACACTCTTGTAGGGCTCTTTAAGGATTAATACCAGGTGTTTCTGCGACATTGCCAGATTGCACTATCATGTTTTAATACATACATTCGTATAGGAAGCAGTTCATTTTCATGAATGGAGGTTGGTATTTTTATATTTTCCAGATTAGTGCTGATTTTAAATTTAATTATAGCGTGACCTTGTTTATCATTTTCTCGAGATTGCTTTCGAGCATCCTTAATTCGACTTTTAGCGACAAAACCCCATCAAAAACGACTGTGTGGCAAGGGTAAGTGGAATTCAAATGTGACCGTAGTTCGCTTAGTGATGAATTCGGTGAAGTCGTGCAAAATCAGTTCTTGTACCAGAAAACATTCAAGCTGTGCCTGAACAGATATTGCAAGATAGTCATGTGGCTTATCGTGAGATTGAGGTATACTCGGGCATTAGTGGAACTAGAATACATTTAATGTTGCATGAACATTTGACTATCAACCCTTATTTTAATAATAAGAAAAAAATATGTTTGTATTCATCATAATCCTCGAGCCCTTTTATTTTGATATATTACATGATGCGTTAGAAACAATTTTAATTTTATATTTTAGAATTAAATCTGTAATTTGCCCCCCTTCCAAAAAAAATTATATTAGGAGTTTCTCCTTATTATTCCGGTAAAATTCAGGTGAGGCCCTATATATCTATATTTTTTTCCAAATTTTACGTTTTATAGTTTCGGAGATAAGGGCGAATGGGTAAATTTTTCTTAAAATCATTTAAACTAATTATTTTTTAAATATGAAATAAATACATTTGTGTTCTTCAGAATGCGTCCTTTCATTTGATGTATTACATGATGCGTTAATATTTTTAATTTTTCATTTAATTCTATAAATTGCCCCCATCACTAAAATTAGTGGTTTCTTATTATTTTTCCTGTAAACTTCGCGTGACGTTCTATATTCATTATTTTTTCCAAAATTTTAGGCTCAGTATTTTGAAGAAAAGGGGGAAAGGTCGATTTAAAAAAAATCCCTCCACAAGTAGGTACCCCTAAAATCAAAATTTCTTCATTGACGATAATCTGTTAACCAAACCAAACCAACCAAACTATATACTGACACCAAATTTTAACATTTTTTGTTCAGTAGTTTCGGAGAAAATTGATGTGAAGCGAAAGACGAAGAAATCAAGAGTTATTATCCATATCCATCCGTATATTGTATTTACGGAACCCTAAAAATTATATCAATTATCTCTCATCTATAAGTAAATCTAAAATCTAAATTTTCATCTTTTTGTGTTTTCCTGTAACTGAAAGATTTAGAAATCTGCATAGAAATATTGAAAAAAGTTTCATTTGTATCAAACGCTTTAAAAAATGTATCATACCTCATGTGTGAATATCATATCTTGGGACCAATTAACAGTTTTCGCTTAAGTTTCGTCTTCACCAGTTTAATTCTTAGATCATGTTTTGTTAATAACGTATACTTGTCTTAACCTGCTATCCTAAAAGTGCTCTAAAAACAGCATTATTTGGTATAACCACTTGGTAAACAAGTAGTAATCTCACCAAGAAATTTGGGATCGCGGCAAACTTCCAAATAACTTACTTCATATCAAATAAGTATAAACAGATATTACCATAATGATAACAATACTACTTTCAAGTTTTCTATGCCACGAACACGAGGCTTGAACAGGCCACAGGTGAAGTTATTTTATAATAATTATCAAAGCCTATTAGAAAAACAAAATTTTAATGCCAGTTCAATATGGAAGAAATTGTAATAAAGGGTAGTACAACTAAACTACCTAAGGTTTTGTCTATTAAAGGCAAAAGACAAGTAGGTTGGTGAGTTATGAAACTGGTGGTGCACTTTACTGGTCAAATATTGGGATTCAAAGATGCAACAAAACAATCCATAGCTTTGCTAACACTGCATTCATTTTAATTAACTAAAATATTCGGCGACTTTTGTCGAAAGCGAAATGTTCAATGACCTTTTTTTTAAAGTCTGGCATTGATTGTACATATTTTTCAATTCTAAACACAGAAAGAGCATTTAGCCAGTCCTGAGACATCGTATTTCTAAGAAACGTTTTAATCCTTCACTCCAGTTTCCGTCCAAATTGATTCCCCGCCATAAATAATGCAGGGAAAACAACATAATGTATTGATGCGACCACATCCGCACGACTATTTCTTTTCATTATAAATTTCACTTTTAAAACTTCGTGTAAATTCTTTATTTTTCATTTTGCACTTTTGTTTTCAATTAAGATATGGTGGCTTAGGTGGACCAGCCAATTTTATGTCTAATTTGTTTTGAAACGATTTATTATTGTTTTTAATATAGTCAATGTTAAAGTTGATACTCATTTTCGCAGTTATGTAAACACACACACTCTGTATATTAAATATTCTTTCATAGACTACCAGGGCAAAAACAAAGCAACCACTAATTGAATCAAGTAAACAAAAATTTGAATTATTGAAACGTTCGGAGAGGTCTGGTCAATATCAGCACAGCTCGGTGTCTCCGTGCGGCGTACGAGAATCAGACCATTACTCCATATAGTTTGCATTAACTATCTTCTATCTCACGCGCTAAGCGTTTTATATCGTATCTCATTGAAGCTATATAAATTTTACCGTGCGCTAGCCGAAGTGAACAGTGAAATATTCTTTCAAACGAATATAAGTCTTAATACAAGTTTGGATTAGATCTTAAATTGTTTTTTGATAAATTCGTTGTTATTGAAATGATATTAATTAAACATTTTGTGTTGAAGATTAACCTTATTAAAAGCTTATTAAATGTGGTGGTACAGCGCACGAGTGCACTTAAGGGACAGCCGCCCCTGAGTAGGAGTAATATGCAGCATAGAAAGGGGTCAACTATCCACTGTTATACTCATTGGGAAACTTTGTTCCACCCTTTTTTATAGTTCCTCACAAATGTATTCATGAACGAACAACTACTATGCCATGCCCCACCAGGCTCACAAGCTCACAATGGTTGGGTATACGAGTAAACTTTTTAGAATTAGACTTTTTTTGCAAAAGTTCATCTGAGAAAGTCCAGAAAAGTTATAATATTGCTAAATAACTATGAATCACATAAATTTTACCAGCCTTAGAATTTGCGACAAAAAACATCATGCAATGCCAATAGATGTGTCTGTGTATGAGCCCTTAAAAAATACTTTGGGCAAGAGTTTACCTTCCGAAAAACACATCCAGGCCACACTGTAAACTAATGAAAGTAAAACGGGGAAGTGTTCACTAACAGTGCTTCTGTTCTGCAATTAATTAATTTTATAAGAAATAGTGACAAAGGTCTACAACACCTTAGCCTAATTCAAACTTGTTAGGTGTCTTTGACAATATGGAAGGAGGATAAGCTAATTCAGTGGGAGAAAACCATCCAGCATCTACAGCGAGTCTTACTCCCATTAAACTTGAGCAGGCTAGAAAATTCAAGAAGGCAAAAATTACAAAGACAAATGTTTCTGTGTTACCAACCCCAGCAGCACTAAAACTAAAAGATCCTCCGTCAAGCCACCAAACAAAGCCCCTAAACCAAATTTCTATTGGTTAGTGTGTGCCTACAAACAGCTAAACCAGCAAAGGAAGATTGGATTCAATGTAATTGCTGGAAAGGTTGGACCCACAGAAAAAATTTCACAAGAAACATTCAAAACTCTTTCATTGATCAATTAGAATATTGTCAGGCTGCCAAAGTTCATCTATTTAAACATTTACTATGCACTTGTCGTTTCTGTATTAAATATTTGAATATTTTGTGTTATAAAACATTAATTTTCATTAATATCTAAATTTTGTTCAAAAAATGTATTTTAACAGAAAGCAATTCAGGATTATACATCTACCCAATCATATATCAACATAATTATTGAAAAAATCTTTTTAAAATGTAAAACTATATAGGATCATCCATTGAAAAAATCTGCATGTGAGGTATCTAGAATAAAAACACTAGAAAAACTTTTGTTAGGATCATTATCAATAGAAATTGTACTTTAGCCAAAATTAAGAAATTCCAGCATAATTGCCCAACCAGGGGCGGAACCAGACACGTGCTTTCAACGGGGCGATTTTATGCGTCAGGGCGGGGGCGATCCTGTACTATATTTAACAAAATTTTATTTCAAACCCATTTTTCTTGGGCTACATTAAAAATAGTAGATCTGACGGTTTTATTTTGTGATGCCACAACTGTGTAATTTAGATAATACAATATAATGTATGATATTAAATGTTAAATAAAAGAACTATTACTTTATTGTTTTAACCTCTGCCTTAAAAATGATGAGAAAATAACATTTCAGATCAAAATGGAACAAAATATGGTTTTGATAACTCTTAAACTCCTTTGAATAAAACAATTAGATTTGCTATATCTATATTAATCATGAGTATTTACATCTGGATTATCAGGCAGTGACTCACTTCTATATCCCACTTTATAGACTATAAAGAATTTTTTTTCTAATTTTCCTATTATACTCTAGCAACCAATGCATTAATTTTTGGTCAAATAATCTCAACCACATTATGGGACTTCCAATTATATATAAAGAAACTTGTATTCTGTTAAAATTTCAATATTTCAGAATTCCTTGCTTTATATGTATAATTTTGGCCTACCTGATACGACACTAGTATGTGCCTACTAACTAACTCAGTTCCCATAAACTGTTTTCAAATAAATTAAATACATATATAAAATTGTTTTTTATTTGCCTGAACAAAATTTAATGCTGTACAATTTTTTCATTTATTTCTTAATTACCTTGTTGTAACTGAATCGAATAAAACCTGTTGGCTTTTCTTGCATGTATCAACTCTTAAAAAGTCTTATAACGAAATTTGAAATAAATGAAAAACTATAAAAAAATATACAGACAAGAAACTAGATTTAAAACCACGAATACCAGAATAAATAAAAAATCAAGTTTGTCATAACGGAGTTTCTGATAAATGTTTGTTTTGTAAATAAACTATGACGTAAATTTAAAAGAATGAAACGCGACTAAAAACTTACTTGGGAATTGGACGAATTATGCCCTCCTGGCAATACATTATGATTGTTGGTATTCATTTTAATACACTCACTTATTACTTAATCACTATTCACGGTATTAAACAAAATATTGTCAATATGAGACTTTACAAATTTCAGTTTCACTTGAATAATCTGGTTGTCATTGTTTGGATGTTTCGGGGGGACGCGAGAGGTAGCCATTACGATTTTAGTTCACTAATTATTTTATATACAACTGATGTTTTTAGTTACCGATTAATATCTATAACACAAATCACTCCGCTTAACATTATTTTTATCTAGTTAATGTTTATCAGTATCAGAAAAGTGATATAATTTCAAAAATTGAAGAATAATGGTAACAACGGGTGCGGGGCGCCGCAAACAATAAACAGTCGAATTCAAGATGGCTGATTCTGTTTAAAAGTAGATACGTCATTGTGATGACAAAGAAACCTATATTAATGCGATTTTTTATTGGAGTTTACCTCATTATATTAACTCATAATGCTATCAATTATGTTTTGTTTTTAAAATAATTGAGTTTTCTTTTGTTACATTACTAATATTTAAAAATATAATTTAAATATTCGTTCCCGCCACAAGATTGCACCGCCCACTTCAACGCTAACAATTCATTTTCCTAACCAAAAAAGCGGTAATTTCAAGATTCAATGTATCAATTATACTCACTGACAAAAAAATCGCACAGGAGATGTTTAAATTTAATATTGTTTTGGTAAAACATAAATGCTATAGTAAGGAATAAATGACTAAAGTTTGAACAAAAAATACCAATGAGTTTAATTTATTAAAGTTTGTTGTTATCTATATAATCCCCAACAGGTCTTGGAACTGATTCAATAAGGTGGTCTATTTCTTCTGGAGGAATACTATCCCAAACTACCTGTATTTCATGACTTTTAGAACCTCCAAAGTCCGTGGAGGCTGGGTTAAATTTCCGAGACTTCTATCCATCATATCCCAAACATGTTCTATGGGCGAAAGATCGGGATCGGGGAGTTAGGCGGCCATGGCAACAGATTCACATGGGTCTCTTCAAAAAAGTTTAAAGTAACTCAAGCTCCACTATTTCCTGAAGATAACGTTACGCTGTCATGTTCGAACAAAGACTAAAGCTGACCTACTTCCATGTGCAATACCACCCCATGTCTATAACGCCTAGGGTTGGGTGTACATATATCGTTCAACATAAAAATTGAAGTTGACCTCGTTCTTCTCGACGTCGTCTCTTCTTCGGATATCTTGTCCACCCAAGCAGAATCGAGATCCATCAGAGAAGATGACCTGATGCTATTCCACATTCCGCAATGTTTAATTCTCTGCACCACTGTAGTCGTTGCCGTCGATGATCAACGGTCAGAGGTAGCAGAATGGGGTCGATAAGTCCCAAATACCTGATTGATACGGCGGTAAACCGTTCGGACACTTTCAAGATGGCCTTCGTCTCCTAACCATTCATCAGCCAAATTTCGAATTGTCGAAAATCGGTCTCTAAAATTCATAAAAGTCTTAGACATCGATCTTGAACTTCATTTGCGTTCCTTTGACGTCCGGTGCCTACTATAAGCTCTTCTCCAATTTTGGGTATTATCAAATCACGCTTAACAACATATCTCATAACAGTACCTAGTTAGATTTCTGATTTCAATAATTCGACCTCATTCAAATTCAGTTATCTGGCGATACATTTGGTGTACACGTACTTTAGTCATTTTAACATTAAGAAACATCAAACAGTTTTGGTAAATTAAAAAAAAAATGCAAAAAGCAACTACAATAATCATTGTTAAACAAAGTTTAATAAAAAAACAATCTTCAAACTTTACCAAATTTAGCATCTATGTTTTACCAAAACAATATCTATATATAAATAGGCAAACACAAAACCGTTAGGTACCATTTTCTCCTCTGTCTCTAAACCGATTTACTTTATTTTTGTTTTGTTTAGTAGCAACTGACGACTTTCAGTGCAGAATGCTAAAATTTATTTATAATGGTGATTTGAGTAATACACTTATTACAAACTTACACTTTATTTAAAAAATTGTGACAATTGTTTCGCGTCCGATGGAGCTTAATCATACAATGGTAGTACCTTAAGAAATTCAATACTTATAAACTAAATAGAATATAAAAAAGGGAGTTTACAAATGTTTCTTTAATCTTCTAGTTGTGTTAATATTACTAAGAAATTAGGATAAACAATAAAAGAGATATATCAGATTATGGGTTTTTCCAGATATAATTTACACAAAGACCTACCATTGAATATGAAGGTTCAATTTTTATGGTTCTAGGGTGATTCAGGTAAACCGTAATAGCTAAATGTTTGCCTCATTTTGACATTTATTTGATAAATTTTTATATCTAATACGAACTGATTATGTAAATACATTTAGTAGTGGGGACTTATTAAGATCTATTTGGTCATTGAGTGAATTTTCTGAATATTTTAAACGATTAATTTCAAGACTCTTTAATAAATTTAGTTTTATACCTTTATTTTCTGTATGTAGAATTTTGAAATCGTGGTCAAAATTATGATTGTATTCAAGTAAATGTTTGGCGTAATTGGAATATTGTTTATTTTTTATAAAAGAATTGTGATGTTCATTTAACCTTGTCTGAAAAGATCTACCTGTTTGACCTATATATGTTTTAGGGCAATCTTTGCATGATAATTTATAACCTCCTGATGATTTGAGTTTATTTGTTTTACTCTTATTGTTCTTAATTAATTTGCCTAGAGAGTTATTGGTTCTATAAAGAACAATAAGAGTAAAACAAATAAACTCAAATCATCAGGAGTTTATAAATTATCATGCAAAGATTGCCCTAAAACATATATAGGTCAAACAGGTAGATCTTTTCAGACAAGGTTAAATGAACATCGCAATTCTTTTATAAAAAATAAACAAGATTCCAATTACGCGAAACATTTACTTGAATACAATCATAATTTTGACCACGATTTCAAAATTCTACATACAGAAAATAAAGATATAAAACTAAATTTATTAGAGAGTCTTGAAATTAATCGTTTAAAATACTCAGAAAATTTACTCAATGACCAAATAGATCTTAATAAGTCCCCACTACAAAATGTATTTACATTATCAGTTAGTATTAGATATAATAATTTATCAAATAAATGTCAAAATGAGGCTAACATTTAGCTATTACGGTTTACCTGAATCACCCTAGAACCATAAAAATTGAACCTTCATATTCAATGGTAGGTCTTTGTGTAAATTACATTTGGAAAAACCCATAATCTGATATATCTCTTTTATTGTTTATCCTAATTTCTTAGTAATATTAACACAATTAGAAGATTAAAGAAACATTTGTAAACTCCCTTTTTTATATTCTATTTAGTTTATAAGTATTGAATTTCTTAAGGTACTACCATTGTATGATTAAGCTCCATCGGACGCGAAACAATTGTCACAATTTTTTAAATAAAGTGTAAGTTTGTAATAAGTGTATTACTCAAATCATCATAAATTTCAACTTCCACCAAGTATCAGCCAACTCAATCCAATGTTTATTTATAATATTAGTTCATTCATTAGATAAAATATAATAAAAAAACATTATTTACATCCATACTGTCAACGCCAAACAGATAACAGTAAGTGTCGCCAGATTCCTTGGAAAGAAAATCGTATGATGGATTGACTCGAATGTGAAAGACGAATTAAATTATACTAAAAAGTAACAAATTTTGACCCATTCCATAGTTATTCTACATCGTCATGCTACTGAAATAGAACCCAGAAAAATTTATATTATACAATAATGGCCATTCATTGGGCCCTCGCAAGTTTCCAACGTTCATTGTTTTGTAGATATGATTTGTTAACTAAAATAAGAATTATGTTGCAATTGATGAATAGATTACCGACAATAGTATATTAATTTTAATGTTATACTTCCAATTTAAAGATTCTTTAAATTTGTACCGCAAAAATTTCATAAAATTTGAATAAGAATACAAAAAATGTGAATTAATGCACTGATTGTAATATTCAAGACAAATATTTTGATCCGGCAGCCCTGAACTCACAGCTATTTTTTATGTAGCGCCTTGATTTGAATTTTGACATTTCAGAATATTGTTTGGTGTAAGATTATTATAGCACGATGGTAAAGATAAGTTGTAAATTCAATGTGTAAAGTTCAAGAATTCGGCTTCATTCACTGCGAAAAATTTTTAACAAATGTATTATTTATTCATCATTAATTAACAGCATGTGCATTATGTTTCTTTATATTTTCCATACAAAACAGAAATACTCATTGCTTAGCATGTGTTTCATTTAAGTTAATGAAATTATATTGATTCTTAAGATTTTGGTTGAAGGTTAATTTGTTTTGTAGTTATTTGGAATGTAATAGTAGGGATAACACCTTCATACTAACTTTTGAATTGGTAGTTGGTTGATTTCATTTTCTGCGTACGAGCTGAAATCGTTAACTGTGAAATGCCAGAATGAAGGTTCTATTTCGTTTAAGACTAATGAAATTTTTCAGTCTCAAACAAAAAAATATTTTTGAAGAATGTATGTATTAACTAATGATATATATATATATATATATATATATATATATATATATATATATATATATATATATATATATATATGTGTATTTAAAATATAAAGAAATTCAATGCACTTACTGATTTGTTATGGTAAGTTAGGTATATACGTCTATTCTACAAATAAATTTATTTTTATTGAACATATTTTTCCTTCGAAAACGGTCAAACTATTGAGTAATTATATATGGAAGAAGCGTAACCTGTTGTTAAATCACTATCTTTGATAGTTCAGCATCAAGCGTTGTTTATTGTTCAGTACCAAAATAGTTAATATAGTAGATCAGTATTGATTTTTCGGACAAGTACCAGTAACTTTAGTTTTAATTATTCTGTAAGTTTTGTTGTGAATTTAATTACTTTATTATTACATTATTCTCACAATCTTCCGAAGGTGTGGTGTAACAAATTGACAATCAGCGGACAACAGAAAATATAGTAATGTTTTTATTTTCACACTCGGGTTCTATTGAGTTCTTGGATTTTTTTAGAAACACAGTCCAACTCACTCTAATTTATTTCCAATACCTACTTTAACACCGAAACTATTTACATTTTATCTTAACTATACAATACGACCGTCGAAAACTAAATGCCTCTTATCGCCAGCTGTTCATATTTATATATTTCTCTTCGAATTGTCTGGTAAGTTACGAACCATCGGGAAACTCTTTCATGTTCTGGAAGCTTTAAGGGAATTCCCAGTAACGGCAGCGGTCAGCCTGTTGAGAGACAAAACATTTCGCATATATATATATATATATATATATATATATATATATATATATTTGTTTTTAAGTCCCTGCCGGGATCGATGGTAAAATGACGACGTTTCGGCAGTCACATCTGCCCTCTTCAGGTCGGTTCGCATAATTCTCGTAACCTTCTGCTTTCGCTTCTAGTTACTCGCATACAGTATTCGATCAGTTATCAACTACGCGGATGAATTCCCGGAAACCAACTAAAACATATATATATATATATATATATATATATATATATATATATATATATATATTCTAAAGACGGTTCTAGCAAATTATTGTAGACAATTAGGCTATGAGAACGTGTCAATTATATGACTTATATTATTATTGAACAGAAGCCGTGGAATAAAATGCTCATTTGTTCGAAATTAATCAATCAAGAAGTAAAGTTTATAAAACTGTATATGTACTAGGATAGGTGAACTACGCGATGTTTCAACTATGGAGCCGTTATCAAGAGACAAAATCAAAAATAAAATGATAATAACGAAAATCAGGTTCTAGATCTCTAAGCCGAACTTGGGGATCGATGGCAAATGACTTCCAGGTATGTTTATGTTCGAAGGTAAATGTCGTTTTAAGCAGAGTAATATCTGCCCTCATCAGATCGGCTAGCATACTTCTCGTATCCGTCTGCTCACGCTTCTGGGTATTCGAATATTCGATAGAATATTTTCAAGATAAGGTTTCATATTTTACATTCCACATACGTAACTAAATGTCAAAATCATTTTATAGAGTCGGTTTACGGAAGTGGGAGAGAATCATGTTATTTAATTGGGGGTCGCCTTTTTTATTTTGTGTTTCAAAGATAAGGGTACAACTTTTGCGGCTGTGATGTAATATCCCAGTTACCAATTTCTATATTGTATTGTTATAAATGTAGCCACTACGGTCCTGGCGAAAGCACCGTAACACAGTATTCATTCCAAAAAGCATAAAAACATCATATTCTGGGATCTTCAAAAGCAGCAAGAAGTAGCAATGGAGTCGCTGCTCACCAAAGTCTAGAACAAGCAGGAAACTCAAGTATACTATATAAGACAATTGAATTTGGGTAGAGTTGGGTTGACTTTGTACGTTCAGTTTAGTTTGTTATGATTTAGGTGCCTTGTGCTCGAATCAGCTGTTATAAAGTTTTTGATATTTACGTGGAAATAAATGTTCTAGAAAGTGAATATCCGTTATTGATTAATTGATTAAATCAAATTGAACCCACGGAGTTTAAACACTATATTAACTGAGGCGTTTAGAATGTCGATTCTATGAGATTCTAATTTGGTGAAGAAAGTTTATTTTTAGTTTCCTGACGATCTAAAAGAGTCTTCAAATTCTGGAAAAGCAAAAATTCCTAAGAAACATTTTATTGCATTTTTTCAGCTACTTAAGGTTTTTAAATAAAGAAAGGCCTTTTTGTGATAAATAATGCACTACCAGGTACAGTTGTTGTTGAAGCAATGCCCTATTTTTTATAGATATTGTATCAATTATTCTGATAAGTTACTGTCGGGATATTTTTCTGGATTAATATGTCTCGAAATTCCGAGTCAGAAATATTTCTCTGCAAATAGTATTTCTTGTTTAAGATAATGTAGTTTATGAGGATTTCACTGTCTTGTAATTACTGGTGGGTAGGTGACTAAGAACTTTGATAATAATCTTAATTGTTAAGACACTGGAACTAAAGCTTCTTGAATGGCAATACTTCTTGGTTTCCATGTTAATTACATGTACTATGGAAAATTTTACATTCGTTTGAAGTGTTTGATAACGGACTTGCTTTTATTGAATTTATATCAGTGCTTACTTTCAAATTAATATGGAACTTGATACTGTTTGAAATTAATTTAGATTTTCAAATTGTCTGATAACAGATAGCCTCTTTAGAATCAACTTGCAAAACAGATTGTAAAAAACGTAATATTTGATTATTGTATGTAAGTACCTGCTTGACCTGACCAATGCCATGATAAGTCAGATTAACAACAGTATATTATTTACTTGCAAATCTTATGTAATTTTCAAAGAAGAATGAGGAAAGGATATCATTGATAACAAAATGTCACAACAATTAAATTCAATTTAATAACAATTCAAATGCATACATAATAAAATCTTTTCTCATTGTAAAGATATTTAATTATAAAAATAGAGTAATGGATATTGGAGGAATGGCATTCGTATGTGGTCTTAATTTTTCAAAGAAACTGAAGTTAAGGAAAAGGAATACATTACTGTACAGTAAAGCTCTAACAATTAAAATCAATTAAATAGTAATTATTTATAATACTTTTTTTAAGTTTGCTTTTTTTGAAATAGTTAACTATAAAAATAAATACCTATTACTAAATATTGGACGGAATTATGATAACTCACTAATACAAAATGAACTTAGTTTATTCATCAATGATTTCTTCAATAGTATCAGCATCATTATCTCTTGAACCATCAGAACTTTTAAGTTTTTGCGACACCGGAAGGAAATGGCTAACGGGAACTCCCAGACCTTGTGCCATTGCTTCAATAATATCTTTACTTAAATAATACGTTAATGTGTTGTCAGTTTTACTCAAAATCTGACGAAGTTCAAGGCACACTTGTTTTGCCTCTGAAAAATTGCCCACTTTGACAAAATGCTGAATCATTACGGCATATATATCTCCTCTTCTCACTGATGTTTCCAGTTCCTCATCACTCGTCAACAAAAGTTGCTGACACTGAAGTAATGCTAAAAAAATACTTACATATAATTGTCATATTTAGTCTATTAAAGACTCATTTTTAAATATATGTTCTATAAAAACAATATATATGTATGTCGTCCTCTGCATTTATGTTCTACAGCAATCTGCAAACTGAAATATTAAGGTAGTTTTGTACTTATAAGTTGTTCTGCTGAGTTGAGGTTAAAATGAAATATGAACTCTTTCCCACATCCGATTAGACTATTTGACATCGTTGGTCATTCTATTAGATAATACTTTTTTTCTAAATTACGTACTAAATACTACCATTTTGTATTAGTCTTTTTTTTTGCAGAATAACACTTACGGGAAATCTGTATATTTTAAATCTTCCAAATGTTTCTAGACTGAATCAGACGACAATTCTAGAAAGTGAACAATTAAACTTTAAAATATTTGACAATATTGTCAATTATCATTCAAAAAACACCTACTACTTTGTTTTAAATTTTATTTCCAACGAAAACGCTTGGTCATTGTTTGAAATGCTGGTGATGTGTGATGTCCAATGACTAGTAATACTAGTAGTCATTGGTGATGTCCCACGTAACTCTTAAGTAAACAGTGCTGATTAAACTTCTCTGTTATACGTTTTTGTGTAGTATTTAAATTTTTAAGCCGTTTCTAACACAATGTTTAGATATTTTGACATTAATCAGAAAAGAATATCCAATAAAAAACCTTATCAATATTAGAAAAAAAAGTCATTGACAATTGCTGGAAAAAAATATTGTAGTATTTAATTTGTAGTAGGTTATGTTGGTTATTCTTCTTTTCCATCTGTAATTCAACATTTTTAGGGTTCCGTATATACAATATACGGATACCCTTATAATATCACTCAGGATTTCTGCCTCTGTCACATCACAGCCATTTTCTCCTAAACTACTGGACGGAAGAGGTTGAAATTTGGTATCAATGTATAGTTTGGTGACCCGATCAGGAGTAAAAGAAAAAAATTTGATTTTAGGAGTACTTCTGGGGGGAAAAACTAAAAAAATCGACCGTTCCCCCCTGATCTCCGAAACTACTGAGCCTAAAATTTTGAAAAAAATAGGAAATATAGAGCGTTGCCCGAACTTTACAGGAAAATTAAGGAGAAACAATTATTATTAATTTTGGGGGGCAAATTATAGAATTAAATAAAAATTTAAAAATAAAAAAATGTTCAAACGCATCATGTAATATATCAAATGAAAGGTCTCATTCTGAGGAACACAAATATATTTTTTTCATATTTAAAAAAAAATCATTTAAAAAGATATTAACGAAAATATACCAAAATTTACCCATTCCCCCCCCTTATCTCCGAAACTATAAAACGTAAAGTTTTGAAAAAAAATAGATTTATAGGTTCTGACCTGAAGTTTACTGGAAAAATAAGGAGAAATCTCTACTTTTAATTTTGGGGGGCCAATTACAGAATTAAACGGAAAATATAAAATTAAAATTGTTTCTAACCCATCATGTTATATATCAAATGAGAGGGCTCATTACGACGAAAACAAATATATTTTTTTCAAAATTTTAAAATAAATAAATTAAAAGATATTAACAAAAATATAAAATAATTTATCCATCCCCCCCTATCTCCAAAACAATAAGCTGGAAATTTTGAAAAAAAAATGGAGGTATAGCCGCTCACCTGAACTTTACTGGAAAATTAATGAGAAACCCCTAATATTTATTTTGGGGGCGCAAATTATAGAATTAAATGGAAAATTAAAATGAAAATTGTTTCTAACCCATCATGTTATATATCAAATAAAAGGGCTCATTATGACGAAAACAAATATAATTTTTTCATATTTTTTAAATAAATTAATTAAAAGTTATTAACAAAAATATAAAAAATTTTACCCATCTCCCCCCCCTATCTCCGAAACCATAAGCTGGAAAATTTTGAAAAAACAATGGAGGTATACCCCCTCACCTGAACTTTACTGGAAAAATAAGGAAAAACCCCGAATTTTTTTTGGGGGGCAAATTATAGAATTAAATGGAAAATATAAAATTAAAATTGTTTCTAACCCAGCATGTTATATATCAAATAAAAGGGCTTATGATGAAGAAAACAAATATATTTTTTCCATATTTATAAAATAAATTAATTAAAAAATATTAATAAAAATATAAAAAATTTTACCCATTCCCCCCTTATCTCCGAAACCATAAGCTGAAAAATTTTGAAAAACTGGAAGTATAGCCCCTCACCTGAACTTTACTGGAAAAATAAGAAGAAACCCCTAATATTCATTTTGGGGGGCAAATTATAGAATTAAATGGAAAATAAAAAATAATAATTGTTTCTAACGGGTCATGTAATATATCAAATCCCAGGGCTCATTATGACGAATAGGTACAAATGTTTTTTTTTTAATTTTTTTAAAATGAATATTTTAAAATATATTAAAAAAAATTTTAAAAGAATTACCCATTCTCCCCGTTATTCCCCAAACTCTAAGACCTCATTTTTTTTGTTCATAGGAAAAATATGAAAAAAAATACCAAATTCTATTATTTGGCCTCCAAATAATAGCATTAAACGGAAAATAAATTACTAGAAAACCCCCATAGTAATTTTAGGGACAAATTATACAATTAAATGGAAAATAAAGATTCAATTTTCAAACGCATCATGTAATATATCAGATAAAAGGCTCATTATGTGAATTACAAATATATCATATTTTTAAATCATTTGTATAAAAGATATTACAAATATTAAACATCGACTTAATTCCCATTTTAGAAACTACACTATTTAAAATTTGAAAAATATATTTTATTTATATTTTTAAATAATTCGAATAACAGATTTAATAATTTATAATTTAAATTTTGACCTATTTTGCCGTTTTTCTTCCAATCTACAGAGCCTCAAAACTCAGACAGTAGATTATAAAAGGCATTTCTGAAAGTTTATTAGTAAAATGAAACTCTAATGTTACTTTTTAGGGGCCAAATTAGAAAATTAAATACATATGTATTGTGATGAAAATCAAGCGAATCCTAAAGCAGATAAAATAAAAAGTCTATGTGTGGAAAATCAAAGTGTATATTTTTTATAAATTTAAAACACTTCCTTTAAAAGATATAAGGGTAAGTATAAGAAAATGCACTCATTCCCTGCTTGTCTGAAACTGGAATATTCGAATCTTGAAGGTGGTACGGAACCCTAAGTATGTGAGTCCAACTCGCACTTGACCAAATTATTTAATTGTTGAGGCAGTGAAAGTACTCAAACATTTAATATTCTTTTGGGCAGAAATATATTATACTTCTTATAGTTAGTTTATATGTTACAGTTAAAACTTGATACTTATTGCAGTTAATTGTTTAATGAGTATGTATTTGTTAATGGTAGTTTATTATAAAATTAAATAAAAAAGTATAATTAGTTTCAGCTAGAATACTGTTTACTGGCGACAGACGTCACACTTGAGGAGGCCCTTGATTATCGTGACTCATTGTATAACTTGTGTGTCCATACATATACGGGTAGACAAAAGGAAAAAGGAACACCAATACAATACTTGTCAGGGACACGTGGCAAATCCAAGGTAGCCAACCACAAATTAAGCAGCGTTAGTATCCATAGAGCAGAATCGCACAATACTAAAATCTTGATGAAAGAATAAAATAATAAAATAGGAAGCTTAAGGAACTTAGCTGTATGATGATTAATAATACTAACATCAGACATCTACTGACAGATGTGGATCTTGTTGAAAAAAGCTATTGCAAGTTATCGAAAAGCCAGACAAATGTCACTGTCAAATTTACTAGAGAAACGAATACATTGTGCTTTTCAAGAAATATTGTAAAACTAAAATAGCGCCGCCAGAGTGGGAGTTGAAATGTCTCCTTAACAGATAAATATACACAATATACAGGACGTCTATTTGTACACAGGAACATCTGACTGGAAGACTTTCTGTAAGAGAAAACCAGTAATCCGGGCAATTTTTCAAACTTATACCTTTGCAATTTTTAATACTTACCTGTTACAAAAAATAAGTGAGGAGAGAAAGCTTTAATGAGCAATCGCAATAAATAGAGACCGCCGCGATCTCTTGGAAATATGAATACAGTTTATAAAAATGTATTCAAAATACTTTACCAATAGTCAAATAGACTATACCGGGAACTTGAAACCCTAACATACATAATTGTCACACCTAAATATTTCATTCTATACCTTATTCCTCGAAAAACTCACCAAGGTAGCGGCCAGAAAGGGAAGCTGACACGAGGTGCGAAGAATTATTGGGTTGGAGCAGGTTACCAGCGAAAAACAACATTGGCAATCAGACCATGAGCGTACAAAGTTTATAGGCGAAGACAGTCTTTATGAACTTCATGGATAACTCAAGAATATAAAATGGTACATCTTATTGACTTCTTAATAAAACATAACGGTGAAGAATGTGTAATCCTCAAATCTGGTTACATACTATATTAAAGGGACGCAGACAACGAACACCAACGTGTGTAAGGTTTATAATAAGTAAAAAAATAACACCGTATATTCGTACAAATGAAAGAGAAGGCGTTACGTTTCATAGATGTCGATTGTACGACATTGAAGTATACATAGTTTGCCAGTTATAGGCCAGTATTTATCATATATATGATATGAATATCAAAACAAATATCATTAAATGACATATTACACTACATCAGATATTTTATCAAATATTTTCTATTCATTCAAAATGAAGAATGCACAATTTTATGCTTATGCTGCTATGGTACTTTTTTTATTGTTACAGTTTGTGTCATTTTAAATAAAATAATGGGTGCTATAGTGTATCAATAGTGATAAACAAAACTACTTATTAGTAGTTCAACCAAATGATTTACGATTTTGTGGTTCGTTTAAGTAAAAGTGTTGTTACTCTAGTTATAACAAATATTATTACATGTTACTGGATAAACTAGGGTTATCAGGGTTGGTTTTGCCGTGGTCTATTGGAAATTCCGAACGTTTTATTTGTAACTGCCACATACATCTGCAACGGCAGGTAAGTGCGACCTCGTAGAATAGAAAAGTGGCCGACAACTAGCAGCAAACCGGCGCAACTCCCCTACACCTGAACTTATTAAAGGAGTTGAGATAAAAGGCAAGAATGGCGAATGGCACAAGACTTATTTTTTAATGGATGATGCCACATTACGGATGTTGATTTTATAATTTTGTTTTAATCGCTAAAGAAATAAACAAATGAAAAAGTTGTATTAGTATTTAAGATCCGCCTAGAGTACTCTAGTCGAGTACAACACTGCACATTGTCTTTTATATAGATCTGTGATAAGATTTATTGGTCACTATTTAACAATTGTCTTATATTTAACAGTCGTTGTACGTCCACACAATGCTACTAACAATTTTCATTGTCGGCAATTAATTAAGTCTTTTATAAATAAAAAATAAAAACATACGAAGACGGGACGACGCATGTAAATGTTATATAAGATATATGCCAAAGAAATATTTTATAAAAGATTAGGTATTACACTATCAGATATCTTTAACAATGATGTTTTATCATATTTTATAAAAAAATTGACAGTGCAATAGCGGCCATGGCCACACCTCATATTGTTAACATATACCTACAAGAAATTTTCACATTACCTGCTTGTTCGTCTCCACGTTCAAATAATTTGCGAACATCAACAAATCTTTTAACTAGAGTTAACTTTTTCTGTACGATTTCCATTGCCCTTTGAATTTGTTTTGGATCTTTTGAAGTAATTTTATGAAGGCATCTTGATGCCTCCGTTAAGGCACCAAAGGCTTTTTCATAGTTTTGAAATTCATCAATTTCCACCTAAAATCAACAAAAATAAATTACTTTTCATTGTTATAGATATTAGCTGTAAATAACAAATTCAATAAAAGACCGAATTTTAATTTTGCTATATGTTCATGGTGAGTAACTAACCATATTTTTTTCGGTTATAGCAATCACCCACAAGTGACAATATTGCAAAGAATGTCCTTGGGTTGAAAACAATTGATTAACACCAAATTTCAATATCACAAATTCATAATAAAAATACTTCACTAATATTACTGTACTCTTTCTCACTTCGATTCTCACCAACGTTGAACAGCTTTGCTTGTCGCTTCGACTAGCTTTTATAAATGTCATCCTCAAGGAGTTTGGTTTACTCCTTGATGATAACTTAGATTGTTAAAACGGTGTTGAATATTTAAATAAAGGTTTGGTGTTAGGGTGCAAAACTGTGTTTTTACATTTGTGACACTCCAAAGGTTCTCCGAACACTCTGGATCGTGTTAATATTTTTTTCTTCGCCAGCTATTTATTAGGAAGGATTTTTTTACCACAATTTTTTTACAACATTACATCTTTTTAATTAAAGCAACAATGTAATTTTAAAATTACTTTTGATCAAAATCCTATATTTTTTAGTACAATCTTCACCCTTTAACAGATGTTGTACTCCAAATTTCATTGGATGTTTACCTGTCGTTGCTAATAATTTCAATAAACTACAAACTTTGTTTTGCTTATTTTTTTGTCTAATAGGGTTTTTATTAACTTCACTATGGCAGTATCCAAGAAATTTGTTACGTTCAAATTAATCAGATGCAAGTTACGCTTTCAACGAAGCATTTTTCATTGCAGCTATTAATTTCTTTTATAGTGACTTTTTGGAGAAGACATATTCTAACAATTTCCCATATTTTGATAAACATTTTCGCGTTCTATGCAAGAGTCAGTGTGAAAAATTTTTCAAAACTTCATATACCTCTCATCTACTCTGATTAATGCCAGTATTAACGGTGTCTAGTAGTAGAGGTGTAAAGCTGGAGGAAAATGTATGTAAGATTGAGAAATGAATGGTAGAGAATGAATCGGATTGAATTTAAAGGGTTCGATGAAAGGACCAGAATGGAGAGGTTTGTGGAGGCAAGGAGGACATCAGATTGGCCAAGAGAAAATGCTGGATGAAAGTGATTAAGAGGGTGGATGGTAATGTGTAGGGCCAAGGATTGTGACTGTCGGGTTGAAAGGAAGGGTGCATACGACTTACATCAGGAGGAGAAAATGAGAATCTACCTAGAATTGCTTCCGGGAGGAATGTTTACATCAGGTTGTTGAAGGGGCAGTGTTTCCCACAAATGTGGAGGAAAGGGGCTACGGTCCTTATTCCAAAAGACCATGGAGAGGATAGTAGAGTTAATTATAGTATAGACTTATATTACTTCACCGTGGAATGGACGTTGTTGAACATCATTATGGAGAGACTGCAGGGTTAGATCGATGCGTGGGAATCTAAGATGCAGTACGACTTCCGGAAAGCGAGGTCAATGGTGGAGGCAGTACAAAAGATAACGGGCCTAGCGAGTTAAAGGGTGTATGTATGGACGACCCTTGTCGAGAACGTCAAGAATGCGTTCAACACAGCCAGCTGGGAGGAGATAAATGATAGGTAAAATATTTCTTAGAAAGAGATTGTGGTGGGAGAAGCTGAGATTCGATTGATTGTGGCAGGGGGCAACACACGGGTTGGTTCTCGGTGGTACGCTGTGGGATCTGTTTATACGACCCCTCTGACAGAAGTATGCGTGAGACTGATCTCCACTGACGAGGGCAAGGAGGGTGAATGAGTTAACTGTCATGGCATGGTTTAGTAAAATCCAGCTCGCGTTAGAGCCGAAAAAGACTGAGTATGTTATCTTAAAGGGACCTTTGGAGGACGCAAGGATATAGTATTCTAAGTACACACAGATTAGACTAAGTAAATACATGAGGGGCATAGGGATCTGGCTCGATGAACAAGAACATGTTAGGAGGTGCAGTTACGAAAAGAAAGGCGATAGTGTCAGCTTTGGGCTGCTGCCAAATATCGGGAACCCTAAGGAGGGGTCTTCTTGGCTGTTGTCTAGTTTTCATCAAAGAGGTGTGCCTCATCATGGACTTTTATCTATTGAGCTCGAGGCGGAAGAGGGTAGAATAATAATGGAAAGGATTGAGAAAGGGGAAGAGAGGAAAGTGGTAAGAACGAATGAATTGGTGAATGAGTATATGGGTGATGAACCAAAGTAGGCTCAGTGAAGTTATTAATAATGGACATGTGGTTTGACTGCCCTCATAGACAGTTAAATTACTATGCTATTCAATGCTTTCCGGATATGATTGTTTTCTGCAGTACTTAATAAGGTTAGGTTGGTGTACGATGAGGTATCTGTGTACTGTAGGGAAGTGGATACTACGAACTACACCTTCTTGAAAGGCGGAAAATGTAGTAGAATATATTGCTATAACATTTATTTTACGTCGCCAAAAATTAAGAAATTTTCTAGAAATTAATCATTCTGATAAAAACATTGCGAATATGAAACACAAAAACCGGCGAATATAAAAACAAGCGTAGAAACGGCAGCCCAGAAAACTTCGATTAACGAAAGAACTGAGTTTGATACGATTCCTGAATGGAATATACATATACTCCCAGGCAAATCAGAAGTGACTATCGGTTTTTTATATTTTTCACGCTATTTAAGGCCGAGGGTCCGTATAAGGCGAGTAGTTTACAGTGCGGAGTGTATTGAATCGACAGCGAGAGAAGTAAACATGTTTCGATAGCATTAGTTTTTTTTGGTAAAAAGTGAATTTATTTTGGTAAAATAAACACGTTTGAAAGTGAGTGTAAATATTTGTGAAATTAACGCCACGAAATCTATTACAATATAGACAATGATAGACAAACGAAAAAACAGATGGTTTTAGTAAGTAGAAGTATCACATCATGTTGTCATGATAGATGTCGGGAAAGCTAGTGCAACATACCTATGATGGGTTTCAACCTACAAAAAAATCTTAACAGTATCCTTCACGACATGGACAGCTGCTCCGGACCCGACTTGCCGACTCTTGATCCTTCATGTTTCTCTTATACAATTAATTAAATAGTAAGTTTATGGAAATGTGTATGTAGATGAAATAAAATGTAAGTTCAGTCTTTAGAATTAGTAGTAATTAGTAATGTAATAAAGAAACATTTGTCTATGCCCATGATGCATGGTGTGTAAACCATTAACTTTGATGTATTTTAATGCAGTTCCTGACCATTGAAACTTGCAACAAATTGCCTCGGTCCGAATACTCGAAAAATCCGTTATCACCCCATAAAAATGCTTACCAATGTTTCAACTCTGTCGGTGACAATTTTGATAGACTTTATTCCGAGAAATGATGAGATGTAAATTGGCACTCTCAAGCTCTCTTTGCAAAGACTATTTTAAATATTTTCTGGTATGCTGTCTTTGTTTTGTGTTTCACATTGCTTATTCCTTCAATTATTGTGTGTCAGAAAAATGTGTACCAAATTTATTGTTTTATTTGTTAATAATAATAATAACCCAAGCCCAAGAACCAGAAGAACCACAACCAATACAGTCACAACAACAACGTGACCATCCCCAACGGAGTCAAATGAGAACGAGAACTCCACCCGTAGAAAGTGTTGCGCCGGATCAACAGCCAACGCTCATTCAAGCGGGACTGAAAAGACAGCGAATGAAATGGACTGGCGCCATGAATGAATTTATAATGCGCACGTTTTACAGAGTGACTAACCTTGGCCAGGACAAAACTGGATATCGCCAAATACTGCATCAAGAGTTCTGTCGTGAGTACCCAGAGCTTCAAGTTACTGAACAGAGAGTCGCAGATCAATATCGTGTTATCTTGAGAAATGGCCTTATTTCGCCTGAACAACTGGACAGAATAAAGAGCGAAGTGGAGCGCGAACTATTTGGTCGAAATACAATCGATCCAGAGCCTGAAACAACTTTGGCACAAAGAGCGAACGAGACTCAAGAACTACAACAAGAACAGCCAACCAACGCTGACCTGCTTGAGAAGATCCAAGCAGAAATGAAAGGAGCTCTTATAGAGTATAGTGGAACAGATCCACTGACTAGACCAGCTCTTCCCAAACTAAGATCTTCTAAGAAATTGGGTATCGTCTTGCAGGCTATGAACAAATTTATCTTGCCAAACTATGTTTTAGGTGCTAATACGTTAGAGTCGCTACACACAATTATCTACTGTGCTGGAACTTCCATCTGCAGAACAATTGGGGTCGCAGTAAGACCAAAGCAAGACCCTCCCCAATTTAGACAAACACCTCGAATACTTGGCAAAGACGACTTGAAGGGAAAATCAATTCTCTTCGAAAAGACGTTGGAAGACTGACCGAATACCAACGAGGAGTCAGGAACAACAGAATAGAAAGGCTTGTCAATACTATCATGGACAATAACCGAATACACTCCAAGTGGGATGGAGACAAAAGCTCTCCGTCTACACAGGCCGATTGAGAAGGTACAAACCAGTAACCAACGGAAACTAGACAACACACTTTTCCGACAATCAGAAAAAGGGTTTTATAGAAAACTTAACAACACCAATAATAATGAAGCCCCTAGTTACCCCAGTAAAACAGACATCGAGGAATTCTGGAAAACACAGCTTTCCACAACAATCTCCTATAACTCCAGAGCCAGCTGAATTAATGAGGAGGAGGCTGCATTTCAGAACTGTGATGCCATGCAACACCAACCATTTACAACGGAAGACAAATCCAACATAATGAAGCACCTCCATAACTGGAAAGCACCAGGACCAGATGGTGTACAAAATAACTGGATAAAGAAACTGTACGCAACCCACGAAACACTAACAGCCCTTATAAATGACGTAATTACCCACCCAGACAAGTTGCCTAGTTTCCTTACGCATGGTGCTACATACCTCTTACCAAAGGATAACCTATGTGCACAGGACCCAGCAAAGTACCGACCAATCACTTGCCTTCCAACCTTATACAAACTCATAACAACGTGCATTAATCATCGCATTTTCAAACATTGTGAGCTGAACGACATAATTACTCAACAACAAAAGGGATGCGCGAAAAATTCGATGGGCTGCAAAGAACAACTGATAATTGATTCCGTTGTCTGCAATCAAGCCCACGCCAAACTTCGAAATCTCTACATGACATATGTGGACTACAAAAAGGCCTTTGATTCAGTTCCACATGATTGGCTCATTAAGGTACTGAAACTCTATAAAGTGAATAATTGTATTATTAACTTTTCAGAATATGCCATGTCCACCTGGCAAACCAAAATCTCACTGAATGAAGCCAACTGTTCGATACAAACTGACCCCATTCCAGTCAAAAGGGGTATATTCCAGGGAGACTCTCTTAGCCCGCTGTGGTTCTGCCTTGCCATGAACCCTCTCTCAAACAAACTGAACTCGACTAATTTTGGGTTCAGTCTCAAACACAACAACGTACAGGCATTAAAGATAAACCATTTGTTATACATGGACGACTTAAAGTTGATGGCAGCTACGAAACAACAGCTGCATGATATGCTTAAAATAGTAGAAGGGTTTTCTAGTGACATCCATATGAAATTTGGCTTAGACAAATGCCGAATTATTAATATAGTTAAAGGCAAAATACAGCAAGGGCACTTCGAAATGGGAGATGACACCTCAATTGAATCTAAGGTCATACTTATAAATACATTGGAATAAAGCATGCTCAACGTATTGATCACATGACTATGAAAAAGGACCTAACAGCAGAGTTTTATAGAAGGGTAAGGCGACTGTTGAAAACTAAATTAAACAGTAAAAATCTGTTTCAGGCTATTAACACCTATGCGTGTTCAGTGCTCAGTTACTCTTTCGGTATAGTTAATTGGTGCAAGACTGACATTGAACAATTACAACGAAAAGTTCGAGTTTTACTAACAAAAGCTCAAAATCACCACCCAAAGAACTCTGTCGAACGTACAACTTTGCCACGGTATGAAGGAGGAAGAGGATTGACAGATCTAAGCAAACTATTAGATCAACAAATTTCCATTTTGCGTAGTCATTTCCAGAAACTCGCAGAATTTTCTGATCTACACAGAGTCATGTGCCTGGTTGATGACTCAACACCACTGCGACTGCCACAACAACATGTCCAATTACACCACCAGACCACAGATCAGAATCTGCTGAAATGGAAAGAGAAGCCCCTTCATGGAAGACATATAAATGACGTCAACCAAGATTATGTCGACAGTGCAGCGTCGAACTACTGGTTGATCTCTGGTCATATGTTTCCTGAAACGGAAGGCTTTATATTGGCAATTCAAGATCAAGTAATTCCAACTAAGAACTACCTAAAGTACATCGTTAAAGATCCTTCTATTAACAACGACAGATGCAGGTACGGTTGCCAAACATCTGAATCTATCCAGCATATCACAGGAGGTTGTCAAGCGTTCGCTGCAACTGAATACAAAGAACGACACGATGCTGTGGCAAAAATACTTCACCAGGAACTAGCACTGAAACTTGTATTATCACAGTCGGTAAGATTACCATACTATAAATACAAACCAGAATCTGTTTTAGAAAATAACAACTACAAGCTGTACTGGGACCGCACGATACTGACTGATCGGACAGTTGCTCACAATAGACCAGATATATTTTTGGTAGATAAAGTCTCTCGGAAAACAACTTTAATTGACATAGCAATTCCTAACAACAATAATATAAATATCAAGCAAGCTGAGAAAATAACCAAATATAGAGATTTGGAATTTCAAATAAAGACTCAGTGAGACATGAACAATACACGAACTGTACCAATTGTTATGTCAACGACAGGACTAGTCCCAAAACATCTATTAAACAATTTAAAATACCTCGGTCTGGACGAACATCTTTACAAACAAATGCAAAAAGCCGTCCTGCTAGGAACAGCCCGGACGGTCCGTAAATTCATGGGAAACTGCCGCCACGACTCCAACCACGGGCCTGAAAATCTGGCAAGGGCTCCCACAGAGCTAAACCCTTTGATATCTAGGATATCTGGGGTTTAGTGAATTTTCCCCTAAAGGCACTCATAGCGTGCCTTAGAGGGAGTGTGATGCCATACATTGTATGGTCAAGTCGGGATAATAAGACGACAGGGGCCCGCCTCCTCAGCACCCTGCCACCGACGTCCCGCATGCTGTCATGTCCAGCGCCGGCTCCAGACATGCCCTGGCGATCCCCAGGCAGCGGCTCTTTTCCGAGGCCTCTACTCCGTAGCTCCATTTTCATGGGTGGTGCCACCATGGTGCTATTCTAACCCGGACACCACACGGGGTGTAAAGGCTTTATTATGAAATTTGGCCCAGCCAAATGCCGAATTATTAATATAGTTAAAGGCAAAATACAGCAGGGGCACTTCGAAATAATGGGAGATGCCACCTCAATTGAATCTATGGGGGAAGGTCATACTTATAAATACCTTGGAATAAAGCAGGCTCAAGATATTGATCATTTGACCATGAAAAAGAACCTAACAGCGGAGTTTTATAGAAGGGTAAGACGACTGTTGAAAACCAAATTAAACAGTAAAAATCTGTTTCAGGCCATTAACACCTATGCATGTTCAGTGCTCAGTTACTCTTTCGGTATAGTTAATTGGTGCAAGACTGACATTGAAAAATTACAAAGAAAAGTTCGAGTTTTACTAACAAAAGCTCAAGATGTCCATCCAAAGAGCTCTGTAGAACGTACAACTTTGCCACGGTATGAAAGAGGAAGAGGATTGGCAGATCTAAGCAAACTATTAGATCAACAAATTTCTATTTTCCGTAGCCATTTCCAGAAACTCCCAGAATTTTCTGATCTACACAAGAGCCATGTGCCAGGTTGATGACTCAACACCACTGCGACTGACACAACAACACGTTCTATTACACCACCAGACCATTGATAAGAAACTGCTGAAATGGAAAGAGAAGCCCCTTCATGGAAGACATATAAATGACGTCAACCAAGTATTAACCAAGTATATAAAGTACATAGTTAAAAACCCTTCTATTAACAACGACAGATGCAGGTACGGTTGCCAAACATCTGAATCTATCCAGCATATCACAGGAGGTTGTCAAGCGTTCGCTGCAACTGAATACAAAGAACGCCACGATGCTGTGGCAAAAATACTGGACCAGGAACTAGCACTGAAACTTGAACTGTCACAGTCGGTGAGATTACCATATTGTTACGAAATTTACCAAAGCCGACCCTGTTTCATTTCAGTACGACAACGATCTCTGGGATATAAAAAAAGCTAGAAGGTTTGGACAGGAGAAAAACTTATCTCGATCATAACTCGACAACTGTAAAATTGACACTGGATTATACTAGAGAATTCGACGCTGATTTTAAAAGGAGGACCCATCCTCGCAGCAGTGAGTTAGAAAGGACGACGAGTGTATATCGTATTGTTATTGTGAATCAGCTGTTCTGTATAATTTGATGTAAATAAAGTTATAGAAAATTGAAAGTGAATATTAGTTTTATAATTTTAAATTGAATCCACGGACTATATTGCAATACTATAAATACAAACCAGAATCTGTTTTAGAAAATAACAACTACAAGCTGTACAGGGACCGTACGGTACTGACCGATCGCACTGTTGCTCACAATAGACGAGATATAGTTTTAGTAGATAAAGTCTCTCGGAAAACAACTTTAATTGACATAGCAAATCCTAACAACAATAATATAAATATGAAGCAGGCTAAAAGAATAACCAAATATAGGGTTTTGGAATTTCAAATAAAACAACACACGCACTGTACCAATTGTTATGTCAACGACAGGAGTAGTCCCAAAACATCTTTAAACAATTTAAAATATCTCGGGCTGGACGAACATCTTTACCAACTGATGCAAAAAACAGTCCTGTCCGTCCTGGGAAACTGCCGCCCCGACTCCAACCACGGGTCGGAAAACCTGGCATGGGCTCCCACAGAGCTAAACCCTTCTGATATCTAGGATATCTGGGGTTTAGTGAATTTTCCCCTAAAGGCACGTTATGCGTGCCTTAGAGGGAGTGTGCTGCCATACATCGTTGGTCAAGTCGGGAGCTTTATTAAATAGAAATTCCTAATATACATATAAATTTCTTACAATAAGAAAAGAAAATATATACCTATATTTAATTGTGATTAAACCTAAACTAAATATCAATACAATACAAATTACAAATTCGTTGTATGTGTTTTTAGATATTCCTTAAGTTTTAATTTAAATCGTCTTAGGGTTAAACTTGCTTTAATAGCATCAGGTAAATTATTATAATCCTTAAGACCTCTAAAAAATATTGAATTCATACCAGTTTTAGTGTTAGTTTTACTTAGATGAAAATGTTCTTTATGTCTTGTGTCATACATATGAATTTCATTATTCGTTACTATGTTTCAGCTAAATAATTTGGTAATAAATTGTGAAATATTTTAAAAATAATAATTTGGTCAAGTGCGAGTTGGACTCGCATACTTAGGGTTCCGTACCACCTTCAAGATTCGAATATTCCAGTTTCAGACAAGCAGGGAATGAGTGCATTTTCTTATACTTACCCTTATATCTTTTAAAGGAAGCGTTTTAAATTTATAAAAAATATACACTTTGATTTTCCAAACATAGACTTTTTATTTTATCTGCATTAGGATTCGCTTGATTTTTATCACAATACATATGTATTTAATTTTCTAATTTGGCCCCCAAAAAGTAACATTAGAGTTTTATTTTACTAATAAACTTTCAGAAATGCCTTTTATAATCCACTGTCTGAGTTTTGAGGCTCTGTAGATTGGAAGAAAAACGGCAAAATAGGTCAAAGTTTAAATTATAAATTATTAAATCTGTTATTCAAATTATTTAAAAATGAATTTTTCAAATTTTAAATAGTGTAGTTTCTAAAGTGGGAATTAAGTCGATGTTTAATATTTTTAATATCTTTTATACAAATGATTTAAAAATATGTTATATTTGTAATTCACATAATGAGACTATTATCTGATATCTGATGCGTTTGAAAATTAAATCTTTATTTTCCATTTAATTGTATAATTTGTCCCTAAAATTACTATGGGGGTTTTCTAGTAATTTATTTTACGTTTAGGGATTTTTTTTCATATTTTTCCTATACACAAAAAAAATGAGGTCTTAGAGTTTGGGGAATAACGGGGAGAATGGGTAATTTTTTTTAAATATTTTTTTAATATATTTTAAAATATTAATTTTAAAAATATTAAAAAATATATTTGTACCTATTCGTCATAATGAGCCCTGGGATTTGATATATTACATGATCCGTTAGAAACAATTATAATTTTTTATTTTCCATTTAATTCTATAATTTGCCCCCCAAAATGAATTTCTTCTTATTTTTCCAGTAAAGTTCAGGTGAGGGGCTATACTTCCAGTTTTTCAAATTTTTTCAGCTTATGGTTTCGTAGATAAGGGGGGGAATGGGTAAAATTTTTTATATTTTTGTTAATATCTTTTAATTAATTTATTTTATAAATATGGAAAAAATATATTTGTTTTCTTCATCATGAGCCCTTTTATTTGATATATTACATGCTGGGTTAGAAACAATTTTAATTTTATATTTTCCATTTAATTCTATAATTTGCCCCCAAAAAAAATATTAGGGGTTTTTCCTTATTTTTCCAGTAAAGTTCAGGTGAGGCGCTATACCTCCATTGTTTTTTCAAAATTTTCCAGCTTATGGTTTCGGAGATAAGGGCGGGGGAATGGTAAAATTTTTTATATTTTTGTTAATATCTTTTAATTAATTTATTTTAAAAATATGAAAAAAATTTTTTTTTTCGTCATAATGAGCCCTTTCATTTGATATATAACATGATGGGTTAAAAACAATTTTAATTTTCCATTTAATTCTATAATTTGCCCCCCCAAAATAAATATTAGGGGTTTCTCCTTAATTTTTCAGTAAAGTTCAGGTGAGGGGCTATACCTCCATTTTTTTTCAAAATTTTCCAGCTTATGGTTTCGGAGATAAGGGGGGGGGGGAATGGGTAAATTTTTTTATATTTTTGTTAATATCTTTTAATTAATTTTTTTTAAAAATTTGAAAAAAAATATATTTGTTTTCGTCGTAATGAGCCCTCTCATTTGATATATAACATGATGGGTTAGACACAATTTTAATTTTATATTTTCCATTTAATTCTGTAATTGGCCCCCCAAAATTTCTCCTTATTTTTCCAGTAAACTTCATGTCAGAACCTATAAATCTATTTTTTTTTTCAAAACTTTGCGTTTTATAGTTTCGGGGATAAGGGGGGGGGGAATGGGTAAATTTTGGTATATTTTCGTTAATATCTTTTTAAATAATTTTTTTAAATATGAAAAAAAATATGTTTGTGTTCCTCAGAATGAGACCTTTCATTTGATATATTACATGATGCGTTTGAAATTTTTTTTATTTTTAAATTTTTATTTAATTCTATAATTTGCCCCCCAAAATTAATATTAATGGTTTCTCCTTAATTTTCCTGTAAAGTTCGGGCAACGCTCTATATTTCCTATTTTTTCAAAATTTTAGGCTGAGTAGTTTCGGAGATCAGGAGGGGGAACGGTCGATTTTTTTAGTTTTTCCCCCAGAAGTACCCCTAAAATCAATTTTTTTTCTTTTACGATATGTACTCCTGATAATACTGTCCATAATACTGTCAATAAAATATTTGTTGAAATTATCTTGCTTATTTGGGAAAATAATTAATTCTAACTAATCTTCATTTTGTGTCTTATTAACTAGATTTTTTAACGTCTTCCACATTCTTTTTGCATTCTTACTGTTTTTATCAATTTCATTCTCATAGTAAGCATTTTTTTATTTCTAAGTAAGTTAACCACCTTATTTTTAGTTAATTTAAACTGTTCCCAGTAATAATTTTTATTGTCATCATATATCGACTTTTTAATTTTTTTGTATTAAGAGTCTGTTCTCACTTCCATATCAAACCAAGGCATATCATAGTGTATTTTTCTATTAGTGATTGGTGCAATTTTGTTAACAATATTATCGTATGTATGAACGAAATTATTAAAAATTAAATTTACATCATAACTGTTGTGGTTCCATTTTACTTTTTTTTAATTGTTCATTAATTAAAAGAATATTTTCATCCTTACAATTTCTAAAACAATATGTATTATTAACATACATTTTTAATTTGTTTACTTAAAGTAACTGTTATTAGCGAATGATCACTCAATTTGGGGGTATCATGTTTGCAATAACATTATACTGGTTTGTAATAACATAGTCAATTAGACTCTAAGATTGATTAGTATAAGTCATCATATTGAGGTAGATGTTTTGAAAAGAAGTAAATATCAGTTTGTATTTATTGTAGTTTATTATATTTTTTAAAATCTTGGTCATTAACCATGTAAAACTAGTCTGCTTTCCCATTTTCCAAAATGTAAATGATTTACAGTAAGATAACTCAGAATATATCATCTGACCATTCAAAAAATATTTGAACTGATTTTGGAATTTATACAGACTTTACTGAATGTATATTGTTTAGTACTCATTTTGGCAGTTTTTGTTTGACTAGATAAGTGTAGTATAGTCATCACTTCAATAATATGAATTTACATGTGAAATTAGGACATTTGTACTGAAACAAAAAAAATTCTAGACCAATTAATGATCATGGATAAGAATCTAAAAAGAAGTAACACTATTAAGCACTAGATCATGAATTACAGCCTCATTTTACAATCACTGGGAAAGTGGGTTAGACAAACAATGAAAAATCACATTATTCCCTAACTTTCCAGGTGACCTTACAATTTCACCTATTTGCTCCGTTCACCTTGAACTCCCCTGACGTTTCCATAACATTTCCTGATCTTCTAGAAAGTGGACACCCCACTAATTGTATTAACTGTAGCTGATAAGCATTCGTCTCAAAAATGTCTACAATGTGTTTGTGGTACTTTTCTCTGGTCGAGTATTTGCTGAACGCGGTCAATATTCTATTCATTTTCGTGCTAGGCCTGTACATTAAACGGAGGAAGTGACAAAAACTAAATGCAAGAAACATTATTTTACAGAAAGATTTAAAATTTGAAATTACTGAAACAGTGTGTACATACCTGAGCACAAGCAACATAAAAATTAGCTAACAAGTCCATTGCCTTTCCCTTGGAATAAAATGTAATAATATTACGTAAAATATCTGGTTGATTTTGCCAATCAAGTGACTGCAAATAATTTGCTGCCATAATGTATATTTCTCTTTGTCTCGAAACTCCAGCATAGAATATAATTTTTTCAGTATCACCTGACTTTAGAAGAGCTTTCATTGCTTGGATCTAAAAACATAATGTTATAAAAATTATTCTCAGTAATGTAAGTCTTCTTACTTTGTCGCCTGCTTGAGTGAACTTCTTTGTTGCCAGATGGTAGTCTCCCTGTAACATCAAACTTTCCGCTAGATTCTGTAGAATATTAATACGTGTACTTTCGTCAATTGCATCTTTTTCTGGAGTTAACTTTTCCACAAGCTCTTCTGATAACTGAATATTATGGTTTAAACATAATTCAATCGCATCTGTGTACTAAAAAATAAAATAACTTAACATATACAAATATTTTCTTTTAAAAAAGTATGTCTATGCATAAGAGAAGACACCGCCCAGACAGAAAAAAGACAAAAATACTTAATGAACAATTATTAACAGTAAATTATGGGAAATGTTCTAGGTTTCAAATTAAGAACACATGCCATCAACAGATCTCTGAATTTATGGTCCGCTAAAAAATAAAATTGTAGTTTTAATTTTTTAATGTTATTCAAATTAGTCCCACTATAATAACAAATATGGAAATTTTCTGTGCCTTTTAGTTTTCTTTATAATTCCCAATAACCACCTAAATTTATTAACTTCAAAAATGTTTGTGTATTACATATATTTATGTACAAAAACACTCAATTATGCATAGCAATTGATAATAACTCCAGTCTTGGGGTTAAAACATTTCTGCTACAATTAAGTATACAAAAGTAGTACAAAGTAAATGATTAAACTTAGAATAAAAAATACCAATTTATTTTTTTTTAATTAAGTTTGTTAATAATGTGTTTATCCACCGCAGTTATCTATACACTCCCCAACACATCTTGGCAGTGATTCACTAAGGTGGTGTACTTCTTCTTGAGGAATACCATCCCTGTATTTCATTCTTAGAACCTCCAAAGTCAGTGGTGATGGGGTAAATTTCCGAGCCTTCTACCCATCATTTTCCAAATATGTTCTATGGTCGAAAGACCTCGCTTCTGGCGACAAGACGGTGCCCGTTAGTAACTAAGGAAGTAGCGGGTCCCCGGCCCTCGAGTGTGACTTGCCAAAACTTTACAGTAGTTCGCCGAACATAATTTCCTTCGGGATTGAGCGAAAGGGAACGAGGCCGACTTGTTAAGCCTTAATACAAATAGTCGTCAGACCTGCTTTCCTTCGGGATTGTGGCGATGAGACGACCTGACGGGTAACAGTGGGACCGTCGTTTGAGATAATATTCGAGACAAGAACCCTGGTCCAAAGCTTCCCGAAAGTAGAAGCACCTACATCTCGAAAGCGGATGTCAGCCTCATCCAGAAAAGTAAAAGAAGTAGACTTGTAGGAAGTCCAACGTGTCGCCCATTGGCGTGGACATCTTAAACAAACTGTGTTCATAAGAATCCAAAATGGGTAGTGCGGGTGGAGAGAAGTCCCCACTGGGTGAGGTTACCGGTGGCTCGCTCTCCATTTTAGGTTGGCCTCGTACAGATAATAGCTAAAGATAGATTGTACCCCTGGCTGGATGGTCGGTCCTCGTTGGTCTGTCGTACAATGCATTCACCCTTGCAGCGTGGGAAGGTGGACAACGACCGTCTAGGATCCGAGGCAAATCCTACCTTAGTCCACACTTGCACTCTCCAAACAGTGCTAGTTGCGGCGGGTTGAGCAAGTCCGCTAGCAGAACGGGAACATCGTCTGCACATTAAAGGAATGGTCTTCAAATTGACTGAGTCGAGAGGATAGGCGCCTGTCGCAGACTGCGTAAGCTTTAATGCGGTGGGTTTAGAAAATGATGTAACAGTGGCTAACATTGTGTGTGTGTGTACACTCGATCTTAGAGGATAGGGCCCCCCCAGACTCCCGCTGCGGTCGCAACTATCACTATTTCAAGGTAAGGGAGTCCATCCAATCAGAATCGAGATTTATCAGAGAAGACGACCTGATGTTATTCCACATTCCAATGTTGTCGTTTCTACACTACTGTAGTCGTTGCCGTCGATGCTCAGCGGTCAGAGGTAGCACAAGATGTAAGATGGGCTCCATAATACTGCAGTACAAAAGACCTTATACGGCGGTAAGTTTGGACACTACAAGATGGCCTTGTTCTCCTAACCACTCATCAGCCAAATTTCGAGTGAATGAGTTAACCATAAATTGGATTGAGTGATTCTCCTAATATAGGGATTTGTACATTTGATACATGTGAGTCCCCTAAGAAATTTCAAGAACACCATATAATATGAAAAATAGAATAACAAATCTTAATATACATGTTAGGAAATGTAGTCTGACCATATGAAAATAGACTATAGCATGCCCAGACTATTACTTGAAAATTAGTGCAAGTACAGTTAATTATATTATTGTGAGTTATTATTTACCGAGAATTAGAGGTTGTTTCTTTAATGTTAATAATATATTTTTTAACTGTACAGCTTAGAACAATTGAAGATATTCCGAATTTAGTAGCAGAAATGTTTTATAATCAACAAAAGTCCATGACGAAACCTGTCCTTCTTTTGAAAAAATAAAATATACTTGACCATTTGAAAAAAAATTGTAATTATGTTTTTTGTCTTACTCTATACAAATATCGGTCAACTATATTTGAAGTGATTTCATTTTATAATTTCAAAAACCACGCTATCCATTTAATACCCAAAAAACCTAAATTAGGTATACTTCAAACAAGGCATTTTTAAGTTTAAGGTTTACAGTTTATGTGATTTTTCAGTAATAGACTGAGCAACTTTAGTGTCAACGGTTGGTGTGTCTTATACATATATTTTTTTTTGCTACTAAATGAGAGGTTGATCTATCTGATTGGATAATTAATTAGTGAGTTATTTGCGAAAAACTTTAAAAATATATTAAGTAAATAACTGATCAGCATCTCGACTTCATGACTTCGTAGGTTTTCTTGCAAATGTGATTTTTTTTTGTCGAGGGCGGAAAGCACTTTAGTAATAATCAAATATTTCAGTACAATTCTTCATAGATTAATTCTATTTTGGTTTTATTTTATTGTGTGTTCAATCAGTTTGAGAGCCATTTTTACATGAAAAAAAAATCACTTACTAATTAATTATCCAATGGACTAGATCAACGTCTCACTTAGTAGCTATTAAAAATATGTATAAAACATATACTTTTGGCATACAGATTTTCATTCTGTTGTTGAAGTCACAAAAACTGTCAAAGGTACGATTTTCTCCACATTAAACACCTCATATAAATAATTAAGATATAAAAAATTATAACAACTTTGAGTTACACTAAGTACTTTCTACAAGAGTAATAAATCAAACATTTATGGAAAAATAGGCTTAAATAAATTTAAGTTATCTACTAAAATTGACGTGGTTGAACAATTTTTATCCAACAAAAATGAGATTGAAATATTATAAATCAAATTGACTTTAGATACTATTTTTTTACAAGGGTAAAATTTAGCAAATTTGAACTTTAAATACTGCTATTAATCAGAAATAAATATTTGTTAACAACATTTTTCCTGTGTTCCTATTGCAAGAGAATTCAGTTCATGCTATTGAAATAATATAGTGATAAGTTTCCTTCTCTAATAATTTATGGAGTTTGGAGTATTACATCATTACCACTGTCCTCGGAACGTAAGTTTCCCTCATTCGTACAAGTTAGTCCGTTCTCGGGGGCTGAAGTTGAGGTCGAATGTGCTTTTTTAGCCGAAGGTGGTCGAAGCCGAATGTTCGGTCGGACCTTAGTCATTAAGAGTTTGGTAACTAGATCTTATACAGTAATAGATAAGGTTAACACAAAATGGACAATCGTAATGCCTATATCAAATTTGAAAGAGGAATACGCGACACCTGTTAGCGAGACTTATTTACCATATATTGTATTTGTTTAAGAGCGACAAAATATTGAAAAGTTGAAACTTCATATGACGTTTACTTTATATAGGACTAGCTGACCCGTCCCGGTTTCGCACGGGCCCGACAAATGGGCGTAATAGACGTATTTATCTTGAAAATATTTTTTCATTTGGTCACATAACCTATATTTTTAGATTTTTTAAAGAAAACCGTGTAAATATCATCATACGTGAGCGAAATTTATATGGCTACAATCGCGTCTAAAACTAAATTATTTTGGGATTTAATGTGATGAGCTAAACATATTTTGTGTTTGAGATTTCCAAAATTTGAAATTGTGATTTTCCCGTTTTTCCATTCTAGTTTTCTTTTAGATGTATCGTCGGTGCCATTTTTGACATTTTTGACGTTTTTGCATTTTTGACATTTTGGACTTTTTTGAACATTTTTTCACATTTTTTATATTGTGATAAAATTTATTCGCCGCCACTGGAGAAAACATTAGTCATTCTGATGAAAATAAAACATTGACGGTTTGGGATAATAAAAACAGCACTATCCGGAACCTTCTATGCAGCAAAAAGTATTAAAATCGAACGCTGAGCGTTCAATGAAATACCCATCCAGAACGACGCGAAGATTTCATGTTAGAAATAAAAGACATTGTACTGTTTAGGTAGTTTAGTTCAGCTTAGATGAGTCGTGTTATTATTGTTTTCGGAATCAGCTGTTTTATATATATATATATATATATATATATATATATATATATTCGATTTTTATGTGTAAATAAAGTGAAAGTGAATATCAGTTTTTAAAATTTAATTTGAACCCACGATGTTTACTGCAATATTTTTGACATTTTCCATTTTTTATTACATTCACCTGTGATTAATTAGATACTGAACACTTTTCAATCCCCATCCCTTACATAAATTCAATATTGGGAAAATGAGGAATAATGTCTAAGTGTTTATTGGCAAATAACACCACACTTTAAAGGAAATTGCTGTATATACAGCTGTATATACAGCAATTTCCTTTAAAGTGTGGTGTTATTTGCCAATAAACACTTAGACATTGAAAAAAATGCCACAAGTATCCTTCAGAAAACAATGAGGAATAATGTTTCCTTTTTTCTTTCTTTCTCATCCAGTGAAAAAAATACTCTTTTTGGCTGTTATCGGCTAATTAATAAATTAAGTTCTCGTCATTTCAGGAATAAAGCATATATACCAGGTTTCATACCTACATTTTTTGTTCCCTAAAAGTCACTAAAACCTATCCCGATATTCAATAATAAAATCTTTGCAATATTTTTCATTAATTCTCTATTACTTTAAAGAATTAATATCATAAGTCTCATATCTGTATTATTTATTATTAGTGAAGCTTTCTTACAAAATACCCCACTTACACCTATCGAAAAACTGAATTTTCACAAAATTATTATTACTTTCTATTTCGAAGTTTCTCTGTAAAACAATAGTGATCCCCATTTTCCCTATTTAATATTTCAATTTTTGAAAAATTATATAACCTATATGAAAAATAATAAATTTACAAAAAACATTTCTCCAAATGTCCCCCATAAGCTAATTGAACGTTTGCTTAATGATTAAACTCGTTTTCATTTATTTGGGGAGAAGAGTTGGTGTACATACTCTTCTTTTCACGCGTAATCAAACACTTTATCAAAATAAAATATAGCCTCACACACATAAATATAGTTACTCACAGACAATGTAGCTTTCTATTAGTGAAATAATTTTAAATATCGGTTCACTACTTCCAGAGATAACCCTCTACAAATAAACAATTTTTATCTCTTTATATATTAGTATAGAGTATAAGGTTTTTCCTAGGTTTTCCCTTATGATTTTAATGGGATCACTGAATTAACAAAATTCTTTGGTCGCATTTTGGCGAATGCACTATCTTATAACAAAGTCGTCCCTAGGAGCGCCACATAAAATTCTGAAGATCTCCCTTTCAAATTCTTCCAATTTGAAAGGAACTTTATGATTATATGATCATTGTAAGTTTCTGTGATACCCTGTATATTACAAATAAAATTCTCTTAGTTACGTCAGTAATCAAATAATACATATTGTCGTAGCATTTAGCGCCATTTTTGGATATGTATTTAAGTGGACTGTAATTTATAAAAGGTGTTGATCCAAGTTATACTATTTTAGAGAAGTTAAAACTTTATAGTTCATAGAATGTTTCCAGTGTATAAATATATAACGGTACAATTTACAATTATTAAGATAAATTAGGCAGACTTACCAGAAAGGTAAAAGGGTGTATGTAAATACTATATGTAGATCCAGTATGTAGTTGAGTCCATAAAATGTGCACATATGTCACGGACCCTAAATATTATATTTTCGAACTGTTCGGCACGAGAGACGATGCGAAAGTCGCGTTGACCCATTCAACGAGGAAGTATGTGGTTTTTTTCCAACATATAGTACAGGAAGTAATGAAAATAATAGGAATTTAAGGATATCAAACCTAATTCCAGCAAATAAATAAATAATACATTCAGTCTAATGCACTTGAATATCCAATTTAAATAACCCGCAAAAAACTAAATAAACATTCATTAAATAAACAATGAAGACGAAACATTCTCCCCCACATAAAAGAGCCTTTTATCCCTCTGGTAAAGGACAAAGCTTGACTAAAGGGCGTGTGACTGTTCCCTTAGTTGTATGTAAAGTTGCAACTCTAACTTTGCCATCGGCACCTGCTTGAGTTAATTATACGTGCTAATGGCCATTTAAGAGGAGAACTTACGAAACTCAACTCATTCTTTATAAGTACCAAAGAACCCACTGAAGGTGGATGAATTGAATCCTTATACCACTTTGCCCGTTGATGAAGGGTATGAAGATACTCCTGATGCCATCGCTTCCAGAAGTCGTAATGTAAACTTTGCAAAAGTTGCCAACGAGAAAGGGTATTAATTTTTAAATCCGCATAGTCTGGATCAGACAACGCAGTCAAAGGTTCCAAAGTCAAGAAATGACCAGGAGTTAAAGCATTGAAATCGTTGGGATCCGTACTAACTGCACAAAGCGGTCTACTGTTAAGAACAGCTTCAATTTGAGTTAAAACAGTATATAATTCTCCGTATGTAAGTATCTGTTCACCTACTACTCGCAAAAAATGAGTTTTAACAGATTTTATGCCTGCTTCCCATAGACCGGAAAAATGAGGAGCAGACGGTGGATGAAATTTCCATTCAATGTTTTCTCTATCACCCACGGCGTGCCTAATACTTCTCAGATATTTGCTAGATCCTACAAAATTAGTATCGCAATCCGAGTAAATTGTAGAGCACCGACCTCTTCTAGCTATAAAACGCCGAAGAGCTGCTAAAAACGCTTCCGTAGATAAGTCAGACACAAGCTCGATATGTATCGCTTTTGTAGAACAGCAAACAAAAACGCAAATATACGCTTTAATAGATTTGGAACCGCGCAGTCTATTCATAGTGATAGGTATAGGACCTCCAAAATCGATTCCAACGGTTGAAAATGGTTTTAATTGTGGGATTCGAAACTTTGGTAAAGAACCCATATAGGGCTGATAAGGTTTTGGATTAGTTTTCCAACAAGCAAGACAATTGTTAAGAACTTTCCTATATTTCTTGGCACCAATCAACCAAAAGTTTTGAGCAAGTATATTACAAGTGGTTTGTATACCAACATGTAAGTATTTAATGTGAAGTTCTCTTATCAACAAGTTTGTAAAATGGCAATTATTCGGAATTAATAAAGGAAATTTTTTATTAAACCCTAGTGAAGTTGATTGAGATAATCTTCCACCAACGCGAATTATACCCTTTTCATCTAGAAAAGGATTGAGTTTTCTCAACCACTTAGTAGTAACATTATTTTGTGTTATTTGTTTAAGTTCGTTTTGAAAATGTAGCAATTGAACTCGTTTAACTATAACAATGAAAGCATTACTCAGTTCCTCTGCACTTATAAAACCTCACAATTTGTTTGATTTGTTTCTAATATTGCAGAACAAAAACGACAATTCTTTTGATTTTCATAAGTGAAGAATGATTGTTTAATAAGGAATCAATAAAACTTTCAGCTAACGAAGCAATAAAAACATTGATTTTTTCTTCTAACTGAATATCTGAATTTTCCTTAAAATGTAAAGTAGGCAGGTTCCAACATTCTTGTTGTAGTTCAAGAAATTTAGGTCCATGCCACCAAGTAGAATTAACTAAAAGATCATTTGGAAATAATCCCCGTGATACGTGATCCGCAGGATTTAATGAAGATGGTATGTAATACCAATTCTTTGGAGCGACTCTGTCTTGAATGTAACTCACTCTATTGCGTACAAAAGTTTTCCATCTATAGGCAGGAGATTTTATCCATGAAAGTACTATAGAGGAATCCGACCAAGCAAATACAGAATTAATTTTATCTTGGTAGATATATAATACATAAGCAATTAATTTAGAAAGCAATACAGCAGCAGATAATTCAAGTCTTACAATGGATAGTTTTTTAATAGGTGCAACTTTACTTTTCGAACATAGAAAATATGTTTTTGCATTATATTGATTACTATATGAAATTCTCAAATAAACAATTGCACAGTAAGCTCGTTCTGAGGCATCACAAAATCCGTGTAAGTCACAGGAAACCATGTCATTGAAATTAATGTAACGCGATAATTGCACACTTGTAATCACGTTAATTTCAGACAAGAACTTTGTCCAAACCTTTATGATACTATCCGGAGGTTTGTCATCCCAATTTAAACCCAGTACCCACATTTGTTGAATTAATAATTTTGCAATAATTATAGAAGGTGTTAAAATACCTAACGGATCAAATAATCGGGCAACCTGTGATAATATTTTACGCTTGGTACACTCAGAATCAAAATGCTTAATTGTAAAGGAAAAACAATCAGTTTGTGGATTCCATTGCAAACCTAAAATTTTTATTGTATTATGTGTATCTTTATCAAAGGATGATGATGTTTGTTGAATATCATTAGTAGATATTTCCTGTAAAATATCTGGTGTGTTACTAGCCCATTTTCCAAGCTCAAAACAAGCTTTATCTAGAAGTGTAGTTAATTGACATTTTAAATTCAATATCTCGTTAATTGTGTTGGCTCCAAAGTATATATCATCTACATAACTATTGTGTAAAATAATTTCAGAAGCTAAAGGAAAATCAATTTCGCATTTAGCCAATTCGTATAGTGAACGAATAGCAAGAAATGGTGCAGTGCTTACACCAAAAGTTACAGTAGTTAATTCATAATCTTGAACAGGATCTTCGAACGATGAACGCCAAAGAATTCTTTGAAATTTCCTTTGTTTAGGATCAACCAAAATTTGATTATACATTTTCTTGATGTCTGCAGTACAAACAAATTTATGTACACGAAAGTTAAGTAGAATTTTTATCAAATCATTCTGTAGTTTAGGACCTACATACAACGCGTCATTTAGCGACGGAAAGTTTTGTGCATGATGAGAAGCATCAAACACAACTCTTAAAGGAGTTGTTGTAGATTCATGTTTGATCACACAATGGTGTGGTAAATAAAAACAATTATTGTTGAAATTAGAAGTTTCATTAATAGGCATTAAATATCCTTTGTTAATGTAATTTTGAATAAATTCATTATACGAGATTTTAAGCAACTCGTGCTTTGCAAATTTGCGTTCCAAGTTATGGAACCTTTGTAAAGCTAGAGAACGTGTGTCCCCGAAGCTAGTATAATTTTGTTTAAATGGCAGTGAGACAATAAAGCGACCGTCTGCATTTCTGCGAGTAGTTTCACGAAAATAGTTTTCGCAATAAATATCATCTGGAGATTGAACATTAGTTTCCGGAACTTGTTCAACATTCCAGAACATTTTGTTGTACGAAAAAAGATTTAACTTCTTGTGAAAGATGTTGTCCAATTTTCCCCATGACAACCCAACCAAAGACCGTGTTGAGCGTGCAAGGTTCGTTAGATCCTCCCTGTATATAACCAGAACGAAGGATATATGGAAACAGTTCTGCTCCTAAAAGAATATCTATTTCACCCGGGCAGTGATATCCGGGATCAGCATACACTAGATTATCTAAGTGTGTCCATTGTTTTGTGTTAACCTTCGTGGAAGGCATATTAGAACAAATTTTGTCTAGTACAATAGCATTGATCGGAAAAGAAGGCAGTTCCTTACCGACTGGTAAGATTTCACATTGTATAGTATATTTAGCAAAAGTACGCATCGTATCTAATCCTTGTATGGATGTGGATATATGATGCTTGTTTAAAGATAATTTATTTGCACAAGATTTGCTTATAAAATTAACTTGTGAGCCTGAATCTATCAATGCTCTACAAGTTAAAAGGTGACCGTATTTATCACGGACCTGAAGTAAAACAGTAGACAATAAAATTGTAGTAGTATTTACAACGCTAGATAAACTAGCAGGTATTTGCATAGTATTTTCCGATCGATCATTTAGTTCAGAATAAGACGCATTTTCCCGCATAGGAACGTCATCTGAGCGTACAGTACTATTTTCAAAATGTAATATTGTATGATGTTTTTTGTTGCATTTCTTACAACGTTTGTTTGAAGAACATTTGAAAGCCGTGTGCCCAAGAGAAAGGCAGTTAATACAGCACTTTCGTTGTTTAACAAACTTAAATCTGTCTTGAGATGATTTATTTAAAAACTCAGAACAGTTAAAAAGTAAATGGTCTGCATTACAAATTAAACAATTTGGTTTACGGGATGTATTAGCAAAAAGAGAAGACGTTAAACGAGAATTTTGTGAAGTATGTTTTCTCGAATTAGTTTGAATATGTGAACTCTTGGAGCCTTTTGCTCTAACAAATGATTCAAGAGCCATACAATGCTTCAACAAAAAATTATACAAACTGTGATATGTAGGTATTTCGTTTGAAGCATGGTGCAATTCAAATGCCTTTTGAGAATTATAATCTAATTTTTCATGTAAAATATTCATCATTACAAAATCCCAATCTTCCGTATTGAATCCCATAGTGGATAAACCAGCTAAATTTTGACCAAATGTATCTAAGAGTTTTCTTAAAAATTGTGGATTATCATTAGTTAATGAAGCACAATTAGAAATCTCTTTCCAATAACTCATTGCAAGTTCTCGATTATTAGAATAACGTTCTCTTAAACTGTTGTATGCAGTTTAGTAGTTGTCCGCTATGAATCGATTCCGTTTAACCTATTCTAAAGCAGGACCCCTTAAAACCGATAAAAGATAACTAAATTTATTCATTGTTGAGATATTTGCATCGTTGTCAACGTATCAAACATGTCGATAAAAGTAGGAAACTCACTTATATTTTCACGAGAGAAACATTTAAGGTTAATTTCCGGCAAATTTGCTTTTACATTAGATGAAGAAAATGTATTACTTTTATTTTCATTAGGTACTTCTACCCGATTGTAGTATAAAGATTCAATTTTATTGAAACATAGTATAAACTTCCTTCTAATTATTTCTTCTGCATTTAAATCTGCATCATCTTTAACGGCAATTGTATTTATAATTTCTAGATGATGCTTATCGAATTCCTTTTGTATATTATTTAAATTACGACAAACTACGATAAAATTAGATGAATCAAGTTCTCCTTGCATGAATTTATCTGCAATCTCTCCAATTGAATCAAGTTTATTAATTTCTAAATTTCGTAAAGCGTACAAACGTTTTAATTTATTATCGGCCATTGCAACATATAGTTAAGATATTTTATTCAAATCGAAACGAATTCGAGTTTCAAATTCGTAAATATATCTTCCAAAAAACAAAAGGTAAAAAGACACCAATCAACAAAAATGTCGGTAAGAAAAAGTTTCGTATTCGTTCGACGACAACAAAGCGTAGATTATAAAAAGTAAATGAGTAAACAAAACCCTTATATCAGCTCAATTATAATATTCGTAAATATACAAATTGTTACACAGTGCAAAAAACGGAATGTTTTCGCGCACGCTGGAAACACCTTTATAAATTTTTAACTTCTATAGGATAATTTGTGGCTTTATAAATCAATTATCAATAGCTCGACAAATTATTTATATAGTAAAATAAACAGCGTAATCTTGAGTCGAAAGGACCAAAAAAATGTAGTATTTGAAGTAATGCAATCAATTATATAATGAAAGTAGCATATCCTTGGCTCGTGAGGAACAAAAAAAAATGTAGCATTTAGCGCCATTTTTGCATATGTATTTAAGTGGACTGTAATTTATAAAAGGTGTTGATCCAAGTTATACTATTTTAGAGAAGTTAAAACTTTATAGTGCATAGAATGTTTCCAGTGTATAAATATATAACGGTACAATTTACAATTATTAAGATAAATTAGGCAGACTTACCAGAAAGGTAAAAGGGTGTATGTAAATACTATATGTAGATCCAGTATGTAGTTCCGTCCATAAAATGTGCACATATGTCACGGACCGTAAATATTATATTTTCGAACTGTTCGGCACGAGAGACGATGCGAAAGTCTCGTTGACCCATTCAACGAGGAAGTATGTGATTTTTTTCCAACATATAGTACAGGAAGTAATGAAAATAATAGGAATTTAAGGATATCAAACCTAATTCCAGCAAATAAATAAATAATACATTCAGTCTAATGCACTTGAATATCCAATTTATATAACCCGCAAAAACTAAATAAACATTCATTAAATAAACAATGAAGACGAAACATTGTCAAATATTTTAATTTTACATCTTAGAATTGTGCCTTTTTTATTCAGTTTCTCAACCATTGACAATGGGGTCTGACCTAGACCCCGAAACGTTTGGAATATACAGCAATTTTCGTAACTGTGGTGTCATTTCCCAAGAAGTACTTAAACATTGAAAAATCTGCCACAAATATCATTCAGAAAACATTATAGAGTATAGATAAAACAGCAGAAGGTTTGAAGGTAGACGAGATGAGCACCAGAACGCTATATATAAAAATAAAAAGCAAGATCAATTGCACAATACACTACTAAAATCAAGACTGTTCAGAGAAGAAATTGAGATCACAAAAAGACGGCAAAGTCTAAACACACACTGTGACACACACATAAAATATCCTCACTCCCACACGTAACAAATCAACAAGCGACTACAAATCAGCAAACGGTATTCGACACAACTGTTCGACAAGTGCCAATAGCACGGAGCCGCTTAAGAGACCAAACATCGAGAAACGACATTTAACATCGCGCCAGTTCACGTACTGTTGTGTAAGTTTAGCAAAGGGATATGAACGCACTGTGTAGGGACCTGAAGAAAGCACACCAGAGTCTACCGAAATCTCATCTTTTTATTATAAACGATTTAGTAATCAACTACACAAATGAATACTTGGAAACTATGGGATATATTATATACCCGCAAATTACCTTTTTCGCTACAGCGAGCAAATCAACAGCTTTATCATATTGTTCTTCAGTTACAAAATAATCGGCGCATTTTGTAACTAGAGCAGGATCAGAATCGGAATTAAGTTGTGTCGCCACGTCTTGTAAGATTTCAAAATGTTGTGTCTTAAAGGCTAAATCTAAAGCTTTATGCAACATTCCTCCTCTATGATACAATACCACCGCTTTGGCAAGGTCTCCTTGTTCTTCAAAGTATTTTGCACACTCAATTTTTTCTCTATTTGCAACAACGAATCCTAAATTCCACAGCTCTTCATTCATGCTGTTCTCTTTACATAAGCGAACAGCGTTACAATAAGCTGTAGCTTTAGTAAAAAAGTTCACAGCTTCTTCGTAGTTCCCAGTGGTCTCATAATAACGTGCCATATGATAGAAAGCCGCTTTGTCTGAGTTAGTTCTTGTGAGCTCGGAAGCTGCAGCTTCTTTTCCTAAGAAACACAAAACTCGAACCTGAGAGTAAATATCTCCGGCAGTGGCGTAAATTTTTAATGCTGCTGACATGTCTCCTTGAGATTCCACATACTGACCCCACCATTTGAGCATCTCTCTATAACAAAAATAATACAACTTAATTTGAATTTAATACTCTGTACATGTTCTTTAGAATTTTCTCGTGCTACCCTGTATATTATCAAATTAAATTCTCCTTAAGTCACATGTCACATAATATTTTCAAACATTTTAATGTTAAGTTTTACAATTGTAGTTTTTCATATATTTTCTTTATTGTCATTGATAACGGGTAGACCTAATTCCCAAAAGATTTCAACAAATAAATGTTATGACCACCTCAAGAGAGGGTATATTTCTAAACAATAACATCAGGAATTATTAAATTTATTCAATTCTCTGATAGAACATTACTCGTCAAGCTTAAAGTCCAACCAACGGAAACAAAATTTGTATGGAAACATAAAAGCACCACTTAAATTGTTCGGTGATTTCGTGACTTCGTGAATGCCATAGTAGAGAGAAGTCTGTACACTTGGCAATCTCCACAACAGAGAACATGGTTAAAACCAAATCTTTTCGTGAACTTAAGATTTACAAACGAATAAAATTTATAAAATTAACTTTGGTTGTTCTGAGTCCTGATCACAACTTGGTTTAAGCAAAGATGTCAAATTGAGAATGAACAAAAGGAATGTAATAGAAAATTGTGGATGTTCGGAAACTAAAGGATTATACAATACAGGTAAAGATAGAAAGAATTAAAATTAAACATGCAATACAAAAAATAGACAAATAAAAGAACGTATTATAACTAATAACTACTGAAAAAGAGAAGAATGTACAAGTCACCTCAACTGCTGATTCGATACAATGCAAGTGAATCAGGACATGTATACTAAGGATTCCGTATCACCTTTGAGATTTGAGACAATGTAGGTGAATCAAAGTATATATTTTTCCAATATTCCAGTTTCAGACAAGCAGGGAATGACTGCATTTTCTTATATTTACCTTAATACCTTTTAAATTAAGCATTTAAATTTAAAAAATATATACACTTTTATTTCTCACACAGCGCGTTTGTATTTTATCTGCTACATGATGCATTTGATTTCTATAAAAATATTTATTTAATGTTCTAATTTGGCCCCCAAAATTAAGATTAGGATTTTCGCTTTATTTTACCATTAACTTTCAGTGAAGGTCTGTATACTCTTTTGTGTAAATTTTAAGTTCAGTAGTTTGGAAAATAAAGGGGAGAATAGTCAAATTTTAAATAATAAAGGATTAAATCTTTTAAATGAATTATTTAAAAATTTTATTTTCCATTTAAGTTTTAAATTAGTTAGAATTTGTGTTTTACAATGCTTAATTAGTCGAATTTTGTATATATTGTTTAATATATACAAATAATTTTAAAAATATAAAAAATCTACTTGTATTTCTCGTTTTTCCGTTTGATATATTACATGATGCGTTAAAAAAATCATTTAATTCTGAAATTTGGCCTCCAAACTTAATATCAGGGTTTTCTCTTTATTTTTCCTGTAAAGTTCAAGTGTGACCCTATATAAGATAAGGGGAGGAGAGTAAATTTTAGTCCATTTTTGTTAATATCTTTTAACATTAGTTTAAAAGATATTAACAAAAATGTATTTTTCTTAAATGTGAACAAAATATATTTGCATTCCTCAGAATGTATAATATGATGCGTTTTTAGTTTTTATTTACTTCTGTAATTTACCCCCCAAAATTAAAATTAGGGGTTCTCCTTATTTTTCCTGTAAACTTTGAGCAACGTTCTATATTCCCTATTTTTTTCAAAATTTTAAGTCAAATAATTTCGGAGATAAGAGAGAGGAATGGTCGATTTTTACCAACACCCCCCTCTCCCAGAAGTACTCCTAAAATCATAAATTCGTTTATTTACGATATGTACTCTTGATCGGGTCACTAAACTATAAACTGATTCAAATTTCAACATTTTCCGTCGAGTAGTTTCGGAGAAAATTGCTGTGATTTGAAAGAGGAAGTAATCCGGAGTGATATTATAAGGGTATCCGTATATTGTATAAACGGAACCCTAAAAATGAAATATACCGAAGCATAAGACAGAAAGGCACTGAGATAAAGTTTTTCCAGGTAAAGCATGACTGCCCTGCAGTCTGTAAAAAAAGAAGTAACCAAAACTAAACCAAGTTACTCTGCCCCAACTTTGATAGATAAGAATAATAAATTGTGCTGGATGCCGAAAAACTCTTAAAGCGCTAGGAACGCACACACCCAGAAACTATTCATTAGTGGAGAAAATGAAACAATACTAAAATCTTGATGAAAGAGTAAATCGAACAAAAGTAAGGTTAAGTAATCCAACTGCATGATGATTAATGATATTGAAATCGGAGCTCCGTCTACAGATGCGGATCATTGTTGCAGAGGTATTGCTAACCGAGCAAAAAAGCGGAACCCTCACTATCAAAACTAAAACATACAGTGATTGTCAACGACTTCAGGGTTGCAATTGAAAGGTCTCTATAATAAATATGTATAATGTATACACAATATACACATATTTGTACACAGAAAGACTGGTTGACCAAACTCTAGAGATTTCTTTCTCTATAAACATCTGTGAAGAAACTACCAGTAATCCGGTGATACAAAATTGCTCGACATACACCTTGATAATTATAATTCTTTAATACTTATCTATTACAGAAGAAAAGTAAAGAGAGAAAGCCCTAATGAACAGTCAAAATAAAAATACTGTTAACTATTGTTCTGTACAAACAGCTTAGCTTAGTTTGCTCCTCTTATTCAACACCACTATAGACCAATATGCATGGGCGTAGCCAGCAGGGTAGCCTGGGGGTTCAAACCTCCCGAAATTTTGGAATTTTGGTTTCAAGATTCAATTTTAACCATTTTCACCAATTAATCATCTTTTTCATAAGAATAAATTTTATATATCTCAAAAATACATGAACGAAAATATAAATTTTGCAGCAATCAAAAAAATTATCCAAGTCACCTGAGAAAAAAGTATCCAACCCACCCCGAAATTTTTTTCTGACTACGACCTTGCCTATATGTAATCTTGGTACTGTTTTTGCCATTTTCATTTCTTTTTCGTTTCCTGTACGGAACAGATGTCAATGTTGGGGTCCCTGAGTTCTTTTATTATAATGCTCCCTGTCGCGAATCATAGCATATGCCATACGAAACAACAAACACCTGAGAATCGACACCAAGTGACGGATTTATAAACTGTGATAAGACCAATAATGACATACATAACAGAAACTTACCAGACAAAAAAAACTAAAAGGGTACCTACCCGAAACAGGCAAACTGAAAGTACTGCGAAAAATAGCCAGCAGAACTGTACCAGACAGGGAGGGAAGTAACAACTTAAGATGAACATTTAAGGTGGAAGATGTTAATGACTAGATAATGAAAAAAAAAGAGTGGAACGCTCATATCGACCAAATAGGCCAAGAGAGAATCTTGAGAATTGCATGCTACAAGTTAACAGAAGGAAGAAGAATAAGTAAAGCAAACAGAAAAAGTGGAGCAATAACATTACCATCAATTAAAATTAGACAAACCACGAAGAAAGAACTAGCAACTAAGCCAAGAAGGAAGAAAAGAAGAAACATTAACTATACAGAAAAGAAAATGTTTTTTATTCAATTGAGCTCAAAGGTAGCAATAGATCACTATGTAATCAAATTAAAACAATTAACAATAATTACCATTTTTCTTATCAACACAATACAGTTTTAGCAAAAAATATAAAAAGCATTTAACTTCTATACCAACCGCTTCTCCCCAAAAAGAACAATACTACCTAATGAACTACAAATATTATTACTTACTTATCTTTTGTCTTGGACATATAAGCCTGAAGTTGTTGAGGATGGTCACTCAGCATTCTTGGTACGTCATACAAATGGGTATTTGCTCTTTCATATCTTGCTGCCGCCTCTTTCAGATCACCTGCCTGTTCTAAGGATCTCGCCCATGAATGTTCAGTATTACGTAAATTTATTCGATCTTTAGTTTCGGCTAAAGCATGTGCTGCATCCATTTTGTTTCTACTACGAAGCAATTTGTTAAGTAAATCATATCGCCCGCATTGAATATATAATTGTTCGGCTTCGTCCTACAAAAAAATTAGAACATGTTCAATATTATCATTTTTCAGATAATAAAAAAGTATAGACGAATTAGCATCCAACAATCAATCGAACCCTATTATTTATTGTGTAGCAGATGAATAAGGGCAAGGAGAAATGCATCAACTAATAATTATATAATTTTGAAATAATAAACAGTTAATTTCAGTAGTACACTAAAACAGAATTTCTTTGAATGACTAAAAAACAGTATAACAATGACACATTTTGTATGCGATATATATAGTCGAAATCGGTTATAGGAACCAGTTATATTAGGTCATGAAAATATATAGTTGTAAAAACAGGTAATTCTATTTTTATATATACACTGCTACAAGGTTAATATAAATTCACGTCACCACTTCAGCTCTGAGAAATGTCATTCCAGCATACCACTTCAATTATGAGATTAAGTCACGAAACATTTTTCAAAATGCTCAGGAAATAAAGCCATGATTAAAAATACTCGAGAGATGAGATGGCTTTTCTTAGATAAAGAAAGCGAAAGAGTAGTTTATTCTGAAGTAGTATAGACTAATATAAATGGATCAGAGAAAGCAACGCGCTGGCTGGCTGCAAAAGTTGTAAACAAAAAAGTTTTATTTTTGGGATTAAAGTTATTATTATATTCATCGAACCCTAAGTATGTATCAATATTATAAAACTATATTTTTAAAAACTAAATCAATAATCACCGTATAAAAAGTATAAAAGAAGCAGAGCAGAACAGGTACATATACTAAAAATATTGTTACAACGTTTAATTTGACATTACTAATCGAGGAATTCTCTCGAAATTAATCACCGCAATAAATTTTTTTTGATCGAACGAACAAAACGGTTAGCAAAAATCTATTCTTCTGAATGTACGATTGTGGATAAAAAAGGGCCGACAATACCAGTATTAATGGGAGTACTCGAGAGTAACTGAAATCGATTATAAATGCCGCGAGCAGTAGTGGATCAGCTGATGTGCGGTTGACTCATGTTTCTTAGTCTAAGAAAAGTAGTGTAATATTATGAATTTTTGGTGTCGCAATAAAGATTATTTTCTGTTTAAAAATTGTTTTCAACCCACGGAGTCACTGATAATATGTATCAAACATTGTCATGGGCAGCAATAACTATTCCTAATAATCAAAATAGGTGAACTGGTTTGACATAAAGTGTCAAATGCTAAATAGTAACCTCACAAGTAAAGCAACCCCAATAATAAAACAACGTAAATTCTTCAAATGAAATAGGTTATTGGCTGGTAGTAAGGTATGCTACTTGTGCCTAATGAATGCTAATTTTGTAGGAGGTGTAATAGCCCAATTGGGTTCGGTGATTTCTTAATGCTGCATAATTTACATTGGTTGTTTAATATTATCCGTTCTACCAAATTTTTGTATGAAGGCCGAAGACTGGCATGGGCTACTATTTATCCCGAAAAAATGATCCATTCTTGTGGGAAATAACTGTACTTCTGTAATTACCCCCAAGCAAAAATCGTTGAGCTAAGTTTGATGAAATTCGGTTTTGGTAAGAAACACACGATATACATTTTATAATGTTAAAATACATAGTACCAGTGAAATTTAATTTTAAATATCGGGATACTTTTTTCGAGATTTTTCTATACACTGAACGCAAGTATGTATTTCGACAAACATTTTAACTTAATATTTTAACGCGAAACGTATATCGACATCTAGGAATTTCACGGTAAACTAGCTCAGAGACCTATATATATATATATATATATATATATATATATATATATATATATATATATATAATATTAGGATTTCTTTCTGTTTATTTCATTCGGATAATAAAGTATCGTTTTTAAGAAAATAAAATACAAAAGTTATATACATTAAAATGTTGAATATCAAACATACTGAGTTTAGAAAATGTAAAATCATATGTAACCGATATATTAAGCCCAATACTTGAAGCCCAAAGCAAAATATAAACAACAAAATGTATGTAGAATTGAACTGGCAGAATATCATAAATGTAACAGAAAAAGTAAGAGTTTTAGTCATTGTAAGCTGTAAAGTTTGTTTTTCTCATGTATATTTTTAAGGATGAATGTTGATCCCAATACGATATAGAACAATAAAGAGTTATATAAAATGTCATTATTATATTTAGTACGACTAGTGGTTCTTTAAAATGTAATAAGTTTTGTATGTTTAGCAATCACTTGCTTTATTTGAACTAGTTTATGGACCAACACAATTACTTACAGTAATTAACACATTTAGAAATTATACACCAAATACCTTAGTACAAGTCAAAGGTTAATACTGCAGAGGTTTTAGAAATTCAAGTCACTCAGTCTCACTATTCTAAACAGCAGAAAAATGAATGCCCCTAAAGCCCCATTTTCAATTTGTAACTCCATAGTGAACACAGATGTACCTTATTTAGCGAAGTATAACAGTTATATTTAAAATAAATAACAAAATCTAACGATAATTTACCAGTAAACCTAAATGAACGGCTAAGACCGCAACTTTAGCCTCCTGTGGTAAACTTTCATCTGCCATTGCCAATCTGAGAGCTCTAGCTGCCATAGCATTTCCCATGTGTCCTAGACAAACTCCGGCTACATCAAGTCTTCTAGTTTTGACACACATTTTGGCTAAGCTGGCCCAAACACCGCTACTTTGGACCAATTTAATTGCTCTAAATGCTGCGTCCATGTTACCTAAAATAATATATTGCTATATAATTCATAAATATAATATTTAAATGTAAACTTTTCAAGTGCTCATAATATTTTTAGGTAAGAGCATCAGATAGTAAGAACGTTTTTAAAACTAAGCAAGAGAAACACCTAACTCTGGTAAAGTAAACTGCACATAAGTTTGTTTTTGGATATTGCTAAGAATATATTGAAAATACCTATGAAATCTTTGATATGTAAAATAGTGAAAACATAATATATGTACATTGTGTTTATTTAAATTTTTGTGTTTTGTTTGAGGCAAATATTCTCGACTGTAAACTTACCCAAACTTAAATTATAACTGAATTCCAAAACTGCATCTCTAGTACTAGCAGCACAATCTTCAAGGCCACTGAAAACGCTCATAACATCTCGCACAATACTTAGTTTCTGTAAACTTACAATGAAAGGTGCTACACATGCTATTAAACGTGTTTCCGGATCCGACGCTTTAACATCATGTATTCGAATGCCATTACCAGATGAAACGAATAAAGTAACAATTATATGTTCCTCATCTTTTAAACTTTTCGACATTTCATCTAAAATAAAGCAAAGTTTAGTTTAAAAATATTGCTCCTTCCGCATAGACGTATTTAGTAATAAACATTATGAAACACTAGCACTTATTTCAAAATGGGATTTAAATACGAAGAAGACTTAATATCTATCATGTGTCTACAATATTTTCAAGTAAAATTTAGCTAGTCCTAAATATTTGATCAAAACATCAGTAACACTATATTTCAATGCTTACTAACATACATTTCTTTTGGAACTAATTACGTACATGATTTTTAGAATTTCTTGTACACTATTGGTTTTGCTTTGCTTTTTTACATTGATTTCATGTACATTTGTTACAAATACTTATATTAATTTGAAATAAGTGTCATTGAAACTTTTTGATTTTTTGGAGATTCAGAGGATACCAAACATTATGGATATTTCCTAACTCAAAAAAAATTCAAAATTGATTAAGCCGTTAAGTAATCAATGAGTATACATATAAAAAAAATTCATAACTTCCTCCTTTTTCGAAGTCTGTTAAAAATGTGTTTTACTCGGGCAGAAGCGAATTCTATTAAAAACAAAAGTTTCAATAGATATTTAGAAAAAATACAGCCGTTGTGAAAAGAAATTACAAAGATTGTCTTGGAGAGACTGAGAATTAACAAAATTAGAAATACTATGAAGCAAGAAATGCATATATAATAAAAACTAATATAAGAAAAGAGACAACTAATTAAGGAACCTAGAAGTAAAGAATTGTAGAGCACCAGGAAAACACCGAATACTAATAGCAATGATAAAGAAAAACAATATTTTCTACAAAGTGCCGAAGTAGGAAAGTAGGGCCTTGAAAACTATAGATCAATAAACACGGAAGGCTCCAGTTTCACAATGTCTGTGTGCTTGTTTCCTTGAAGACTCCAGATGTCGAACATAACACATAAACATATATATATTCATCGCCCATATACATACACAGTTAGGTTTTGCTATTAAAATTAATATTTCAAGAGATGAACGATTTCAATTCATTTATCACTGCCAGAACACCCATTTAGCTGCAAATAAAGGAATATAATAATCTATATTTAAAAAAGAACCGACTTCAGCTGACTTAAAATAAAAACCTTTTAGAAACTGTGTGCAATCAATCACTATTTTCACACATTTATATTTCAACCATCTTGTATATTCGCTCTGTATAACTCTAGTTTTGCTCCACTCTTACTTCAACCACCTTGTATACGCAACTACTTATGTGCGACCCAATACAATATTTTTAGAAACACCCTGTAAGAAGAATTCAATTCCAACTTATATTTCAATCATCCTATGTATACAACGGCTTATGTACCACCTAATATCACATGCATGCACGCACACAGCTACAACCGTATACCAAGTAGAAGAGTTCGCCGACAGATCTAACAAATTTTCGTTTCGATAAACTAACGGAATATTTTCTGCCATTTCACGCGACTATAACTTCGTCTCTAACAGAAAGTGACTATCAAATGCATCAAATTGAAAACCATTAAAAACACCCTGTACGATATACTTTCATGGCATATCATGACATTAAAACCAGATATTTATGATGAAAATTTGACATTTACCATGATGTTTACAATTGTTTTGCATATATTTTTCCGATTTTCAGAAAAATGGTATGTTTTGCGTTATAGAAAAATGTAAGGAATCAAGCTGGAACATATCTTTGTATAATACAATTTATAATATTCAAATTGCGTGAGCACTTTTAGAGAAAACAGTGAGGATTCATTGAAAATCGCTGAAATCTAGTCCCTTATTTACTTTTTTTTCTGATTTTCTAGAAAACCGTAAATCTCATGTTATAGAAAATTATATGGAACCTTTCTGTAATGTTCCTTAATATAATGCAGTTTAAAGCGAAATTGCCCAAGCGGTTTTTGAATAATCGCCCCACATACATAAAAAAAGTTGCATACAATAGCCAAAAAATTGTAAATTTGGTATTGCGTCCATAATGACATTTCGTGTTTGTGTAATGCCATAAATTCTGAGTGTGTCGTAAAAAGTGACATAAATCATCTTATGAGAAATTGATGTTTCTAAAATTAAATATACTGAACAACAAAATGCACCATTGTGTATATGAACATATATTTAAGGGCAAATTATTTCTTTTTATGTTTTATCTAATCTCATTTTTTTAGAAGTTGTTTACTATTCTGGAATAAGAAAAACAACAACGGTAAATTCTGAGAATTTTACATTATAAAAAAAATACTAATAAACTCATTAGTTTATTTGTACTTTTCGACAGTTATGGTTTACTTTAGATTGTATTCGAATTAACAATGCCGTAACCAACTTTGTCACTTAAACTACTTTGGAAAAGGATGTATTGTGAACATGAAAGAGGCCTGGTTTATGGTTTGGTGGAATTTCAAGACAAATTAATAACAATTTGTCAATAGTGTGATTGGGGAAAGTGGTTCAATTATGAAAATTATCGGGGTCGTATAAAGCCTGGCTGTCCTAAGGGATGATCTAGTTACAACTACATGCAGGAAATTTTTTTGTTAATAAAATATTGCTTTGAATGGGGCTGAAAACTTACTGACCGCTTTTGATGCTATCTATGACACCAGAATACTGGAAAACTGGAAAGAGCAATTGACTATATGTTTCAGTGACGAATAAAGCTTTTGTTTGGACGACCTTTATTGGCAAATGTGAGACTGGCAATTTCGCAGTGAAAGGCAAAATGCACGAGTACGAGAAATAGTTCTCATGAACGGCAATCAGACGACTCGGCGGTATATTTATGAAATGGTGCAGATAGTTTTACATCCCTACCTGCACACTAAAATGTGCCATGTGCAATCTTTTAATAAGTTAACGCCAGATCTCATACTCCTAGTGACACAATGGTTTTCATGCAAGAAGCTGACATAGAGACTCTAGAATGATCATCAAGATTACCTAATCGAACAGGTATGTAGTCGGAAACCCAAGAAGCCATATTTATGACTGAAGCGGGGGTCTGAGGGGCAGTTTGGCCCACAGGCTAGGGGGGTTCTTCTTCACCCGCACTTGCCATTTTAGTGTGTTACGAACTCCCCCGTTAGTTTAAGGCGATCCACGCCTATGGGTGCACGTTTGATTCACATACGAATCAATTTCGCTTACTTTGCTGAACGAGCGAGAGGTCGGCAAAGGGCTCTCGTCACCACAAACGACGGTCTCACTGTTTCTCGCAATATCGTCTCACAGTCTCTCGATCCTGAAGGAGAGAATGTCCGACGACTACTTCTATAAAGATTTAATAAGTCACCTTCATCTCTTCGTCTCTATCCCTATGGAAAGACGTCTACTTGTGTAAAGGTTCGACAACTCACTCTCTTAATCTTGAAGGAATGAAAGTCTGATAAATACTTGTGCAAAGTCACACTCGAAAGCCGGAGTCCTCTCTTGCTCTAGGGCGCCCCCTTATCACCAGAAACCAAGTACCGATTGTCGAGAACACGCCAGTTTAAAGCACCGAGAAATATTTTTGACTACTTGTAACTTGGATGATCTCTGGTATGCAAAATGGAGGATTTGAATGAGTATTGCTGAATATGATATAGAGTAATATAGACAATCCAATTCTATCAATGCCTCATATAATAAATTAAAAACCTAGATGTGCTTCATTATTATTTTTTGAAATCACTACGATAATTTTTTCAAAAATTAATCAACTACTAGGAATTTCATAATGTATCTTTTTAAATACATTATGAAATTTTAATTTAATTAATTTTAAAATAACTTGCCTTTTGTTGTGTTGCATGTTTTACCTCTATTATATATGTTTCGAGATTTGTACTATATGGTAAGAACAAAAATTATTTTTTAAACTGAATATGTGGTGTAGTATTTTACTAACTTGTATATAACGCGTACATCAAAAAAATATTTTAACACTAGAGCATAATTCAACAAACGTGACATGATCTGTAGTAAATAAAAATTGGTTTAGTCAACATGATGATCCTATTGTTGTTGAACGTGGGTCAGTATTTGTGTCAAAATATAAGCCTTATGTTTATTTATCTATTGAAGTTAATGTCGACGAACCAAATTTTGAAATGTTAATATAAACAAATTTTGTCAAAACTATAAATTTAAACAAGTAAATATTTTTCACTTATTCCCAATGTATTACAAGAAGGACTCACCTGTGTGGGATTTAGATCTAATGAGACGTTTTTCTTTTGTTTCTACAGATTTCAATTTTTTAGCATCGCAAATTAATAAACGGGGGTCATTTCTGTCCCAAAAGAAATTTATTGGAATTCGATTTTGATAAATATCATCAATATCTCCTTTGATCTCGTCATCATTGAAATTTGTTTCAACTTCAACTTCATCTGCATACTTCCCTCTTTGTTTATTTCGAAAGTTTTGGATGAATATTTCATTATTTTCAATATCATATACATAAAGTTTACCATCGGGAACTAAATTTGCGGCAGCTATGGTTAAAGCGATTTTATTACCAGATGCATTTGTCTTTGCTTGTATGATTTCACCAAAATCGCTAATTAAATCGTGCACAGCTTTGCTAGGAGTAATCAGCTTGGGTTGCTGCTCAGACAGATCAAATATCTTCAAGTATCCTTCCATAGTGAATATAGTCAAGTAACGAGAAGTTACATCCACCCCTATTGGTTCTCCTTCATTTAGGGAAGAAGAAAGAGAAGTTAATAATGCACCAGTTTCTGTGTGAACTGTCACAGATTTTGAATTAATGGTTACAATTTTATTATTGTACAGCATAAGGCCATCGTTCTCAGAGTTGAATGTAGTTATCTTCTTTAATGCAAACTGATTTGTTATGGAACCTATAAACAACACATAAATAAGTTATATGTATAAGTATATATGATGTTAAGCAAATTTAAAAGCCTGCATTGCGTACTTATCTACTACTTCATCAAACTTGATTGTTGCTTGGCACCGACTTCAAAAATATACTAGATTGCTAGGTAATTAATTTGTACAGAATGAGCACCTTTTAATGTTTAAATTTTTTACTTTCTGGGTAGGTACCTAACAACATTGAATGTGTTATTTAGTTGCTGGAGTTGTATTTTGCTATAATTATTTTCAAATTTATAGTTATAGGTGGAAGTCGGTTATATTTTATTTAAATGTTTTAATTTCAACTTTTTAGTTTTTTTGAACTCGGGTAGTTTTTATTATTTTTTTTTAATTTTGTATGTATAACTTTAATAGACAGGACCAGGTAACATCGAAAGCCCCAACATTACACAATAATACATTTTCATTTAAATTGACAGGTAAAAGTTTACGAACAAAATGCATTAGTACGCGTTGACTTAATAAGCCCAAAATATGTTTACGCCTTATGGACCAGGCCATGTAACCTTTTTTCAAGTTTTTTTGACAACCCTGTATAACTATAGGTAATTTCACTACACACTATGTACCAACCATCCTATACATACGACTGCCTACGGACAACCATAAATTTATTAGCCTTCTGTAAATTATAGGACGGAGTAGAATCCATCCCATATTTACGGAGTCAAATCTTTCCTATATTTCAACCATCGTATATAACTCCTTGTGGGCTGCCCCATAAATTATTTCACTTTTAACATTTTGTATTATCACCCTGTATAACATTAATTCTTCTCCACACTATGTACCACCAAAAGTCAACTCCACCCTATATTCCAACCATTCTGTATATACGGCTGCCTATGGACCACAATAATGTTTTTAACTGCCTTCTCTAACTATCATTCCACTCCGTCCTATATTTCAATCATCATATATATGCAACTCATTCTGCCACTTTACTTTGTGATTTTGTTTGCTTTAACTAAACGCCCTGTCTATAATTTCACCAATTAGCAGTGTAGAGTTTGACATGTGTTGTCACTGAATTTTCTATTAGGCCAGGAGAATGTGACACCAAAAGCACCGTCTTTGCAAAATATAACGAGCTTGGTACTCATTGATTTAAGGAGCCGAAAATACTGTTTTACTACCTATATGCTTGAGATGTACATAGAAAATTTTCAAATTGGTAATCAAAACTTCCAGTGCCTACAATTCCCGCAGTATTACGTTGAAATTAAAATATTTATGAGGAAATGTCCGTTACATCACTTCGATGAAATTTAAATATTGGACTTTTTGGCGATTGGCAAAATTGCAAGTTGTACGTCGCAGGAAAGTATATGAGATCATCTAGGGATCTTTCTTAATAGATTTAATGTTAAAAAACTATACACATCCATAAGTATTTGAAAAATCGACCAATATGTTAGGGATATTGGTCGATTTTCATGTACGCATGTGTTCATTTACAAATTTCATTACTTTACCAACAGAATTCCTTTCCCAAATTTGAAGTTCAGCAATATTCATTCAAAACGGTTCACAACAGGAGAAGAAATCAGGTAACATACATAAAAAAAGAAAAAAAATACGCGACGAATTGATAACCTCCTCCTTTCTGGAAGTCGGTTAATAAATAGAAAAAAATGTATGGGTCTTACAAAACTTTTTATGTTAAATAGCATGTGCTACTCCGTTTTTCAACATGCAAATCATAAGCGTCCTATGTAGGTTGGGAAGGGGGTTTTCGACCCGTTGTTTTTTAATTTCAATTTTTTTACAATTTTCTCTACAAATTTATAAAATCTTAATAATTTTACGTAAAAAGTATTATCTTTGTCCAAATCGATATTTCCAATGGTTTTCGAGTAAGTTGAGTATGAAAATTACTGTGACGGGAATTCCTCCGATAATTCGTGGAATCGGCATTCACGTGATATTTGATGAATCCGAAATATTGTTCGGTTGGGGCATCGAGGTCGGCGGCTTGCTTTGATGTAATTCTCGAAGAATTTAGTCTAGTCGGAAAGAAAATACGGAGAGCTGAGAAAGCATTCATTCAGTATTCGACTTTCGTATAGTAACAGCAGGTGTTTAATATAAATTGTAAATAGTTGTGTGTACATAAAATTCGTAGAAATAAATTAGAGTGAGTTCCACTGTGTTTTTAAATCCGAGAACTGAACTGAACACGAGTGTGAAAATAAAAACATAGTAGGGACAGGTGTAGGTGTATTTGTGGAACTTTAGACGTGAAAAATAAATAGACTGACAATGTTTAAAGCGGTGAGTTTGGACCAATTGAAAGTGATTGATTTAAAAAAAGAACTGGAGGAAATATATTTAGAAATTAGTGGGAAGAATAGTGTTTTTTCCAAATCACTCTAATTTATTTCCACTACTTTAACACAATTTACATTCACAGAACTATTTTTATAATTTATATTTACTATACGGCAGTCGAACACTGAATGAATGCTTCCTCAGCCCTCCGAATTTATATATTTATTCTGAGAATTCTCCAGAACGTCAAAGAGCCGCCAGGACTGGACTAGATTCTTCGAGAACTACATCAACCGCCGACCTCGATGCCCAGCCGAACAATATTTCGGATTTCCCGAATAATAATAAATAACGAATAATAACTTCCTAAGGCTGTGTATTCGGGCACATGTTAATAGGGACTTTTAGGCTTATTTTAATGAGTTCTATGCACAGCAGCAGCAGAAGTTTGGAACCCTATTTTAGAAACAGCCTGTATTAAAATTTTGCGACACCCGGCCTATGGAGTGTAGAGTAAAAGGAGGACAAACTTATATGGGAATAAAACTGAAAAAGTGTCCAGCGGACGGTTTCAAATAAGAAGTTCAAGAAATGACCAGAATGGCGCAAGTGTGACCACAGGGTATGTTGTGAAGTTAATTGGAAACGGATTGTAATACACAAATCCAACATTTAGAAGTGAAGCGGCTGAAAAAGTGAGAATGATGTAAAATTATTAGTAAAAATCGTAAATAAAACGTAGAAAATCTGTTATGTGAACTTCTCTTTGTAAATGGTTGTCTCCGTTTTTTGTAATCTCTGCAAGTGATATGAGTTTATAGTGTGTTAATTGTGATATAAATTAATAAGCGTGTGCCCCAGTTTTGACTTTTTATAAAACGAAGTGATTTTATAATTGTTATTTTGTTATAAAACTTTTTGAAACAGTTAAACATTGGGAAAAATTTGTATATTTGTAATATTTTTATACTTATTAACAAATAGATGTTGGTGAATTAGATGTAAATAAAAATTATTTATTTTTACATTCTTGTGTTCATATTACATATTTATTTTGAAAAGTTGGTATTTCTACTTCCTTGTTCACCTCTCTCTGGATAAAAGGTAATTAACAATTCTTTTCATCACTGAATAAACTGCTATAATTAAGTTATCTCTTCTGTTATCATTATGGAACAAATTTCACTTGCATTTTATTCTAGAATAGTTTCTTTTTCAAGGATTCTAACATTTTCACACACTGGTTTTCCATATATTTTTTCTTGTCTCCATTAACTACAATTAAATGATTATTTTTGGCATCTTTCTGCTGTAGGTCTATTTTAAATATTTTCAAAGGTATGCCTGTTGAATGCCCCTGGAAAAATATCTTCAGAAGTTTGTTAAAGTTCTCGAGTTGATGGACAATGCCATAATCAGTTTAGTAATTATATAATAATGGGTTCTTCAGAGTTTAATTTGTATAGGATATTTATCTTGACTCCTAAAAAAATGTGCAAATAAAATTTTGCTTGTAAGTCATTTTTATCTATGTCCAAGGTATTTCATTGACTTTACACTTTATTAATGTTAAATATAAATCTGGTTGTTGAACTGTGATGGATAAATGTGCATTTTTTAGATGTAAATTCTTCACATTAACCTAATTTTATTCACGTATGTTTGATCGTAGAAAACTGATTTCTACGAACAAATTACCCGGTCGGTACTAGTGGCTCCCCCAAATTGAAACCATTTTGTGGACACTTTTTCTTACACAGAGTGTGTACTCCTATTACTCAAACCTCCATAACCCGGCCTAATAAATAAAATTCAATGACAACACATGCCAAGCTCTAAACTGCTAGTCGGTGTGATTAAACACAGGGTGTTTAGTATAGCAAACAAAATCAGTTACCAATATGTAACTGATAAAAGCAATAGTAACAATAATTCAATTAATTAACCATATTTTTGGCTTATAAGTTAACGCGTACCAAGTTCATTTTGTTTCTTTAATTGTTACCTACCAATTTAAACGAAAATGTATCATTCTCTAATGTTGGGGCTTTCGGTGTTACCTGGTCGCGATCTATTAAGGTTATACATACAAAATAAAAAATAAAGAATAAAAACTACCTTCTGGTGGCCTACTAATGTAGTAACATAAATACTTACATACTTTGCACCTAGCATATGAATATGATTGGAACTACGGATAAACGACCCCGCAACGTAATGGACAATAAGGGTATTGCGGATATGGTTAACGTTGGTACATGAAATGTTCAAGGCCTTGGAAATAGTGAAACATTCTCAAGGAATATAAAATAAATATAGCAGCCATAACTGAGAAGAAAGAGAAATGTATAAGGTACATTTATTACAGGAAGAGAGCGTAAAGAATGTCTATAAATATAGACTAACACAGCTGATTAACCAACTCCAAGTGACAATGTAAAGGAGGAATGGACAAATATTTAAAAACTGTATACAACAAATAAGTAATTGTTGGGTATGAGAACAAAGCATAAAGGGAAACGAGGACTGAAGATATGGAACAATGAGATAAAGGAAGCCATCGAACAGAAGGACAAAGCATTTATATCATGAAGTCAGAAATAGAACAAAATCAATAGTGATACAAGTACATACGACATCATTGGATACTTTCATTAGTCGTGTGGAGAATGATGCTATGGACGAAAAAGCTCCAAAAAAATAATATCACAGGAAGAGTGGATTGAACATTGTTGGGATCTATGGTACGACGAAACAAAACATATTTGTAAAAACGGATACCACTTGTATAGATCCAACAGAGATGACTGAAATGCAAAATTCATTAAGAAAAAGAAAGAACAGAAAAGCTCCTGGACCAGCCGAAATCAAATCAGAACTAAAATATGTTGGCTTTTTCGTACACATACACTTGCTACATCTATTTAATATGTGCTGGATAAATATTGATATCCCAGATGAATGGAGACTCGCTAAGGTGATTTCTTTGTTCAAAAAAACAGACGAAATAAAACACCTAGCAAGGTGATCGTGTGGCATTCACTGAATGGGCCCAAAACAAGATTGCCGTTGATCCCGATTTTCACAAGCGAATTTTGTTTAGCGATGATTTGGAGTGATGATAATCCTCAAGTTCATGTTGAGACACCGTTACATCCAGAAAAACTGACTGGTGTGCTTTATGGGCTGGTGGAATAATTGGTCTGTACTTCTTTAAAAACGATGCTGGCCAGAACGTTGCAGTCAATGGTGATCGCTATAGAGCCATGATTACCAACTTTTTCGTTCATCAATTGAACAATCATGATGCACACGAGCTGTGGTTTCAACAAGACGGACCAACATATCACACAGCCCGGGCCACAATTGATTTATTGAAAGAAACGTTTGGTAACCGCATAGTTTCACGTTTCGGACTCTTGAATTGGCCTCCAAGATCGTGCGATTTAACGCCGCTTGACTATTTTCTGTGGGGATACGTGAAGTTGCTAGTCTACGCCGATAAGGCCGAAACGATTGACCACTTGGAGGACAACATTCGCCGCGTTATTGCCGATATACGGCCACAAATGTTGGGAAAAGTCACCGAAAATTGGACCTCCAGATTAGACTACGTCCTAGCAGTGGCGGTCATATGTCGTATGCCAGTTTTATTCCATTTCAAAGTCCTATACCTCTTAAAAAACAGTCAATGATAATATTCAACTTATAATACAAAGACCAATAACTGCCATAAGAAGATCTGATTATAATCTGATAATATTTAGAGAAAACGAAGACTATGGCATTTCTGGGAAAAGATCTGATAGAACAAAAAAGATGATCAACTTTAGAACAAGTGTCCTATTTAGCGAAATAAGAAATATAAAGATTTACAAAATAAATATTTTCAAAGAATTTGTCATCCTTGTTCAAAGAAACACATAAATTTATTCCATTTACCGATAGGAAATGAGATTTTTAAAAGTAAAGGGTTGTCCTATACAAAAAATAATTGAATTAACAAGAAACTCAAGAATAGATAAAAAAAATGTCTCCAGAACCACGCTTAATAATAATCCCGCAGGATGGTTCAGACCGAACAAGCGAATTGCCTATTCCTGGAAAGGTAGAAGAAGAAGAACTACCATAGTTCAAAATAGAACTAAAGCTGAAAATGAAATATCAAAAAAATTAACAGACAAAAAAAGGAAAACGTTAAAAATAACCTTACACGACTTCCATTAGAACTTAAAAAATGAAAATAATCAACAAAACAAGGCACTAGACAATAAATAACACATTCACTGTTGTTAGATACTACAAACAAAGCATAAAAATTAAAAATAGGTGCTATTCTGTACATTATCTGTCTTAATGAAGCACTCAAGTTGATAAGTAATATAAATAAGTATACAGGTAAAAATATTTAAAAATTAAAATAAAATTAAAGAGAAAAAAAAATTATATAATATAAAAATTGAAGTAGAAATGTTTGATAAACTGTGAGTGAACATCACATAAACTTAGCCCCCCATCCCCCCGTAACATTCTGTCGATTCTGTCTCCCTATGTGGTACCTATCCTCACCCCCTTTTTATGTTACAGTATTTTATGAATGGCCCCTAATTGACTATACCTACCTTTTCAGAAAGTTTTAGATTGTTAGCAAAAATTTTGGGAGAATACTAAAAAATAATTACCTTTTTCATTCTCTGATTTAATGGAAAATTCGTCATTATCTTTTTTCCAGGAAATCTCAAACACAATAATGATTTTCCCATTTGAACATACTAACAACTGTTCTGATATAGCCATATCAGTAATCTGTTGGTCCAATTGTAACAACCTGTTACTCTTCTCGGTTTCTACTAAAATCTGATCAGCTGTTTTCTGAGTCGCCCAAATTTTCTCCGAAAAACTACAAGAAATATTTTGTTCCTTCATTATGTACACAGATGTAACACAATTAACACTTAAAATTGGTAATCTCAACATTACAGAACCCCACATCAACTGCTTTATGGTACCGCTTATTGTATTAATGTTATTAAGCTCCCATGCATCTTCTGGATTATCGATATGAGAATTTATTTTAGTCCAAAAGTATATCCTTCCAATGTTGGTACCAGCACAAAGAGTTTGATTCATTTTACAATAAGCAAGACAGGTAAATATCTCATTAACAGCTTGAAATTTGTCGTCATTTGTGTACAACTTCATAGATGTAGGAAGGGCAAAGTTATCATTGGTTTCGAAATCCCATATTCGGACAGTAAGCTCTCCTAAAAGAGTTTTTGCATATCAATTTTCAAAACAAACCGGATGAAATTTAAATTACCGTAGAAAATTACCTCACAGCGGGTCATTTTGTGACCATAGAGATATTGGTTAAATATAGAGTACATGATGTCTCTAAACAAATGTAATGCATGATGAGAGACACTGAAAACCAAATGGACGTTTCTAACTGTGACTAAGCTCGCTTCTGATTGGTGGTTGTTTGCGTCAGTGAAATGATGACGTCTAGCTATTACTTGCAGCCCTAGACAGAGACAAATACGTCCACTCGATTTCCTTTCTCTCTCATCCATCATTACGATTCCAGTTGTAGAGGCACCCATACCTTACGCCTTCTATCTTTAGGTATTACTTCCATGTTTGTGACCCATTTAAAATTAAAAAAATAAATGACATATAAAGAATGACTGAGTCTATTTATGTTAGATCTGATTTTTTTAGTAATTTCGAAAAGATTATTTTGCCAGTTCATTCGGGTTTTCTCTCCTCCGAGTAAAAACTGTAAATGGGTAACAAAGTGTAGTCAGACAATTTGGAAAAATTGTCCGGATTACTGGTTGTCTGAACAGAAATTCGTCCTCACAGATATTCTGACAGAATGTGATGTCCACAACATGATGAACCAGTATTCCTGCAAATAAATAGTGTTTTGTGTGCGAATTGGACTCCCATACTAAGGGTTCCGTACCATTTTTTAGATTTGTTAAAATCTAGGTAAATCACAAGAAATAGGCTTAGAAGGTGGGACAGGTCGGCAGCAGTGGCGGCTAGTGGGTTATGAAATTGTGGTGCACTTTACTGGTCAAATATTAGGATTCAAAGATGCAATAAAAAAACCACAGCTTTGCTAATACTGCATTTATTTTTTATTACTTAAAATATTCGTCGACTTTTTCCGGAAGTGAAATGTTCAATGACCTTTTTATTGTCTGGCATTGATTGAAATTATTTTTTTTTTCAATACTATGCATTTAGCCAGTCCTGAAACATCGTATTTCTAAGAATCGTTTTAATCCTTCACTCCTGTTTCCGTCCAAATTGATTCCCCGCCATAAATAATGCAAGGAAAACAAAATAATGTATTGATGCGATCACATTCACACAACGATTTCTTTTTATTATAATTTCCACTTTTAAAACTTCGTGTAAATACTTTATTTTTCATTTTGCACTTTTCTTTTAAATTAGATATGGCCTAGGTGGACCAGCCAATTTTATATCTTAAATTGTAATAGCAGCAGAGCTCGGTGTCTCACTGCGGCGTACGAAAATAAGCCCATTATTCCATATAGTTTGCATTAACAATCTTCTATTTCAGGCTTAAGCGTATTATATCGTATCTCATAGAAGCTATGTAATAAGTTTCACCGTGCGCTAACTGAAGTACACGGTGAAATATTCTTTCCAGCGAATATAAGCCATAATACGAGTTTGGATTAGAGCTTAAATTGTTTTATGATAAATTCGTTGGTATTGAAATGATATTTATTGAACATGTGTTGATTCTTAAACATTAAAAGCTTAATAAATTTGGTGGTTCAGTCCACGAGTGCGCTTAAGGGGCAGCCGCCCCTGATCGGCACGTATTCAGTCAATGGGGATTAAATGAGATATCTTCTGTTAAGATAGATAGAAATGTGCGTTTAATAAACTAAATACTAAAATAATTATAGGTTTTTCTTCATATATAAAGAAGCGCGAATAAAGATTTTACATATTTAAATATTCTCGATCTTTGTTTACTTTTGTTAATATCTTCGAACAAATTATTTTAAAATTTTAAAAAGGTATTCTTAATAATGAGCATTTTCATTTGATGCATTACATGAAATGCTAGATAAAAATTTAATATTTTATTTTTCATTTCATTTTATAATTTGCCCCCAAAGTAATATTAGGACGTTGACTTTAGACTGTAAACTTTGGGTAAGACTCTATATTCCCTATTTTTTCAAAATTTTAGGCTCAATAGTTTAGGGGTTAAGGGGGGGGTGTACAGATACCAAATTTCTACCTTTTTCGTCCCCTACTTTCGGGGAAAATAGCGTGTGACGATGCAAGAGTGATTTTATAAGGATTTTCTTTCACGGAATCTATGGAATCGTAAAGAGACGAAACGTTGCGAATAAAGAAATAACTGAGGAGTGTTGTTTTCATGTTCCAAATTCCAATGACCTTTAAATCATACATTTTATAATCATTCAGATTTGATTCAATTCTCTTAATACGTTGCTGAAGCAATGGCAGAATGCAGACGAAAAATATAAAGATGAAGATTACTGTGGCACAATACAGGGAGGAATGGCAAATACTGAGAGGAGGCCTATGTTCACAAATGGTCTAATGGAGAACGCTGATGAGAAAACCATTGTGAGTTATTTATTTATGTACAAAGTATTCCTTGTGCTCTAACAATATTTAAATTCTAATGACATTCTTTTACAATGTGTCTTAAAGAGATATATTTATTCCATTGAGGTATCGACAATGAACGTTCATAATAACAATATAATGTCATTGAAGCGAAACATAGGGTTTTACGTCCTACATTTTTTACTAGTACCCTTAACTTCAAAAGTGATATTGACCCGATATCCGCTTTTTATTTTTAAGGGGTAAAAACAACCCTTTAATGAAAAAAATAACATTGAGACTTTTTATAGGTAGAAAATGTGATTAACATAAAGGAGTGCCATTCTGAAGTATTCACTAACACAATTACCTCATGTTTAACTCATTTTTAACCCCTAAAAAACATTACAACCGCTGCAAACGACCCCCCTACATTTTAAAAAATCACGAAATATGACTTTTATATAACATAAAAAGATTTAAATATAGAGTAAATAATGTTTTACGTTACCTACCTTATTTGTCATGATTTAACCCCTTTTCAACCTCCCTATAAAAATTAGAATGAAAATATTTTTTTACAAACTGAAAATAACTTAAAGGCTGTTCCACGTTCTCTAAAAGGACTTTCATATGTTTAAGCTTTTTAACCCTTAAAACTACCCCTAAATTAAAACGTTGAAAATATAAGCTTATACATTTAAAAATAATTTGATTATAGAGTAAAAAATCACACTTTTTAATAGAAAATAAAATATAAATTTATGAATTATCTGTAAATGCACTAAATCAAATATTCACGCTCCGAAATTTTCAGTTTACTAAGTAGAAAAAAACACGATTAGTTTTTGGACCATAACTCCTTTAATCATGAAGCTATCACAAGTTATAAAAAACTATTTTAAAGGTAATTAATTTTTTCATTACAATATATAGTGAAAAACCTTTTATTTGAAACGGTGAAGGGTCAAAGAGCACGAGAGAGACTGTGATGGCGCTGCCGCGCGCTCTATAAACAATCATATCTCTGTCAATTTTTATGTGGTAAAAATAAAACAAACCAAAATTTTTATCAAAAAAGCCTTTTTTATGTACCTTTCATTATTTTCAGATATTATGAAAAGAAGGCGTTTTTTTAAATTCTATTTTTTTTCCTCTTAAAATCGTGATTTTTTTGAAAAATATGTGTCCTAAAGCAGCCAAACTGCTAGAATCCATCAAACTCTTTAGATTACAGTTAATTCTAGACGGAATTAGATTAATTTTAATTTTGGTGGAAATGGCACTTAAAAAACCCATTGATTTAAAAAAAAACATTAGATGTTCCTCTTATATGCATTACAGCTCACTCATTTTACGTTCAAACGATTTTTAATAGTGCTCATTTTAAAGCTTATTTCAAGCACTATAAAATCCTTTTTCATTAGAATCCATAAAATGTATCCGCTCGCCGCTAGATGGCATTGAATACATCGATTAAATTTCAGACAAAATGAAAAACGGCTTTGATCTTTAATATCTCGCTTAATATTGCATTTAAACACTTTATAAAAAAACACTTTGTTCAGTTTTTTACCTGCTACAATTTTGTTCATCATAAAATTTTCGTTAAAATGCATATTTTTAGAGATATTTGTAAAAAAAACAATGAAAAACGTGAAAAAATTCCGAATTTTCAATTGCCAATAACTTGAAATGTATTGGGTTTTTGGAAAAACTTTATAGAAAAATTTTTGCTTAAAATTAGGTCTTCTATCGATATCCGATATTATTTTGCAAAAAAAATACACCACCGAGAAGGGGTGGCAACCACCCCCAGGGTGAAAACGTAGTTCGGGTCAATATCACTTTTGAAGTTAGAGGTTAGGTGAGCCTAATTCTAAAATTTCATGTAAATCGATTGCTAGTAAAAAATTTAGAAGGCATAATGCTTCAATGACTGCACTAAATTGCTTGAAGTGAATTTTGAATGTCCGGATGAATATTTACGTCTTATCAAAATATTATTGAATTCATTACACTTCTTTTTAACCCTGGACGGAAAAAGAGGGGAGAGTTTAAGGTGTGTATATGTGTTTGACAGCTGACGTGATCGATGGTTCATAGCTATAATTTATGAAGATTTGTTCAGCCGTTTGAAGATCATCAGTCATTTTCTACTTCTACTGAAATTTTTTTGCGTATTTCTGAGTGGGTTCCTGGATGGTTTAACTTCACAATTAGACCAGGTAGGTGGAGTAGCAATCGGGTTCTAGGAGAACTTTGTTGAACTCCTAAATGGTTGGAATGATTTTAATGAATTCTTGTGTGTGTGTTTGAGTGGGTCTTTGGATATTTTAGATTCACAACTGGGTCCGGTAGATGGCGTTTGCGATCGAATTCTAGGGATATATATTTTTTGAATATCCAAACACCTGGCCCGATTTTGATGATTTTTTAGAAATGGTACTTGAATACTGGTTCTGTTCTAGTGGATCAGGTACCCGAATATGAGTAGTAGTCTCAGATACGAAATTCAAATTGTAACAATTCTGAAATATGAGTATTTTTTCCTTTTTAGAGGTTTTATGTGGCGGGGTTAAATTTTTAATTTTATTGTATATCCTAACGAAATGAAAAAGGTGCAATTATATTTAAATTATGATGAGTATATAAATCTCATTCTATGATTGGTAGAGTAACATTAAAATTGTATACATCTTACTATTTTAGATTTTTACCTGTTAAAATTGCCAGGCTACTACTTCCCGCCCATACAATTCCTTGACATCCAATATTCCTTGACTGTATGCGTCCACTAAGTTTCACTCTTGCTTGTTCCAATAAATGACCTTGAAAATTAACGGTAAAATAACCAATTGTTAACCCATCCATCATAACAATCAACGCGTCTTTTGTTGGATGGTAAAGAAGATACGAGAGAGGAACACCTTCAGAGTTTAATACTTCCACACATGAACCAGATCCGTTTATGTAATATACTGAACCTACAATTTCAATTAGGTATATATTATATTTCTGAGTATACATCTAAAAATTATAGAAAGTGTAAACGGTACAAAAATATTTTGAGAAATAACAGTTTAGGTGAAAATAAATCCAAAACCCTTATAACATTTTTTAAAAAAGAACTAGAGTTTCATAAAAAAATAACAGATAATTTTGTATTTAAAATGTTTATTAAGCTTCAAATTTAGATACTATACAAATTATATGGCTTTACTAATCAAACCACTTATTTGATAATTAAAAGTAAACAGCAATTACATCGCAAATTGACTGAAAAGATATTGCAACATCGCCGCGACAACTGAGCCGCTCGTTAACCGAATATTGTCCGTATTCTTTGTTTTTGTATTGTCGTCTTGTTTACATTTTAAAAGTTAGTTTTTTACAGTGAAAATGCTAAATTTTTACAAATAATGCATTAAATCGGCCAGTTAGATGCAGTGTTTGTTTTAAAATAATAACTTTGGAGATTATTTATTATTTACATTTGTATAATAACCGAAAGATTTGAATTTAATAACTAAAGTGTTTGGTTAAAATATATTCTCTTAAGTTACTTTGTATGGAGTTTTATCTAAATAATATGTAAATAGCTTTTTAACTTTCGGTTCGTTAACATAATTTCGCGAACATTTCTTGCAAAAATTACTACTTATTTAAAAAAGAATCTATTTCATAAATGTGTTACTAATTTTTATTTACCTAAACAAATCAAAATCTCGACAAAACAATAATAATTACTCTTATCATTTTTTGCAGAAGTTATTTCCTTGGATATTTAGCTCTTGACTCGAAACGACGTTGCCGCATGGACAATAATTTACTTGACATGTATTTTGGATTTTCTTGGTTATTAAGGCCTATAGACCATAGTGTTTTTTGTTTGATTTCGTGTATAGATAGTATTTCTACCTAAAATATATACGCCCAAACAATTTACATCCTGTGTATAAGTTAAAGATGGCGTAGATTTATAAATTAAATAATAACAATACTAAAAGTATCATCAAGTTCTAAAATGAAACTTTTAAAAAATAGTAAATAAAAATCAATGTGGAGCTGACACAGGTATAGTAGAGTATATATTACTAAAATAGTAGTAATATAAGTAACAGACGTGTGTATATCTTTAATGTAACCATTCACTGTCCCATTGTGTATCATGTAGAACTGAAACATCCCAGATTTCAGTTGTTCATGGTGTTTACAGCTAAATCAATTTATTGAAAGGCTAAATTGATCGTTCAGGAGAGCTTCAAACATACTGACAGCATCTTGATAGGAATATATATTGAAGTGATAGAGCTATATTGAAGCTACACTGAAGTGTATTGATAAAACCTTCAATGTATTGATCAATGTTAATCTTCCAGAACCTGCTTTAGATATCACCAGACTTCCCACCGAAATCACGTAGAATGAAAGAATTTATTCTCTTTCATAAAATACAACAAATATTTATTTCACCAAAACAGTCTTCTTAGCACACTGTGATCAGAAGTTAAACATTATGGTTATTCAACAAGTAATTTGTGAATGTGTTTTGGAGGAAAATGTTCATAAAATAATCTCAAGGTTTTTAACCTCATACAATTAAGTTGTAACACATGCTCAGATACTGTGGTCAGGCAAAGTTTATGTGTTTACTTAAATCCTTTGAACACAAGACAATATATTGTTTCTAGGCACACACCTTCATCAGTTAAGATATCATAGAGGATTTAGATCTAGATTTCGGTATTCATTATTATTCAACATTCTATTTCCAGAACATGGCCAATGCAAGTAGTTACTGAAGATTAGGCTATAATAATTCCATGTTACCTGTTAAAAGAGTTTCAATATATACAAATAAATTAATATAATCCTGTTCCAAATGCAAGAATTTGTTTATAAAATACTTCTTACCAGAATGAGTGGCCACAAATAAATTTAAGTTATCCAATCCATCCTGTACTCGAAACTTTCTGGCTGTGGTTTTCGGTCTCCAATTGCTAAACATATCCAGAGCATGTTCGTCTCCATTAACTGCTGCCTTAGCTAAGCCTTCAACATCGTAATCATGTTGATTTTTAATCGTTAAACGAAACGTTAAATGGGTAATGGTTTCCTTCAAATCTAAATGAAACGAGATATTGGATTCTCCTTTATTGTCTACTTTCCAACCAATCACAGATCCTGTCTAACAAGAATTATATGTACATATAGATGCTATAAATTAAAAGTTATTATTTTAAAGTTGTAACAGAAAACAAAGCATTTTCATTGAAATAATATCATAGTGAGCATTATCAGAATGACTTTTAGTAAAACAAAAAGGTTTGCTACAATATTTTCTAACAGGGAGTGGGCAGAAGAAGAAAGGTTAGATTGATGTATTGGTAAATTACAAATATCCATCTGGTAATCAAAAACTTGAAATAAAATATAAATTTTAAGCATTTCTAGTGATTCAAGAACATTTGGCTACATTCAACTATAATTTATAGAAATTCTTCCAATACAGCTGCAGTAAACTATATCAGATTGTTATTAAAATAAATATTCCAAATCGATATCAGGAAAAACCTCAAATTTCATAATAAGTTTAAATTAATATCTAGAAGTTCCTAGCTTACAGACTACTATAGAAATATTTAATTACATTTTATTTCAGTAGGCGTTTTCCACATTTGTTTAAGAATCTTTGAAGTTATTTAAGGAACAAATATGCTCATAAAATCTTAACTTAAAATAATGACAAGTCACACTGAACCATTTGTTTTGTTTAATGCATCCCATATATAGTTGTATATACAGTGTTCTTCATGCTTCTGGACACACATATACTAGTAAGACCAGTGCAGGCAGCCAAAAATTGGACAGTACTAAGTTCTCAATCAAAGATCTTTATAAAGGTGAAACTCAAGAAATCTAGTTTGGAGACATACACTGCTACAAGAATGTCAAAACAGAATTTTCAGTATAAAATGATTATAAAGTCAGTCAAATTGTCAATATCAAATTTATTTCAGAAATAAGAGTAAAAATCCAACATCTAACTCATAATTAATAAACAAACTGAATGCTAATCACCCCAGATTTAGAGTTGAAAAGTATACACAATATATATACATGGGCGTACCTACCGAGGGAAGCAGCTCCCCCTGTACCTGAAAAACCTTCCCATATATTTGCTGACTTGCCCCCTGGACCTAAAAATTTTCGGAATTGTCTCTCTCTCTAGGACAATTTTCTTCCAATTTGCCCTCCTCTAGGACATTTTTTTCTAATTTGCCCCTCCCTAAACCAAAAGTTGAGTATGCCCCTGAATATATTCTACTTATTCATTCAGTTCAGAGCAGACTGGATGATAATAATGTAGATAATTGTTTCACCTAAATTTGAGCAATTATGAAAGTGCTACAATTTGGTTCAAATTTTAAATACTTGTCTTATTTAGAATGAGTGTGGAGAGAAAATCCTAATAACAGAATAACCTCCTTGGTATTTTTTTGAAAGTACTACTGATGCCTAGATAATAAATAAAACGTCAGTAATTTTGTAATGAATAAATAGGCATTCATTTGAAATATGTCTCCTCACTGTAGTTTTAGATGTTCAGTTAATATGTAGGCACCAAGTTACAAACTTATAAAATGTAAGAATACCATTCTAAGCAATATCCATTGATATCAATTGTAGACATGGTTTTAAATAAGTTTCCACAATGCAATATTAGGCGTGTTCCTACCCGACGTAAAACCGATAAGTAACTGGCAATTGTATTGCGCGTAACAACATTGTAAACGCTAACACGAAGATTATCGGTTGTGTATCGGTAATTCGGTCTGTTGGAACGAACCTATTAATTATTATATTTGATTCACAGATTAAAACAGTTTCAGTTATAAGTACAAAGACTTAAAAATTGAAGCTGAATCAATCATAATTTAACAGGCCTCTCAATTAAATTGATGTTTGGTAGACATAACATTCGTATGGGGCATTTTAAAACAAGAAATGAATATTAGCATCTATGAGTTTCAGGGAAACTAGTGCACAGAGACCGTAAATTGGGATTCACAGCCTGTGTGCTGTTACACTTGAGTCCTAAGATAGATTTACACAAAAATTCATAGGTTAAGTAAAACATATCAAAGCAATTATGATACTATCTTGAGTTTTTACAATCCATTGGACACAAGACAATATATTGTTTCTAATCCACAACCTTCATCAATTGTGCTTCACTCAACTGTTAAAATTTTGAATAAGTTGCATAGAAATTCCTAGATGCTGATATTAATTTCACTTTAAATCTTAAATTTAGTTATACATATAAATAACATAAGTAATCAAGATTTCAATCACCTGAGGGATAGTGCAATAGATGAAGATTCTCAACTAGAAACAATATTTTGTTTTGTATTCAATTGATACTAAATTATCCAAAAGATGGTATCATAATTTTTTTTGTACATCACATAGTGTCTACATGGCTCAAAGAACTTATGGAGTCAATTTGAAGGCAGTGTATGTACAGTGTGCTATGTTGAGCTGCTCTATAAACATAACAGGTGATGATGAGCAACAAAAAAATTAAAAGTGCTTTACTAACAGAAGACATGTTTTTCAGGAAATAACACCACACTCTGAACAGAAAGCTGTATATTCAAAAAATCCAAATGAACACATGAAATAATCAGTTTAAGCTCCAATCCAATTAGACTTTGTACCAAAACATAGTTAATAAGGTATTTACATGTTTTACAACCAGAAGAGAAATACTAAATGAATTCATGAAACAATCACTTTCATGCACATAATTATTGAATATTTAGGCAGTCAACAAATATTCGAGTTATAGAGTTTTTGACTTATGGAGGACATTTTTTTGTATAGATAAGATTTTAAAAATTGTTGTTAACTGCAGCAGAACCAAACTACATCTGATAATTTTACAATAACAACTAGGTACAGAGTTGCTTTGCTAAAGCTCAAATGAAATCTAACAATAATAAGTATCAAAAATGAAACACCAGATACCATAAACAAGTAGATATTAATGTCAGCCAATTCCATTATGTATCATTTCATAGAATTCATAATCCCAATTTTTATTTAAATACATGTCATCAAATTTTTACCAAAATATTTTTTAAGGACTCATTAATTATTTCAACTTATAGAGGGTTGAGATTTTGAGTTACACAGGTTTTGGGGCTTAAACTGAAGGGGAAAAAACATTATTCTGAGTTCTGCAGGTTTTTGACTACAGAGGTTCTACTGTAATTATGTAAAACACTCTAAAAGTTAATTTTTGTGTGAGATCTCTTCTCACTTTAAATTTTACTTACTGAATCACAAGATATAAGTCTTCCTCCTTTTTCACTAAAATTTAAAAGAATTACAGGGGCTTTATGTGGACCAACTGCATTAATGAAATCTTTATCACTCCCATTCCATACTTTAATATCACCATTTTCCCAACCTGTTACAAGAATAGTTTGTTCAGGATGCCATGCTAAGGCTGTGACTTGATAACTTCTATGTACTGGATAATTTATATCCTTTAAGGAATCACCCTGAAACATATCATTAATACATTTATGTAAATTATTTTGGCAGTACTTACAAATTCATCAAAAACAATGACAAATCCACCTCTATCTTGAGAAAAACTTGAAATCGCTAGAAGAGGTAAACTTGAATGCCATATTCCATTAACAGAAATTGAACCTGGTTCCGGAAATTTGGCAGAATTTTCAAAATACAAAGTCATAATGTATACATTTATTAAATCATTTAAAAAATAAGTAAACCAAACAACTTATTATTGTTGGTTTCTGTCACGTTTCTGTTGAGTTTCTGTCACAAATCTGTTGCTAAGCAACAGCTGATGCCCTGACGTCCCACCACACATAGAACATAGAACATAGAAACATAATAATCATTCCACTTCGATCGATCTGTAGCGTCGCGTATCGGTTGGTTTAAGAAATATACTTGCCCCAGAAAGTTAATCTGAGAATTATACTAATAATTAAATTAATGTTTTCTCGGCCAAATTTATAGTTGATTTTTTCGAATTAATTTATTTATATATCTTAACCAACATGTAAACAAAGTTTTCCGACGTTTCACCTCTTCTTGTCTATGGTTTCACCCACATTTTTATGGGGCTTTTTCAAGGATGAGTTATACAATTATTGCATACCCTGCGCAACTACCTTCGTTTAGTCTTTTTCGCACAGCACACTTTGAAGCTACAGCACTACACATTGGACGTCGTTGACTATATCCAATGTGTAGTCATTTACAATTTGTACTTCATTGTGAGAAGTTTAATAAAGTGAGTTTCAAAGTGTGCATTGAGAAAAAGACTAACAGCATGTAGTCGCCGCAAGGTAAGCAACATTTGTATTTCTCATCCTTGAAAAAGCCCCATACAAGTGTGGGCGAAACTTCAGAAAACTTTGTTTATATGTTGGTTAACATATACAAATCCGGAAAAAGCAGAATCATTAACAATATAAATATATAATGTTTGTTTATAGTATAGTATATTGGTTTGTAGTACTAGGAAGAAATTAGATTGTTACAGCTGTGTGTGAGTCTGACTCAACGAACGCACGACAGACAAACCACTATTTTCTTCTCAAACCCAAAATCGCCTGCTGCAGCCTGTCGCTTAACAAGTCAAATTTCTCTTTAGATCGTCTAAAACAGGTACATGCCATGCATATTTCTTGTACTCCTATATATACTGCTAGCGAGTTATGGAGAAAAACCAAATTATCACAGTGGAGGTATATCTATTTGTATATATCTGACTCTATTACAAATAATTCAAATCAGTTGCCCATGCTTGTACTCGGGCAGAGTCAGGGGCACGGTTACCCCCCCCCCTTCTGTTTTCTAGGTCATGGACGACTCTAATTATTTATTTTAGTTATTATCTACCTATTGTAATAACCAAACATTTCTGTCTATATTAAAGATAATGTCTGATTTGCCTCCCCCTCTAGATCAAAAACCTGCCGACCACTCTATACCAAAAGCTGACGACTAAGTTAATAAATTTAAATAAATGCGGATTTATTCTACGGGTGTACATATAGCAGTCAAATTGTAGAAAAAGAGGAAAAACGCAAGTATACTGCCTCAATTAGTTTGTGACATTTTCACTTACGGGCGATAGCAATGCATACTAGTATTAAGTATGTGTTCATGTATATGATTGTTCATGCATATGTATTGTTGGACTTTTCCAGGCAGTTATTTATTTTAAGTGCAAATTAACACTATTTAAGTCGATACCTTTAGATTTGAAGATGAGTTTGTGAATTAAGGCACTTTCATTAATATAGTTTAATGATCAGGTACCTTTTTTTGATTGAAGCGTTATGAATTTGATTGCCTTTCGCCAGAAACCAAATCCTAAGTTAAAGTAAATTAACGATATTCTTGCAATAGTGGCAAGTTGAATAGTTTCCCCGTAGATGTATCAGGGGTGGTTATAGGATTAATCTGAGGAGGGGGCGCAAGATGAAAATTATCATAAATTAGTTTTAATTTTTTTACCGAATTTACTAAGATGTTATTTACATATCTATTGTTTTTGGATATTGAAGTATTTTTCCCCATTTTATAAGTTTATTTGCCTACTGTCAATTAAATTATATTTTTCTATTTTTGCAAAGCTTCAAGGAGGAGCGCCCATCCCCCCACGGCCCCATCTGAGCTGGATCCGCTACTAACTAGGATATTATTTACATATCTATTGTTTGAGGTTATTATAGTATTTTCACCAGTTTTATTAGGTTATTTGTTACCTGCCTACTGTTAATTAAATTATGTTTTATGATTTTTGCAAAGCGTATTGTGATCCTTCGTTATTTTGTATTTTTCAGCGTTCCCTCTGATCTTCTTCGTCACTATCTTATACCCCTTGCCCATAAGTCGTCAAAATTGTACAACCTCTACCCAGCATCTCTTTTAAACTTATGGTCCTGTTGAGCTTTATCTTGGAATCTGCATACGCCGCCTATAGCATGTTAATGTTCCTATCATTCCCTCTCCCTCTCGTTCTTGTCAAAAACCTTCCTTTTAAAGCCCTCGGCCAAAGATTATATCTATATGTATATATGGCATCCATCGCCTTCTTAAACGCCGCTATATTGGACGACAGTTAGGTCATTAATCACATGCCATTTATCTTCACATCGCTCATTCCACCCCCCCCCCATACATCTACTTTACCCTAACATCTTTTCCAGCATGTCCGCTTCTATCTCCATCGCCGTCGGTACCGCAAGGTTCTACGACGCGCGCTCTTTGAATATTTCTCATCCATCCTCACAGAAACCTTCCCGAACTCTTTATAACCTACTATATCCCTTCTATGTCCCGCCTCTTTACATAGATGACAATATAGAATATTGCTACAGCCTATCACCTGATAACTCCGTCCCCCGCAGTTAAAGCTCATGCCCTTCCTATATTCTACCTTGCATTTGTCTGCAGTGTGTTCGAAATCACAGCACCACCGGTAACACATGATTTCCCCCATGCTCTGGGGTACACACGACACTATCTCCAGACGTTCTTATCCATACCCACCTTCACCAAACTCTCATATTCATCAATGCTTACTTCCAGGGTGCCGTCGGTCCCCTCATACTAAGGCACTTAACTATTTCTTTCCCCCTTTCCTTCTTGGTAATATACTGTTAATCTCTAGAAGCAGTTCTTGCTCTGAGACTTCGGCGTCAACCCTTCTAACGAACACGACCCTTTTGTTGTCATCTTTTATTTTGGACTGGATTTGGCTCTTATTCTTTGCCTTTCAAATACCTGACCTATACCCCTAGAATGCCTACGTCCATGTTTCACTCATTCTTTTTTATGAGGATTATAACCTCCTTGCTAATTGGCGCGATAGTCCGTTCTGACCCACATTGTTCACCTTTTCTTGGTCCACTATTTTGTTTTGAGGTATTTAACACTAAACCTCCACGTCCGTTCTTTTTCAGAACCAGCTCACAATCTTTCCTTATTACCCGTAGGTTAATTCCCTTGCCACCGCAAATATTAACTTATATATACTAATATCACACCTAAACATCTCAATTGCTCTATATCACTAAATTTTAACAGCCGGAATAAAAATGTATATATTTAATCTTCTAGATATCTCGCTTCCAAAGACTATTCTTAAATTTATTGTTTGATAAAGTATCTAATCATCATTATATTCAGCTACATTCTCGGTGGCATTATTTCATAGTTCAGCCTCCTTCACATTTCTCTTTTTGGGACTAAATTATAGGTCAATCCACGTGAAGCGGACAGGTAAAAAAATGTTAACGTTTCTGATTTTAGTAATATTGGTATAAGTTATACCTATATATGTCCTCAAGCCAGGTTTAAAATATTTTTACATTGTGATATAAAGTCTACTTTCTTCGAGGTGTCATTCTTTTGTACGCAAAACATTGTATTAATATATACTGTTTCTGGTCAGTATCCTTCATCAGTTGCGCTTCCAACAAGAGAATGTCCTCTCTCTCTCTGAACATGTTTATTAAATTATAGGGATAATTACTTTACCGTTAAATACAATCTAATATATAAAAATCTCGTGTCACGGTGTTTGTGGTCGAACTCCTTCGAAAATGCTCGACCAATATTTATGAAATTTTGTATGTATATTTAATAGGGTTGAGAATACGAAGTAAAGTATATTTCATACCGCTAGGTGATTTGGGTGTCTCTATCCCAAAAATATATGCTATTTTTTAAAAAAATGTCATAAATGTCAAAAGATTTCAAAGATGTCAAAAATTGTAAAAATGACCAAAATGACTCATGGATAATGATGTTAAAATGGCTTTTACAAAAAATATCTAAAATGTAGATGGATGTGAAAATTACCAAAAGAAAAATGTTCAAGTACGCCTGATTTGTCTAACCCGTGCGAAGTCCGGGGCGATTCAGCTAGTTTTTGTATATAATCTGCGAAATTTCTTTCCCAGTCGGTAATAGTTCTTTCGTTTGTGGGATTCATTTCAAGGATGGCAGGCTTTAGTTAAACAAGGTAAATCTTCGCCTCTTCGTTCGTTGACAGAGGGTCATATTGTAGCTGCCTCTTGAGCATCTCATTTGGGTGGTATGTTTGGATGTGTTCTCTAAAGGTGCTAATTTTTAGGTTTTCTAAAAAGTGTTTGTTTCGTATAAATCATCGAGAATTTGTAATTGTCTTTAAAATTGTACTCTGAAAAGCTTCTAGTTTGGTAAGGTTGGTTGTAGAAACTTGAGGCCATGTGACCGCAGCATACGATATAGTTGGTCTAATCACTTGTTTGTAGAGGTCGAGTTTATGACCTATTGTCAGCTTGCTTTTGCGAAATAGTAATGGGTATAGTTGTATAAATGGATGTTTCTCATTTTTAACCGACTTCCAAACAGGAGGAGGTTATCAATTCTTCGGCATGTTTTTTTATGTATGCTCAGTGTTTATTCAAAAACGGCTTGGGCAATTTTGTTAATTTAAATGGCATAGTATTATGTAATTACAGAAAGGTACCATATAATTTTCTATAACGTGAGATTTACGGTTTGCCAGAGAATAAGAAGAAACAGTAATTAAGGGACTATATTTCAGTGAATTTCAATGAATCTACACTGTTCGCTCTAAAAGGGCTCAACCAGTTTAAATACTTTAAATTGTATCCTCTAAAGAGATGCTCCAGCTTTATAACGTATAATTTTCTATAAAGTAAAACATACCATTTTTCTGAAAATTTAAAAAATATGTGCAGAAAACATCAATGTAAATGTCAAAATTTCAACATAAATATCAAGCTTAAATGTGAATATGGGCCATGAAAGTATAACTTACAGGGTGTTTGTAACGGTTTTCAATTTATAGGGCTTGCAGTCGAGTGAAGTGGCACAAAATATTCCATTAGTGTATCGAAAAGAAAAATTGTTAGGTGACCGATCTTTTCTATACGGTATACGATGATAGGTGTGTGTGTGCGTGCATCAAAATTCAAGCAGCAAGCAATGTCCGTAGTTGAAATATAAGACGAAGTAAAATAACAGACAGGTGGGTTTAAAAAATGGGTGGTTCATAAGCAGTTCCATATAAAGGATAAGTTAAAAAATAAGGAGGAATAGAATTAAAATTATACAGGGTGGTTCAAAAAATATTATATTTTGTGGTACATAAGTAGTTGCTTATATAAGGTGGCTGTAAAAAGAGTGAAGTAAAACTATATTTATACAGAGTGGATCAAAAAAATTAAAAAAATGGTTAAATAAGCATATGCAGTAAGGATATGCGAGTTATAGGGCGGAGGGTTCAAAAAATGTTAGAAGCAGTTGCATATACAGGATGGTACAAATATAAGGTGGAGTGGAATTATAGTTATACAAGGTGGTTAAAAAAATGTTATATAGTGTGAAACATAAGTACCTGCTAATACATGACATATGGAGCGATGTAAAATTATAGGTATACAGGGTGATTTAACCAGTAGAAAAATAGAAACAGTCAATAGGGTGGAGAGGATTGATACTTATACAGGGCGGATGCAATATAGTGTAGAGTTGAATTATAGTTGTATACGGTGATTCAGAAAATGATAGACAAATAATTTATATTGGGTGACCAATGCACAGAAACATATACAGAGTGCTTGCAATATATGGTGAATTAAAGGTTCACTTATAGAAAGTGGACCAAATAATGAAACAAATAAAAGAGTTAAAAAATATGTGGATTATATAGAAAAAATACAAATTAGAGAGGAGAGAGAGAAAAGAATACGCTAAAATAATCAATAGAATTGTACCTTAAATCAGATAAAAAATATGTGCCAGAAAATAGTTATTGATTGCACACGGTTTCTAAACGGTTTTTATTTTAAGTAAGTTGAAGTGGGTTCTAGATTTTAAATTGTAGAGTTCTTTTTTAAATATAAATTATTTCCTTAAATACTCTTCTGTGTGTGCTTTCCAGTTTAGTTTTTGTCGAACATGACTCTCAGGAACATGGCCGTGTCTTGCCATTGTAACTGCCTGTTGGATATCCGTAGCCATCATCTTAGCCACGAATTTTTGGAAGTAAAGTGGATAGCCTTAAGGCTATCCCTTATTGTGTGAAAGTTCCGAGTATCCGGAACTTCGACTGGTTGTAGATCATTGGTTTTCAATGCCGATGGTTCTGTTTTCTCCTGAGAACTCCCGAAACTAATTTTGCTTCGAATTGCTAGACTAGGTATTACCTGTGACTGTGGACTTTTTCATTTCTTTTGGGCCGGCATTGTGAAGTTATTTTCCGGATTAAGACTACACTGAAAGTATTCTAGGTCAATGTCTTGCTTGTCGTTTACATTTCATCAGTATGTCTATGTTCTTGATCTGGGTTTGTATCATGCTACTTCACATGTCAAAGGGCAGTGTGACAGTCTTTGAGTTAATTAAGAACGCCTGGCGGCACGGGCTAGTTTGCAATCAATGTCAAACAAAGCGATCACGACATCCGATAGGTTGAACGAATGGGCTAAAACGTCAATGCCTCAAATGAATGTTTATTATGTTCGAACAGAAGACTTTGAAGATAATCGATATTTTCTTAATAGCAAATTTGCTTCAGTAGTCAGAATACCGGGTACAAAGAAATAACATGCTTTCATTCCGGCTACTGACGGTATTATGATAAAGCGCTCCAGTGATAGTGACAGTTAATAAAATTGTAAACATTCGTAAATAAACCTATTGTTGCATAATATTTATTTTGTTTAATTCTAATTAAAAAGAAAATCAGCTAAGCAATCTTTAAATAGAAAGTATCTGTAGGCTGTCGCTAGAGGACGCACTTCGACATTGCAACTAAACTAGCTCCTAAACGATTTCCAGGCCCATTATGAAACTTGGCAAGGGTTATCTGTACACTATTACCTATTTTGAGAGAATAAAAGAAATATTAAATTGTCCCAAAAATTCGAGTTTTATAAAATCAAAAAAGGAAAAAATCACAAATTTGGGTAATATCCGAAAATACAGTTAAGAAGATCATTAAAATTGAGTATATATTTCAACAACATGTAACTTACCAAAAAAGACCGCGATAAGCTTCTTGCAATGACAATCGATTTGAAGTAGCGCATAACCAAAAGACAAAGCGCACTATTTATAAAATAATTCTGGCTCAGCAACATGAAACTTACTAAAAAAGACCGCGATAAGCTCCTTGCAATGACAATCGATTGTTGGAAAAGAAATAGTCGCATGTCAAGAATGCAACCTGTACGAAACCAGCGAATCACGGAAATTATGGAATAGGGTGGTACTATACTTACTGGATACCATCGAAACCAAACAGCTGCTCTGATATAGACACCTTGAGAGAATGAAAGATACTACATAGTCATACAAAATTTGGTATTGGAACCTTCTTGAACGCAGAAAAAAGGTAGACCTCACAGGGAATGGGAAAACGGTATCATGGAAGTCGTGAAAGCCAAGAATCTCCAAGAAAAAGACTTGGGAAATACAAATCGTTGAAAATTAGGAAGAGAGAAACCGTAATAAAATAGAGATATCAAGATTAAGGGAAAAATATTTAGAATATTATTATCCACTATTATAGGAGTGGAAATGGGGCCTGAAATGGTGTACATTTCTAGTTCGATCTATTTTTTCTTTTGTTTTTGGTATATCTCAAAGAAAAATACATTTTAAATTGTAGAGTTATTAGATTAGATGAAAAAAATGTTTATTGCAAAGCTATCTTCCCAAAAGTATAGGTGAAAATAGGGTGGAAGCGGGTAAAACCTGAAAAAAATGCCAAATGTTGCAGTTTAGTGATTCATTGGATGCTGACTACGGTTCTGTTCTAAAAACCATTTCGTTATCATTTCTCACTATAGGAATGAATTCGGGGGTATGGGAGTGAAAAAACTAAAAATAATCGTTGATGAATCTCGTAAGTGAATTTTCAGTCAATTACTTTGAATATTTTTCGACAATATTTAGGTACACGAATAATTTCTTATTTTTGACATTTAAAGGGCTTATTGTTTTCGAAGTATGTGCTAAATGATTAGAGGCAATGTATCACATTCATACTTTTTATCTTTCATCTTTATTATCATGCGGTATTTTTTGGGTATGTATTAAGAATAGAATGAACCAGACCACCATTTTTGATGCCTATGGAGAAAAATGATAACGATAAACGATCTCTACAGTGAGAAATGATAACGAAATGGTTTTTAGAATCGTGTTCAGCTCCCAATGTACACATTTTTTTCTAGAATTTTTACGTTTTCACCTATATTTTTGAGAGGATAGTTTTGCAATAAATATTTTTGTAATCTATATTAATAACTTTAGAATTTAAAAAAGCATGTGTATAAATAACTCTATTTGTTTTTGAGATATACCATAAACAAACGAAAAAAAAGATCCAATTTTGAAATGTGCGCCATCTCACCCTTCATTTTCACCCCTATAATAGTAGATGATGACATTCTACATAATTTCCCCGTAATTAACCTAAGGTTCAATTTAAAAAAAATCTTGCGATATCTCTATTTTTTCTCAAGATATTAGGTTTTCGTTAAAAAAATGGCATTTAATCCATAGTGCGCAGCTAGCCGTAGAAATTTCGCGTATGTACATTGTTATACAATTCATTTTACGCTGCCAAAAATTAAGAAACCTTTATAAGTTATTCCAAGTTTCCTTGGACTTCCATCGTCTTGAAGTAGTTGATCTCACAACGTTTCAATAGCTGTGTATCTGCTATCGTCATCAGGTGAATGATAGGAAATTCAGAGTATCGGTCGTATTTATATTATACCCTTAACCCGTCATGCGTCGCCGGTCATGGTCATTAGGTCTTATCTGGTCCAATCAGCGTCGTGACGTACCTGGAGGTTGGTTGCCGGTGATGCCTAGCGGCAGAGGTTGAAGAAGAGCTCTCCAAATATTTTTAATTTGGACGCTGGGCTCGCTAATTATATTTTCGTTCGAGATTATATATGCTGTCTCTATGAATTTTCTTTTGTACCAGTGCTCTTCCTTGTGAATTGCTCTAGCCTGGTCCCAGTTGAAATTATGGTGTTCGGTCCATGCGTGATTAGCTAGCGCAGACTTCGTTACCTCTGCCCTTTGAGTAGTTGTGCGGTGTTCCTTAATCCTGGTGTCCAGCGGTCGCTTTGTCTCTCCGATGTAAAGATTGCCACATTCACACGGTATGCTGTTTATACAGTTATTTGGTATTGCTGGTGCGTCGGGCCTCGTTCTTGTTATCATGCTCCTCAAGGTGTCGTTGCTTTTGAAGATCATTCTGATTCCATAACTGTGTGCAATTCTTCTAAGTTTCTCCGACAAGCCTTTAGTATACGGTAATAATAGAGTTGCTACCGTGGTGTCCTCTTCCTGCCTAGGTAGTTTGTCCAGCTCTTCAAACGCCTTGGTAATAATCGTTTCCGGATATCCATTCGAAAAAAGGTCTTCTCTAAGTTTCACTTGTTCTTCTTTGAGGGCTTCTGGTGTGCTACAGATATTTTTGCCTCTATGGATTAGTGTTTTGATGATGCCAGTTTTCGTTGCTGATTGGTGGTTGGAATTGTAGTGAAGGTATAATCCTGTAGACTGTTGTTTGGATTCCGGTCTTAGTCCTTTGACACTTTACATCAAGGAATGGTACGCACTCACTCTCTTCCATCTCCATGGTGAATCTAATGGATGGTTGGGATTGGTTCAGGTGCTCCAGGAATGCCTCTAGTTCTGTCTCTCCATGTTGCCAAATTATAAAGGTGTCATCGACATACCTCAACTATAGCTTAGGCTGCTTCTCGAAACTCCTCAGTGCGTGTTCTTCGAACCATTCCATGTAGATGTTGGCGATGGTTGGTGTTAACGGGGAACCCATAGGCAATCCATCTTCTTGCATGAAGAACCGGTCCTTCTCCTGAAAGTAGCAGTTCTTGAGGTAACATTCAAGCAAGTCCATGATTAAGTCTATGGGCAGCTCCGTCCTCTCCATCAGGGTTTCGTTTTCAGTAAGTTTATTTCTCAATATGTTGAGAAATTCGTCTAGTGGTACATTCGTGAAAAGGTTTTCAACGTCGAAACTTACTAAGCGATGTTCTGGCCCAAGTTCCATGGATCCGATGATTTCGACAAAGTGCTTTGAGTCCTTGACGTGCGATGATGTTTTGCCCTCCAAAGGTTGGATGATTGGTAGAAGGAATTTCGATAGTGCTGCTGTTATAAGTTAATCTTTCTGATAAAAACATTGCGAAACTGCTGAATATGAAAAAGCATTAACAACGGTTGCCCCGAAAACTCGATTCATGAAAAAAATTGAGGTTGACGTGGTTCCGAATTCGAATACCATCTAGACTGGCAAACCAGAAACGAGTGGAAAAAAAGCAACGTGTAGCACACCAGCTGTTATTATTAGTCATTGTGTTTGAAGACAAGATAGAAGCTATGCGTGACTGGCTGGTCCCGAGAGACAAGCATGAACTCCGAAGCTTTTTGAGGCTCTGTTCGTACTACGGGTGATTTGTTGAGAGATTTGCCACCATTGCCGCACCTCTACATTGGCAGACCACTGAAAAAGAGGACCTTCCGTTGGAATCAAGTTTGTGAAACATCATTCAGATGACTGAAGGTGGAACTATGTTCCAGCCCAATCCTAGCGTTTCCTACTCAGTCCGGCAAGTTCATCTTAGACACCTACGCCAGCAACACAGGTTTTGGGGCCGTCATATCCCAAGTGCAACATATACTGCTGCCGTGGATTCTCGAAACTAGAAACAAATTACTCTGTCACCAGAAAATAACTTCATGCAATAATCAAGACTGTAGACCATTTCCACAAATATCTCTATGGTTGTCATTTCATAATCAGAACCGATCATGCCGTCGTCAAATAGCTGGTGGACATGAAAACATCGGAGTGACAACTGGCCACGTGGATGAAGAAATTACAGCAATACGATTTCAAGGTAAAACACGGTGCCGGCCGTTTGTATAATAATGCCGGTGCCTAATCAAGAAGACCCTGTAGAGCAGGATGCGGACATTGTCTGAACACGGAACATCAACAAGGTACATCCGTCAGACAGGTTCGCGTACAGATGAGTTAATGCTGGACAACGGAAAAATAAATCCAGGACCAAACGGCTAATCCAGACATTGAACCAATCCTGTCACTCAAGAAGAGTGGGTTATCCAGGCTACGATAGGCCGAGGTACCTCGATACTCGGGTGTCCTGAAATCGGTATGAGCCCAATGGGACTCTCTAAGAGTAGAGAATAGAAGGTTAAAGAGAATTTGGGAAAGCAGTGACGGCAGAGAAACCAACTCCCAGCTGGTAGTCCCAAAGAAACAGGTACCCTCCGCCCTGAACGAAGTACATAATGGGATTACTGGGAATGAATAAAACTTTGGTACTACTGTGTAAATTACTTCGAAGACGTCAGAAATGGTACCGGAAATGTGATAACTGTACAGCCAGTAAGGGCTCGAAGACCCGGGCAGAATACAGGAATACAACATGGGCGTCCAATTTGAGAGGATTGCTATTGATGTCGCTGACACATTTTTCGAGTCTGAGAGGGGAACAAATACATTCTGGTCGCACTGCATTACTTCAGCAAATGGCCTGATGCATATGCTATACCCAATAAATAGGCAACCACGGTGGCGACGGTGCTGGTAGAGCAGCTATTCACCAAGTTTGGTGTTCCGTTGGGTTACATTCAGTCCAAGGGCGTAACTTTGAATCCAATGTATATTCCCCTATTGATGTTGGCCTATCGCTCAGCCGTACATAACAGCACAGGACTGATTCCAGCCAAGGTATTATTCGGAAAAGAGCTGGTTTACATGGTGATTTGACCATTAACCAGAAGAACCGTCCCAAAAAGTTAACGATTATGCCGAACAACTCCAACAGAACGTGTTGGCAATAAACAAACTAACCAGTCGTGAGACTCAATAGAAAACTATTGTAGTATCGAAAAATGACGTCATTTTGTGGTCATAAGGTATAACCAGGCTCTAACGATGTTACGGGTTATGAGTACGAACATTTCTAAAGTGACGTGACTTTTCTATTCTACAAAAGTTTTCTATTGATCGGAGTCCCACTGCAGATCAAGACACGCTATAATTGCTCAATTTTGAATAAGAAATTAAATTCTAGAATATTTAGTGCCAATAAGGCGATCCTTTGGTTTTTTTGTTTTAAACACGATACAATTTCAATCTATAGTTAGAATAAGTTTTAGATAATTGATATGTAGTTAAATATTGTGTCTATCTTTTACTCTGAGGTAGGCGTACATTTTTAACTCCCAAACTAGTCAGTTTGTCAACAAAAAAAAAAAAAAAAAAATAAATTATATTTTTTAAAAGATTATTACTTCTACACCATTTATAAATGGTCCCACACTTACCAATACTTCATAGTAGAAAAAATATACTTATATTCCCCATTCTTTCACTTGATATATTACATAATGCGTTAAAAAAATATACCAAACTATACCCTGATACCAAATTTAAACCTTTTCCAGTATAGTTTCGGAGAAAATTGCTGTGATGCGAAAAACGGAGAAATCACGAGTGATATTATAAGGGTAACCTTATATTGTATATACGGAACCCTAAAAAGGCATTAAAACAGTGGAAAAATATTTAAATAATCATTTTGACAATTGTACAGAATAAAGGTATTGTTGTAAAATGTATCTACGCCGTCCCTGGCTAAAGCAACGTAAAACATTATTCATCGAAGATCATAAAAACATCAATCTCTGGAATCTTCGAATGGGCAAAAAAAACTATCTATCTCGACATTGGGCAACAAAATCCAGAACGACCAGAAAACTCGACGTACGCTAAATAAGGAGATATTAATTTCAGTATTTAGTTAGTACCTATTGTTATGAATTCGATGTTTATTGTATTAGAATCAGCTGCTTAAAATATTTGATGTTTATGTGTAAATAAAAGTTCTAGAAAGTGAAGTGAATATCAGTTTTTAGAATTAATTAATTTTAAATTGCAGTATTCTAACTTTAAATGCACAAAAAAGTTCAAACATCTTTATTCATTATTTCAGATAACAAATAAATAAAATAAGTGCACTATCTGGAAACTAATTTAAAGAAAGTAACATTTTTCATATTTAGAACAAAATTGGAATAAATTTTCTGAAGATATTAAATTTTTATTTTAAAAATTTCACATTTCTTCGAAAAAATATCAATTTTGGACAAAATTTGTTTATTTTCAAAAATGTAATGTAATCAACTTTATAGAAAGTAACATTTTTTTCTGCTGTCTACAGCAAAGAAGAAAAACTGAAAAAAATCGATTTTTAAACCTCTAATCGTTTAAAAATAATTTTCCTACAATAATAGATCTATTCCCCATGCAGAAAACCGTTTTTTTCATACCTACCGGCTCGAAGTAATACCAAACAGTAAACAGAGAAAGTGGTCAAAGATAAATAATTGTTAAAGATTTGTTTAACAGATTTAAAATACGGGTCAAAATAAAAGGCCGAATCAAAGGATGTATCAGATTAAGATATATCGTTTCCAAAAAAATTTTTCCCACTATTTTAATATTATAAATGTTTTCTTCAACAGCAAGGTAATTTTGTTTTACAAAAAGATACCTCGATAATGTTAACGTTTGTCCTTTTTTGAACTCGGTAAATAGAGGAATTTTTTGACGTTTGCGAGTAAAATATGTTTATTACACTTGTAAATCGTAAGCAAATAGGAAACTATATTATGTCACATAGTTGAAGACAGGAAATAACAGGCGTACTTAAAATTATCTTTTTGAGACATTTAAGATGTTTGAAGACGCGAGATGTAAGACCGTAGGATTTTATCAGAGAGGTTCCGAATCTGGAGCCGTTCCGTGTAATTACTGTTCTCCCTTAACTCCTAGGACAGAATGTCCAACTTTTATGTAAGATATTTTCTCTTCGAGGTGTCATTCCTTTGTCTACGCAAGATTGGGAATTGTGGGAAGCGCAACAGGTTCCCGACAGAAACAATATATATATATATATTATATTTATATATAATATAATTGTTTTGCGTACAAAGGAATGACACTCGAAGAGAGTATACAATTTATAACATTGAATCTATTCTCTCTGTATGATTTGTGTCAAGAAATGGAATTTTAAGTCATAAACACTTTTTTCCCAACAACCTCATTTAGGTTATTTTGTCTGTTCATTGGGGTTTTCTCTCCTCAAAATTTTTTCCTGCAACAGATAAGTATTTAAAATCGTATTTTGGAGAACAAAGTGTAGTAAGGCAATTTAGTAAAATTGTCCGGATTACTCGCTGTCCGTACAGAAATTCTTCCTCACAGATCTGAGAGAAAGAGATTCCCCAGGGGGTGGGAATGCATATAGGCGAGAAACAGTTGAATGCGCCCTCTATCATTTTCAAGCGGCCCTCAATACGGTTGCTCGCACTCCTTTGAAGTTTTTCATCGGTTACCGTCGTTGTCGTCCATTTTTTGTAAGAATTGTGGCAATCTACAAAAAAATGCCCTAATATTGGGCATTTCTTTCCTGAAGTAATACAAGAAAAGGTAATACATTACAGTATTTACAAGATAACTTATTAATTATATATTTTTAACAGAGAATAGTGCTTCAGCGAATCAACAATCAAACCAAATGCCCGGCTTTTGGTAATTTGTGAAGCTCATTGTAAGGAGGGTGCACGAGAGGAAATAATGTCTCATATATTTTTGTAGTTTATATATTATTTCTTTTTAAGTAATGAGAGAAGTGTGGGAGACAATTTTGCATGGTTTTCACCAGAAAAACGATCCGGTTACCACTTGCAGCCCCCAATTGTTAGTGAAAATGAAAAAGTGCGGAGGTAAGAAGAGGCTTTTCAGAAAATTTTTAGAAATCAAAGGAGTCCTCCATGTATCAGAATGTCAAATTATAGCATTCCAAGGTAAGCAATTTAATATTGGTATTTAAATTATTCATAATTTCTTTGTTTTTTTTTAAGGAGTGAACTATCAAAATGGAAGAGAACAGCAAGGTGAGCCACAAATTTGAACACGTTGGTTACAGCACTTGAAGAAGAAAAAATGCAAACTAAGGTATTTAAAAATGTAAACTCAAATGAGAAAACAACAGTTAAAGCCAAAGGGAATGCTTGTATAAATATAAATTTTGCTTTACTTATCAATATATAAACAAAGTGGCAAAAGTTATAAAATTTCTTAAAAGGTTTTTGTTTACTACCTTACTAAAAACTCTTAAGTAATCTTGTAAATAGCATTATTTTTAATTGTTGGTACAATGAGCATATTTTTGAAAAAAAGTCTCTTGTTTTTTTTAGACTAATGTTTATTTTTCAAAGATGTTACTATTTTTTGTGAGTATTATGTATTTTGATATGATTTATTATATGAGTTTTTTAATATGTACTATTTCCCTAATATTTGTTAGTTTTTGTGTGAGTTGTATGTATATTTACTATTTTGATCATTTATATTGTATTGTATACTACTCTAAATGCAAAAGAGGTAGAAAATAAAAATTCAAATATACAGAATATTGCATAAAGAAGCAATCATCACAAGTTGCTTTCAATATATATAGGTTCCTCATTGTTGTTGTGGTTCATCCAGGTTTTTGTTTAGTTTAAGTTGTCGGTAGTTAACCTAAAATTTGAGGAATTGCATTTTTTGAAGGTAATATTGAAAGTTTATATCAAAATGTTACTTTAAAAATGTTAATGCGAGTTTACCGAAGCGACAAGTTAACTTTTCATACAGACCTTAAACTAAAAACACAAATGTATATTGGTAACAACAGGGAAACAAATATTGTAAACTGTTGTTATGTTTGTACCTTTTTTGCTATTATTGTTAGGTGTGAATAGTTTAATATTTAATGCATTTGTAATATATTTTATAAATAAAATCAAAATTATTTGGGGATTTTTATTTGCCATAGTATTTTTAAATGGAACGATAAGAAGTAGCAGAGAAACACACCGATTAGATAGTGTGCAGATTCCTTTTTTATCGGCAGTTAAATTCATACAGATAACTGTATCTCGAAATACACAAATGTACATTTTTACTATTTGTTGAAAATGATAGATGGCGAAGACTGTCATTTTTTGAACACAATTTTTAACACATAGTTTCCTATCTATTCTCTATTGTATGATCTGTGATCTGTGATTCCTTTGTACGCGTACAAAGGAAGCGTACAAAGGAATGACACCTCGAAGAGAGACATTTAAGATGTATTAAAAATTTATTTTAGGTCGATAGACGTTGTTAATATATATTTTTTATCTATCAGGTAATCGTTTATTTAGGAATTTCGAAACATTATTTTTTAAAGAGCCTTGCTGAGACCCAAAACATTGACATTAATATTAGTTGGAGTGGGTGATAAAACAAGAACTCAATCTGAGGTATGCAGACAATTTAATGAAAAGTATTCTGATTGTCACATTTACACCAATCAATAGATATTTCTAAGTGACATAAAATTCAACAGCAAACCGCATAAGCCATCACGTTAATAATAGTTTGTACGACATGACTGACATAATTTTAACGCAAACCTAAAAAAATATGGGGTATTTTCGTTTTTTGCTTATTGTGTAAAAAGAAATCATAAAGCCTTCAATAGAAAAATTGTAGACAATCAGAAAATCTTCAAAATGAGTGTTTATAAATTTTGATCACAACATTTTTCATAGAGTAAAGCTGAAAAAAACAATATGAAGTACTTTATTTAAAAAATATCATAACTTGGTTGTAATAACAGCTGGAACTTTAATCTGCCTCCTAGTGATAGCTTAGAACGTTAAGACTAACAACACTGAAGAATGAAGATCGCTATTGTATGTTAAGTAGATCTTGCAGAGTTGTAATTTAAATAATTTGTAGAAATATTTTGCAGAATGTATCCTATGAACCACGAAAGTTCTATAGCGATACGGAAAATATCTTTTGAAAGCTCATAAAATGCACTTCACTTCGTATATCTTGGATTTTTGTTATACTGCTGTAAAATATATTAACATTGCTTTTGAAATTTTTAAACGACGGACCCTTATTTCTACTCCGAAGTCTTGACAGTGGCGAATTCAGTTAGTGGAAAAAAGTAATTTCATTAATATCAGTAAACTGTATACAGGTAAACATTAACTTAATAAACCAATGGAAAAATAGGCCAATATGGGCATGTAATAGTTATGTAAATAAAAACCTAATAAACTACTGAGAAAAAACGTATAATAATACATTTCTAGATACGTCCATGTGGCTTGACAGCTATTGTCCGTGCACCGCTGGCGGCGCTTGCTGGCTGTCGCATATTCGTGCATTTAATGCAATAGTTACTATTATTTTAAACCAATTTCTCGGCATTATATCGAGAATCCAAGATAGACAAATTGAAGTGGAATTTATGAATTTTCAAAATATCTTTCGTATATCCCGATCGGACAAGTCTCGTTATACGGTAGGAGGTGCAAATTATCTGTCTAAATTATTTAAATTCCAATTATTCAAAAACAGCTTATTAAATGATTAATATTCTAGTATTAGTTACCAGAATGTTATAAATTTTTGGAAAAAAAATCCACTTTTGACCAGTTTTTCTGAGTATACTCGGTAAAAAATGATCCAATCAAGTTGTATAAACGCTCGTTTAGAAGCTTAGATCATTTACCGTCTAGATATAGCCTGTCAAGCATAAAATCGTGGCAACGCTAGAAAGAGAGCGCAATAGAGACCGTAAGAGGCTATTTCACTTAGTGGATGGATGGTCGGTGGATGCAGCCAATGAACAACATACTTTATTGGAAGCAGCTCCTAATCGAGTGAAATAGCCTCTTGCCCTCTCTATTACCCTCTCTCTCCTAAGTCTTCTACAACTTCTACCAGTAAACTGTTACTGACGTGATGTATAAGCCAATTGCTGTTGAATTTTATTCCGAAAAAGAGTTCAATTTTACTCTATAAACTGGTGTAATTTCCCAGTCTATAGTGGGTAAAATAAAACAAAAATTTCGTCAATTTGGAACTGTCAAAAATCTTCCTAAACTTGGGAGAACAAAATTCAATGACGAAAACAAATTGAATATATTGTTAAATATTGAGGAAACCAAATTTAACAAAAAAATATTTGCAACGCCTAATTAGTCTGCGTATTTTCAGCTTTGATTTTAGTTGATGATGACATCGCATCACTGGTAAAAAATTCAGACTTCTTAAAAGCTGAAGTAATTTCTGAAAAATTTTATCTTGACATTCTCTCCTCAAAGGAGTATTTAAAATCGGAGAACAGGCAATTGCACGGAACGGGCTCCAGATTACGGAACCTCTGTGTACTGATTCTCTCGAAAATCCTAGATGTCGGTCTAAATACTTATCTCGCGTCTTCAAATTTAACAGAAATGCATCTTAAAATGCATGTTTTTAAAGAAGTGTTCAACATTAAGAGAGGACATTCAATTGTGGGAAGCGCAACTGATGAAGTAGCTCTAGCTCCCTAGCACCAGAAACTGTAGAATATATATGGGTTAGGATATTTATATATAATATATATTGAAGTCTTGCGTACAAAGGAATGACACCTCGAAGAGAGTATAAAAATTAAACTCAGGAACTAAATGACGATGATTTTTATCGTAGAATAGAATTTTGTAATGGTAATGGTAAATGGTTACATGGAGCGGTCAAGAAGCAAAATTGTTGGTATTGGAGTACCCAAAATCCTTACGGGATGATAGAAGGTCACATTCAGTAGGTATCCTGTTAAAGTGAACATTTGGCCTGCCATAATAAATAACAGAATATAATTGGATCATATTTTTTGAGGTGAATGCTTGAATCCCTGAATTTAGATAACTGTTTCTTGATACTGTTAACCCAGCTGTAATTGATATGGTTTCAACAAATTTGAGCTATACCACATTAAGCAGCACCAGTATCAGCTTACCTCAATCAAGTTTTTGGGCATCGATGAATTACGTAGAAAATGAATTTAGCCGGTATTTTAGGATTCCAGTGCATATAGTGACAATGCTACTTTTTTAAAATACATTACTTCCCCGGTAATATTAATAGAAATGTGTTTTAATTAAAGTTGCATCGAAGTCCTATTGTTTAAATTTGTTTCCATTTTATGATTATTTTTGCAATCAACACTTGTAGTAATAAATAGGGGTTATATCTGTTTGATTGGAAAAAAACATTCATAAAAATATTTGCACAAATTTCTAATAATTAGCAAGTAATCCCTAAGCCGGTGCTGTTCTCTAAAACCACATAAGATATTAAGTAAACAGTAAATACTGTTTATGATTCATGAAGCTATTTTTCAGTTAAATATTTAGAAAGGTGGGAATACGTGACATCTAAAACTTGTAATCGATATTATACCGAATACTGATACCACTATCTAAACAAAAATTCTCGATAAGTGATTATTCTTAGATAATCAATCCATAGGGAGCCACGATTACTATTTTTCAGTTAACGTGTTTCAGCTCCCATTTCTTGCAAGCCGAGGAAAACCATCGATCAGGTAGGATACTATATTCAGGACTTTAATGATGTAGCTATAATTAACTTCCAGTAATAATAACAACCGTTAATTTATTCTTTCTAGTAATTTTTATTACAAAATAAGTAAGATAAATTATTTATATTGCTTAATTTGCAAGTAGAAATTAGGTATGTATTTTTTTAAATATAACGAATGAAGCTTAATTTTGCAAGGTCATGGACTGTGGGTTTTCCAACTGCGTTTTATCAGTTGTAATGTGTGATAACGTGATATCTATAATAAACGCAAAATGCTACAATTTTCTTCACTAATCGTATATCTGTTTCATCTGGAACAAAATGTATAACTTCGGGTTATTAATTTCCTGTAACTAACAGCTCCTAATTCATTATCATTTTTGGTCAATATTACAAGTTACAACTGATATCCAATGTTTATTGGTGATTTTGTTAAACAAATATTTATATTATGCTTATATGCTGGGTGTTGTAACAATGAGATTTCCAATTTACATTTTTGACATTTTTAAAATAGTGATGTATCAAACGGAGTTCCGAAAAAATCCTAATGTCATTTGTTTGAGTTGCATGTTGCTAGACCCTCACCTGAGGGTAGTTTTATTATATAAACATAGATACATGCGTGGAACAGCCAATTGGAATAAATTGGATAACGAATAAAGGAGGGCTTGTAGGGAAAAACGCTTGGACACATCGATTTGTATTTTTAAATGCGTATTTTTTTCAACAAAAAAAATATAGAGTGTCTCATGTGACAGTGTCCAATACTAACTTTCTTATTTTAAATGCGAGCCCCTGCATAGTATTTATTTTTTGGATTCTCCAGAAAATTCTGCACATAATCCATGTACAATGTCCTACACCTATCTTCAACTGTTTCGGAAATGTTAAATGTTTTCAGATTTAACATTAAAAAAACATTTAAAAAAATATGACCGACTTCCACCTATAACTAAAAAGCTGAAAATAATTATAACAAAATACAACTCTAGCAAATAAATAACACATTCAATGTTGTTAGGTACCTAACCAGGAAGTAAAAAATGTAAACATTAAAAGGTACTCATTCTGTACAAATTAATTACCTACCAATCTAGTATATTTTTGAAGTATGCCAAGCAAATCTAAAATCCTGCATTGCGTACTTATTTACTACTTCATCAAATTTGATTGTTGCTTGATATTGGTAGGTAATTATATTTGTACAGAATGAGCACCTTTTAATGTTTACATTTTTTACTTCCTGGGTAGGTACCTAACAACATTGAATGTGTTATTTATTTGCTAGAGTTGTATTTTGTTATAATTATTTTCAGCTTTTTAGTTATAGGTGGAAGTCGGTTATATATTTTTTAAATGTTTTATTTTCAACTTTTTAGTTTTTTTGAACTCAGGTAGTTTTCATTCTTTATTTTTCATTTTGTATATAAACCTTAATATACTGCGAAAGCCTCAACATTACACAATGATACATTTTCATTTAAATTACAGGTAAAGGTTTATGAACAAAATGTACTAGTACGCGTTGACCAAAATATATTTATGCTTTATGGACCACGCCATGTAACCTTTTTTTATTTTTATGACAACCCTGTATAACTATAGATAATTCCACTCCACCCTATGTACCAACCATCCTGTACATACACTGCGCATGTACAAGCATAAATTTGTTAGCTGCCTTCTGTAAATTATAGGACGAAGTAGAATCCATCCCATATTTACGGAGTCAAATCCGTCCTATATTTCAACCATCGTATATAACTCCTTGTGGGCTACCCCATAAATTATTTAATTTTTAACATTTTATATTATCGCCCTGTGTAACAATAATTCCTCTCCACACTTTATGCAACTGCTTATGGGCTACAAAATAAATAATTTTTTAATAACACTGTATAAATATAATTCAACTCCAGTATATATTTTAACCATCATGTATATGCTTTGTTTACGTCCACATCATGTAACAGTTTTTTAATCACCCTATATAATTTTCATTCCACGTTTTTCCAACATTTTTATACCACCAAACGTCCACTCCACCCTATATTCCAACGATCCTGTATATACGACTGCCTATGGACCACTATCATTCTACTCCGTCCTATATTTCAATCATCATATAAATGCAACTCCGTTTATCACTTTACTTTGTGTTTTGTTTGCTATAACTAAACACCCTGTGTATGAACTCACCAAATAGCAGTTAGAGTTTGACATAAATTTTCTATTAGGCCGGGAGAATGTGACAACCAAAAGCACCGTCTTCGCAAAATGGAAAATTTTTCATTTAAATAGGTATTTGCCTGGTATACAAACAAAGCGAGCTTGGTACTGATTGATTTAAGGAGCCGAAAATACTATGCTTTACTACCTATAAGCTTGAGATGTATATAGAAATTTTCAAATTCGCAATTAAAACTTCCGTTGCCTAGAATTCCCGCACTATTACGTTGAAATTAAAATTTGAAGTTTCACTAATCCGGATATATAGTCTATTAAACAAGACCATATTCATTCAAAACGGTTCACCACAGGAGAAGAAATCAGGTAACATACATACAAAAAAAATACACGATGAATTGATAATCTCCTCCTTTCTGGAAGTCGGTTAAAAAAGAAAATTATTTTATTTCACAAATTCCCTACATTAGACTCAATACTTAATTCCCACAGCATTTAAATAGGTATTTGCCTGGTATACAAACAAAACGAGTACTCATTAATTTAAAGAAATCAGGTAACATACAATTAAAATACAAAAAAATACGTTGGAATTAAAATATTTATTAGGAAACGACGATGAAATTTTTAATAAAAATTTTGGAATTGATAACCTCCTCCTCTTCTAGGAAGTCGGTTAAAAAAGATTTTATGAAGTTTCACATAATTCCCATACAAAATGCACCACAGGAGAAGAAATCAGGACTACAATACTGATAATTCCCATTTAGAAAATTATTTTATATCACAAATTCCCTCCATTAGACTCAATACTCAATTCCCATTTAGCTCTTGATATTGAGATAATAGGTAAGCAAAAACCATTCATTCGTTCCTTTTTACTTGTTGTCTGCCTGCATGACAGTGGTGATCAGTGATCAGTGTCAGTACTATTGTCGTTTGAATTTCGTTAACTGTACGTAATAATATCAGAAAAGTGGATCATTTAACAGAAATACACAAAATAATCATTCTACAAATGATTGGTTATGAAGATAGCATACGGAGACAAATGGAAGTTCTCGCTTATTCCACGAAAATTTTCCAACCAAAGAACATTAGCAAAATAGAAAAGCAGTTTCGCGTGCTTGGTCATGCAAGGCAGATAAAAAAAGTAGCTGCCAATGCTCTAACTGATAATACGAAATTGGATATTATGCTTGAGTTTCAAGAAAACCCACATAATGATGGTAAGGTTAGATAACAATGTGATCCAATTAAAAGATGTTTTGTTTTCTGATGAGAGCACATTTACACTTCACGGTAATGATAAGCGTCAAAATTGCCGCTATTGGTCTAATGAGAATCCTCACTGGATGACAGAGAAACATACGCAATATCCTGAAAAAGTTCATGTTTGGGCAGGAATTGTTGGAAATCATATCGTAGGTCCCTTTTTCATTAATGGTAACTTGGATGGAGATAAATATTTAGAAATGCTCCAAAATAATGTCGTGTCAACTTTGACAAACTTATATCCTGATCCAGAAAAGCCACAAGTTCCTGCCAATACAATAATACGGTTTCAGTAAGATGGAGCACCGCCCCATTACGAAATCAATGTCCGGCAGTACTTCCAAATCGGTGGATTGGGAAGTGCGGATGGATAGAATGGCTAGCACGATCTCCTGATTTGACGCCATTGGACTACTTTTTGTGGGGATATGTCAAAAGTACTGTATACAAAACTCAACTTAGATGACCTGAAAAGACGAATCACGCTTGCGATTAGATCATCACGCCTGAGATTAGATCAATCACGCCTGAAATGTTGAGTAACGTTAGAATAAATTTCTATACCAGATTAGCATGTTGCCAAGAAGTTCGCAGCGAGCATTTTGAACATTAATGGTTTTTTTTTTTTATATTATTAAAAAATAATCAGTATTATTTATTAAGTTTTTAGTGGAAAGTAGCGAATTTGTGAAATAAAATAATTTTCTTTTTTTAATGTTAATTTTTGTAATAAATCTGAAAATATTAAATATTTCCGAAACAGTTGAAGATAGGTGTAGGACATTGTGCATGAATTATGTCTAGAGTTTTCTGGAGAATTCAAAAAATAAATAATATACACGGGCTTGCATTTAAAATAAGAAAGTTGGTATTTGGCCACTGTTACATGACACACCCTATATATTTTTTTTGTTGAAAGAATGCGCATTTAAAAATACAAATCGAGCGTTTTGCCTTACAAGCCCTCCTTTATTCGTTATCGAATTTATTCCATTACGCTGTTCCACACTGTATGTACATATACATGTTGGGCCTGACTATGTATATGAGCGTTGTGGGAGTGCTTTACTCTCGATATGCCGCTATATGACGATTTTTTTCATAAAATCCTTGTTATATCCAAAGTTAGACACGTCCAATCAATTTAAAAAGGGATGTTTCGGAAAGTAGAGAGTCGGTCAGATTGTTTGTTCATCTTATTGTCTTCAAATTTTAAGAAAATATACGCTAGGGATTGTTTTATAATAACTTTTCATCTATCCTTGGAGATGGACCCTATTTCGTAGCATAACTGGGCTCATAACCGCCAAATAGATATTTATGAAAATCGATGGATTTTTTTCATTTTTAAATTTTTTGTTTATATTTGTTGCCTTGTTAATTTTAATAGAAAATACCTATTTATGTATCGCTCATCGCGTGTCTATCCTTTTATTTTATTTTTAATATAATAAGCATGTAAGGCGTGCAGTTTTGGATTTTCCAAACTAGTTTTTATAGTGTATGTAGTTTATTTATTATTTTAAAATCCAAAGTGTTCAAAGTTTGTATGTGGCCTCGTTACATACAGCTAAACAAAATGTTGAGTTTTTATATATACTGAATTCAGAATTTATATATGCCGCTCCTAGAGACGACTTGGTTAACAAATAGTGCATATAGTCAAAAATACGATTATAAAATTGTAGTATTGTTTCACTTATCCAATTTGAATCACCATGGTATACCTAGAAAAAACCTTATGAACTATCCCGATATAATAATATAATTATTAATTAATTCTTATTTATCAGCAACCACACTCGATGGATAGAAAGTTTAAGCGACAAAATCGTTTTGAATTTACCAGAGTTAAAGCAGACGATTTTAAATTTCATTTTGTGTCGTGTTCTTTTGTGCCTAATATTCGTGAATTGTCAAAATATATTTTATGAGCGGGCTCACACATTTTGGATTAATCGAATGTTCATTTCCTTTAAGTATTATGTTCATTTATTCGTACTAGGTTTTAGTTTCCTTAGGTTTCGAATGTTGTCTTGTCAGTAAATTTTCTCTAAATAATACTGGTACTCAGCACAAACACATTACAAAAATAACTATACGGTTAGAAATATTTAATGTTAAAAGAACATTCAAAACAGGTTATCAAAATTAAAGTCAATTAATCCGAAAACAAAACCACAACCACAGCTCAAAATGTCGCTTTTAGAAAATCACTTGCTAAAATAATAAATTTTATATTGGAGAAACATCTAGGCCCCTAAATCTATGATTAAATGAACATCAAAATTACGAAATGACTAATTGATAAATCCAAAATTTGTGAACATGCTTACGGGACATACAATTAAATTATTACACATTATTAAAGAAGAAAAAATCTATCTATAATATCCTATAACAAAGTCGTTCTTAGGAGCGCCACATATAAATTAGGGAAGCAAATGTCTCAAATTCTGTTAATTCAAATTTTAATTCCAGTGACAACGAAGTCACATTCAGAACTTCAAACTTTGTATATTAAATATACAGTTTTTGTTATCCAAGTTTGTTGTTATTTTCCCAAAACACCATAAAAATAAAGTTTGTTGCTTTTAAGCAGAGAGTTGGTGTATCAATATATTTCTAAGAATGTAATATAATCTTCAGTGTGGAATATATGACTAATGTAATCTAATATTTAAGCGCCTCTTACAGGATATCTTTATAGACTCTCTTATTTATAACGATATGACGAAAGTTATATATAAATAAATACTAATTTTTACAGGAGTTGAAAAGCCAAGGAAACATTATAATGGATTTAAAAAATCCTAAATTACGTGTTTTAAAATACTTTTTTATGAATTGCAAGTTTATGTAAACAATGAATATCATGTCCCTTATAAGTTTTTAAACTCCACATAAATCCTGAATGTTGATTTTCAAAGAAACTCAACAAACAAGTAAGAAATTCTCGTAACCACTTATTTAGTTTGTCATTCTCACTCCGCCTTGAGTTAGTAATACAGTATTTTCCATGATACTTACATTCAATGCACTCTTGGAGTTGAATTTTGTTTTAAACATCCATGCAGGACCCTTTAACTGATGGTACAGGCAGTATGCTGTTAAGTCAATTTACATTTAAAAAATTTTATTGATTGGGATATGTGCTAATAATACAATGTCTCCCACTTACATTTTCGACTAGAGAAGATTACTATAGATTTATAAAATTTAGTTTTTATTTATTACCGAAAACGATAACCAAGAAGCGTCATTGGGATACCAGTTCATACAAGTCCTCAGTTACTAGAACAAATAAATGGATAGGAAGAAATATTCGAGATCGCTGACCAGAATGATTTTATTTGCTCTGTTTGGCTCATGATGAACATTGTTTAGTTAATACAGATTCAGTGTATTATTTTCCAAAAAAACTGAAAAGATAAACCAATGCTTATATGATTTGCATTTTTTAGTTAAGTGTTCTCGATCAACTGAAACCACTAAAAATGGTGATTTATAAATTACGATACATGTAAGGAGAGTCCCAGGTGATTTTTGATCATTTCTCCGTCAACCGAGTATTGGCACATCCAAATGTCGAGGTCGTTGACTCGCGGAGAAAAAACATGTGATTATAACGAAAAAAGCAATTCGGAGGCACAATTAATAATTTTACGTTCTATCGTAACGTTATAATTTAAAGACTTACATAATACGCATAATAAGGCTGCTTTGTTAAGAGTCTGTTCTATAACAAACACTAATTTTGAAGTCGGTGCCAAATTAAATATAAAGTAAATGAGTTGTCACTAATTAGATACTTTTTAGTAGTTACTGTTGGGTTCTTTGAAGAAGTTTTTTTTTAAATTTAAGTCCCTTAGAATTTTTAGTGGTATAATGGCATAATTGGAGGCACTTTTCAGTTCTAATTAACTTTTAATTTTAAGCAAAGTTCATATTTTGTCGACAAATCTCGTTTAGAATCGAACAAGTGACATGAAGAATAACTTTTTTATATAATAATAAGAAGAAAATTTTCCATATAATTCCAATTTAAAAAATCACACTGTAAATGCATATCAATTGAAGTGGTTTAAATTCCTCATAGAATAGAATTCATAGAATTCGAATAACAATAATTATATTCAATTAACACCCTCTTCTCCACCAAATTTCATTGTAAAATAACAAACTTATTAATTACCTGACAAGCGGTATCTTTCATGGCGTTCGAGATCACTTAGAGATCCTCATTAACAGAATATTGTTTAAACTATCTAATTTATTTAAGCCGTTTTCGAGTAACAGATGTATAAAAATTAATTAAGAACATATTTATACAGACGAACTGAGCACATCCTTCTCTTTCGGAAGTTTATATAAACATAGGTCCGGAAATACCTAGTTTATAAGATAAGCGATATAGGGGAGAAGTCCAGCCATGTGATGTAATGCCCCCCTAAGGGCAAATTCCATGAAGCTAACGGTTGTCGAAAATTTAACAAAAAAATTAATTAAATTCACTCAAATTGCTTAATATAGTAGGATTAAATAGCATTAGTTTGATATATTTTCATCCAATCGGATCAAATAACTTTAATTTAACACTCCAATCAAAAAAAGTATGCAACTTTCCATGTGTAAAGGACCAGTCACCTTTCTTATGGAAAAATGGACTTCCGTCAAATTGTTACCCTGAAATTTTCAGGTATGCAACCGTTGTAGAAGTTGACGTTCTGACAAAAATTTCTGAGTTTTTGAACCATGGGTTTAAACAGATTTTTCTATAACTTATATAGTTTTCGAGATATAGAGTCTTAAACATCGAAAATGCCACATTTTTTATATTAAATTTCCAATGATAGACGTGCTTTACTTCCGGTTACTGGAGAAATTGTGAATTGTACATTATTGGACATAAATATTTCACCAATCAATTGCCAAAAATTTTGGTGTATTAAAGGGTATTTAAAAAATATTTAACATGTCATTTTGGAAAAAATCTTTTTTTATTACAACGTTGAAAACATAAGAAGATGTTATTGCACAAAAAAATAATATCTGGTTAAAGTAATAATTTCTTGGATATGCTTCATATAATATACAGTGTGAGCTATAAATATAGCTAGAGTGGCTTATATTATTTTTTCCTATTAATGAGTCACCCTGTGAGAACCATAGGTGCTGCAATTTTAAATAAGACATTAAACAAATATATTATCCGTCTCTTTATACTCAACGGGATGGTAAACTGATTGCAAAAACTATACATATTGAAAAAAAGTATTGTTTATACTATCCCGTACTTTTAAATTCTCTCCGTCAACTTTGTATGTTATTACATTTTTACGTTAACAAATGTTCAGTGTTTTACTGAGCAGAATATTATTAAAATTGAATGACTAGTTTTCGAGATATAGAGTGTTAAACTTCGGCAATGTCACCTTTATCGTATCAGATTTCTCATAATAGATGTGTTTTATTTCCGTTTATTGCAGAAAACGTGGTTTGCACATTGTTTGACATAATAAAAAATTAGGTACTATTAATTATTTTTTATTACAGGGAGTTTCCCATATACGTAACATGTTTTTTTAGAAAACTCATTTTTTATTATAACGATTTGAATAACATAAGTAGATCTATTTCTATTGCTCAGTTATATACACAATGTTAAAGAAATTAATTTTTGGACGTGTTATACCATAACACTCTTATTTCAACGGTATGTGCATCTGCTTAGGGGATGTTGTACTTCTAATACTTGCTTCGATCCAAGATATTGGATATCAAACAGCTCATCACACTAAATTCTATCCAACAAAAAATATATATCCAAGTTTGACTATAAATCTACTTTTTCACCTTGTATTGGTACTTATGCCACCCAGTATAACATTTTGACTTAACTACACGTCCTGTATAACTATAAATTCATATCTCAGCGATTATATGCTTATATAACATCGTTGTTCAACATGAGTTTTTGCATGTTACAACTATGTGGAAATACTACTGGTAACCAATATTTTTTTTTAAATAATTATCATACTTCTTTAAATATTATCTTTGACTTATAATGAACTACGGAGCTATTTCACATTTTTTCCTTATATGTGTTCATATATTCGAAAAAGTAAATTTTTCTACACTTAACATTGCATTTCAAAACTGCAGGATTATAAAAAACTACCAAATTAAAGTGACACTGTGATATAGTAGTCTGGTAGGGAAGTTATAGTTCAGGGTTACTCATTAATGGTAAAAATGATGGTATAATATATTAAAAATAGCTTTTTGAAAAAGATTACCCACCCTGTAAATTCCTAAGCCACCCTATAGCTTTTATATGCAACTAACATTTATGACTTACGACTGTATCTTATCCTACCCCACGTCCAATGGACTTCTAGATCATCAGTTCATATCTATAAAATATTTTAAACTAGGAGCGATAAATACATAACAAAAAATGAAAAATGTTATTAAATTTTTTTTTATATTTTATATTTCAGCTGGTTTTTTATTTATTTTTTGCATCTTATTTCATTCAACCATCGTTATTTGTTTATATATAAACAAATAACTATAAAAAATTTTTTTGCCAGTTGGTCAAATAATGACCAAAAACATCGTTTGTTCTTCTAAATTCATCATTTACTATCCTCATTGAATTAAACTATAATTTGCACTTAATTTCCATCTTTATTTCAAACATCCTGTATAAACAACTGGAAACAGCCATTTCATAAAAGTATTTATGTAATTCAACTGTTGTAGCATCCTAACTGCTTACAAAAACACGTAAAATTTTTTAAGATTATATTTATTATGTATAAATATTCTACCCTTTTTCAACCACTTATATATAATTGTATTTATTGAAGACGAGAACAATATTCACTCCCCCATATTTCCACCACATCTCATCCATCTTTAAAAATGCTTAGAGGACATCAAATAACTATCAAATTTAGAAAAAAGGAAAAAAAAACCTTCTTGAGTAGTCTGATATTAGTCTTCAACCATCCGGTAAATGGAACAGCTTGTACGGAATCAATAATAACATATAAATATTCTAAGATAAACCGACCTGAATTATCTGCTACATATTTCAACCATCCAATAATGCGCAACTACTGGTGGATTTGGAGATAATTAACAAGTTTTAAATAACAAAACGGAATAATTAATTATCTAAAATATTATAAATAATGAATGTCCACTCTATCTTATATTTCATCAACAGTTTAAAAATGCAATTTAACACCCTAAAGAGGTGACAAATAAAAAAAACCCATTTATAACTAAAACGATTCAAAGATCCTAGCAATTTTTTTTAATATAATACAATTTGAACAATGAAATAAGATGCAATAAATAAATCTGAAATATAAATATAAAAAAAAATTTAATAACATAATCAGTGAACACATCTGAACACGGAATTTTGTTTTGAGTCAATATACCCACCCCGTACTTTTAAAACTGATTTTCAATGTTAATAATAACTACAAAGTTGACGGAGACCCTGTAAAATTACGCTTGATATGATAACAAATATTAAAAAAAATTTGTAATGTCAAAACTGCAGCATTTTACATTTGCACATTATTTGAAAAACTAAGCTGATGCCAGTATAAATTTTGTGCAAAAGTAATAGAAATTATAGAATCTTTTTTAGTTCAAGTTTAGATGGAGCAACGTTTTTTGTCTACCAGTTTAAGTCAAATCCTCAGTTGAAGTCGCAACAAATCATATTTTTAAAATTATCAGAACACGTTCACTTCCCAATAGATATCTGTTTATTGTCTTATTAAAATTGCAATACGAATGGTTACGTACAGGGCTCATTAATAGGAAAAAACAATGTATGCCTTCTCCAGTTATATTTATGGGTCACAATGTATAGTATATGAAGCATATCCAAGACATAATTACTTTAATGAGATATTAATTGTGCAAAAACATCTTCTTATGTTTTCAACGTTCAACGTCAAAATGATTTTTTTCAAAAGCATATGGTCATATTTTTTAAATACCCTGTAATCCATCAAAATTTATGGCAATTGTTTTGTGAAATATTTATGTGTATAATGTACAAATCACAATTTCTCCACGAACCGGAAATAAAACACATCTGTCATGCGAAATCTGATATGAAAAATGCGGCATTTTCGTTATTTAACGCCCTGTATCTCGAAAACTAGTCATAGAATCTGTTTGAGACCATGGACTCCTTGTCAGAACATCAATTTCTACAACATACCAAAATTTCAAATAATTTGACGAAAGTCCATTTTTCCATAAGAAAGGTGCCTGGTCCTTTCAACACAGTTCAGCTGAATAGTCGTTAAAATGGAATGTGAAAAGTATACATCTCTTAATCGGTTAGGTATTTTGTGAAAATTGTTATTTTGGTAATTGCAAACCTGCAATTCTCCTTAACATTCAGTTGTAAGCGAGATGTAATGACCGGCATCTAGGATTTTCGGGGAAACTAGCACTTACAGAGATTCTGAATCTGGAGCCGTTCAGTGTAATTGCTGTTGTCAGGTAAATTGTAGGACAGAATGTCATGATAAAATTTTCAGGCCATTTCACATGTCAGAGATATTGAATACTCTCTTCGAGGTGTCATTCTTTTGTACGCAAGACAACATATATGATACATATTGCTTCCGGTAATATGTATCATATACTTATGGTGTCTTGCGTACAAAAGAATGACCTGGAAGAGAGGTGTTATCAATGTTCGGATTTAATATATTTTCTTCTTTGTATTAAAGAATATCATTGATTGTATTAGCTGTTGCAATAGAATATAGAGCATGACTTGATACATTTCTAAAACAACCTTTTGTGTAGTTCTTCTAGAGCAAGTGGAAGAAAAGTTCGAATTGAATGTCTACTGGAGAATAAAAAATTTAACAGCTTGTATATGAATACTTATTTAAATTTAAATGTCTTGTCTAAAAAATACACAGTTGTTTACGTTTGTCCTTTCAAAACAACAAAGGTAATGTTTCTATTTTCACACTCGGGTTCAGTTCAGTTCTTGGATTTATTTAAAAACACAGTCCAACTCACTCTAATTTATTTTCACTACTTTAACACAATGTATATTCACAGAATACTCTCTTCGAGGTGTCATTCCTTTATACGCAAGACAATATATATTATATATAAATATAATATATATTGTTTCTCGTCAGGGAACCTTCATCAGTTGCGCTTCCCACAATTGAATGTCCTCTCGAACACTTCTTTATATATTTGATATATTTCGTTAAATTTGAAGACGCGAGATGTAAGACCGACATCTAGGATTTTCTAGAGAATTAGCACACAGTATATTCACAGAACTATTTACAATTTATCTAAACTATACGGCGGTCGAATACTGAATAAATCCATCGCCAGCTGTCCGTATATTATATATATTTCTCTCGGAATTATTCTGGTAAGTCAACGAACCATCGGGAAACTTCTTTCATGTCTTCTGGAAACTTCGTCGGCCTGTTGAGAGACAAAACATTTCGGATTCCCAGAAGTATCGGAAGAATGTCCCTTCCAGGAATTGGATGATGGCCGATTGCACCAGCGATCGGATGAATTCTCGTAACAATGATGATAGTTGTAGCATTTACCTAATATTTATGCACTTATTGGCAAAAACACCACAATGCTTGAAAATGCATCTTCCAAATTTTATGTGCGACTTTTTTACGTCAGAAGTCACATAATACTGTCAAACATTTAAATTTTACAATTGTGCTTTTCTCATATAATTTCTTTATTGCCACTGACAACGGGGTGTGACCTAGACCCAATAACGTCTGGAAATATATAGCATTTCCAAGTATTGTGATGTTATTGCCAATAAGCATATAAACATTAAAGTTAAAATTGACTAATTCCGAGAATTATGAATTAGTTTACTAGCGCTTTTGGACTGTTTTGTATTGTGTTTGATGGTCGCAGCTCGAGGGTGTAAGCAACAAATGAATAAATAAACTTCCATAAACATATTACAAAAATCTTGCTATCGGCAACAGGTGGAAAAACAATGTGAAACTACCGGGAAGAGCTACGTTAGGCTCCATCCACAATATAATGCCCATTACAGTTTGTTCTCGGCCTAATCTCGGTCTGATAAAATATTGCCAATCAAGAAACAATGTATCTATTCATACTGCCCTACTGTATTTCTTATTAATTGAAAATGACTTTACCAGCTCGAGATCAGACTGAGAAGACACTATGAAAGCCATTATAATGTGGCAAATGTGAACCAACCCTAATCCATAAAATGCTATGCGTGAAAACGGAACAGGATTAGAAGAGAATTATCACGCGAACTACTGGAAATCTGTTGGGACAGTTAGTTAATAAAATATAATAAAAGCCTCCACAAGTCGCAGATTGAAATTAATTCTTTTAAATATAAATAACAAACCTCTATTATTTTCAGAATGTCGGAAGTTTCGGCAGCAAAGTTACCTAAACCCATTATGAGGGGACTACTTCATCGGCAAATTAAAAGAAATTTGATAGCTGTTGGCTGTAGCGTCTTAGTAACCGCAGTTTATATGAAATTCATATTTGGTAATGGACGCAAGAAAGCCTATTTGGAATTCTACAGGTAAGCTCTAAATCTTATCGGTATTTAAATATATTTTTGTTGTGTCCGATATTAACACAATATAGTTATTTCATCCCTTTGCTAAAATTAGAATTCTAAAAAACTGTTTTTCACAATAGTTGTTCAGGTAAGATAAATTTATTTATTGCCTCTAAAATCGTAACCAGTTTCTTTGAAGGTCGTACTCAGTGGTTCCGTTCCACCATTTTACATTTGAGTTTCTCAAGCAGATTGGCATTGCGTAGCTGTTCTGCCGCTTCGTCCTCTGCTTACCTTAAGGACTCCTAAACCTTTCCGCTGAAATCCATTTTTCAAGATCATTCGACGATATCCAGTCCTAACCTGATCAAAGTTCATCACATTATAAACACAGTGATTGTGATAGTCTGTTTCATCAGCAGTCTAGTCAGTTCCGCTGAAGTGAGAGCTGGCTGTTGAACCCGCACAATTTAGAGGCCGGAATTCAAGTTCTTTTTCTTTTTTACTTGTTTCTGTGGTTAATTCGTTGTCGTTGTTGAGCATGCAGCAATTGCTTTGGAGACATTAGTGATTGTTATTGTGACTGTACTACTCATTTTTGTTGTGATTGTGGTGAACTATTTAGACGACCAGAGCTCGCTTCATCATTATCCTTCCACAGCTTTTTGTCATGCCCAGAGTCTCTTCAACGTATATCCTGGCGATCCCCAGGCAGCGGCTCTTTCCCTAGGCTTATGTTCAGTAACTTCATATTTCATGAGTAATTCTGCCCCGTGGGATTGTCCCTTGTCAGATTAAAAACCAGACCACCTCGTGTGGATTTTGGGGAACTACTATCCTTTTATTTTCATCTGTATTTAATTTCATCTTAAGTTTATGTATTTCGCTTACCCATGTCACAGCTTATAGATATTCTTTTCCACTTCCGTCACTATTTGTACGTAAGCGGTATACAAGATAGCATTTAATTGAGTCTTTAGTAAGCAGTACGAAAGAATATAGAGGCTTTGTTAACACCATCATGAATAACAACTGAATAGACTCTCAAGGATGTGTACAACATCACATCTCAGCAGTGTCTTGAGAAAACTTCTCCGTCTACATATGTCGATTAAAAAAGTATAAAACTAGTAACTAACAAACACTAGGCAACACATAGTAATCAAATCACAGCTACCCCGCTAAAACAGCAATACAACACATTGGGAAGCACATTTCTATACAACAAAACTTCATATAACTCCATAAAATGATGCAATTCAGAATTGAAATGAGGTGCAAAGCCACGTACTGCCGAAAAAATTATCAGTGTGATGAGGAATTTACACCAAGACAGGATAATGTTCAAAATTCCTGGATAAAGAAGTTATTCGCCTCAAACGATAGGTTGACGGTCTTTAACTCGTCCATACGAGATGCCTTATGCATTGTCCTACGTACAATAGACTCAACAAATTACTGACCGATCACTTGTCTTCCAATCAACAAACAAACTTATGATTGTAAAGGGGTGAAAAGCAAAAAGCAAGTACATGCCAAACGAAGAAATCTCTACATGGCATATGTGTAATATCAGAAGGCTTTCGATTCAGTTGGCTTATTCCGGTATCCAAACTTTATAAATCAAATAATTGCATTGTTAGGTTTTAAGAATATATATTTGATTTTGCTTCGCTACCAACCCACTTTCACAATAACTGAACTTAAATAATTGGGGATTCAATCACAAACAACGTAACATCATTAGAAATAAACTATTTGTTGTTGTATATGGTTGATTTCAAGTTAATAACACCTACAAAACAACAGCTGCATAATATGCTTAATATTGTGGAAACATTTTCTGCTGATGCAATTTGGCCTAAACTAATGCCGTATTAATAACATGGTAAAGGGTAAAATGTAGCAAATGCCCTATGAAATCGAAAATGGCAAACCGGTACACTAATCGACGATTTCACCATGAAGAAGAACTTAACAGACTACTATTAAAGAACAAACTATGCTCAACTAATCATTCGATATAATTAATTGGTGCAAAACTGACGTCTATTATCTAAAGCTCAAACTCAAAACCTAGTAAGCTATATTGAACGAATAACATTGCCACGGTATGCAGGTGGAAAAGTGGCGAATACAATTAAGCAGTTCATCAACAAATTTCTAATTTGCGTATTCATTTCCAAAAATTCGCAAAATTTTCTGAGCGATATAGAATCAAATGTCATGTGACTCAACATCATAGTCAACTAACCCTGTGGAAAAAATCCCATCTATTCTAATTAAAAAAGTGTATGGGTATGTACCTACCTAATGTGTTTTTGCCACTGCCAATCCACATATTATACCCTAACAAATTTCAATATAGTTGTTTCAACTAGAAAACATTAAACATACTTATTATGAAAAAAATCATTCACCTGATGGCGATAGCTGTCAAAAGCTATTGAAACGATGTAAGATCAATCATTTCAAGACGATTGAAGTCCAAGGAAACTTCGAGGAAACATTCTTTTATTCTGTATTTGAACATTCGCCTAAGCTCTAATTCTAGACGGACTACAATCTACAATAGATTCCAAGTTGCGTTCATATAGATTTATGCGATTACAAGCTACATTAAAGTCCCATAGAAAACACGCTCTATTGTACCAGCTGGTAGATTCCGATAACTTCAAAAATAGTCTTCAACTGGCGCATTTTGTTTCCAGATAAGACTATACACAAACTATTACAGGTTCTGTAGTTACATATGGGACTATATGGGGTATTCTCAACCGGTAACTGGACAGAAACTAAGTACATTAGAATCAATCCAGCACATTATGTGTCCCCTATGGCCTTCTACTGGTTGAGCCCTTGCTTTAAATTAAAGTTACCTTCTTGCAGGTTCTTAGACTTAAGGTGTACTCGTTTTAATTTGGAATGCATGGATTTTAAGGTTTCTGGAGGGAGCGATCGGCTCTATCGCCACCTTTGGACCGAATCTGACAAGAAGGAATAGAAAGAGAGTAGAGTGATGGCCTAAAATTGCAATCGGACACTTTCTATAAGAATCAAAATGATATTTACGAGGTACAAGAAGTTGAAGAAAACATTTGAATTAAAGATGGGAAAGTTAATAACAAATATGTTTGGAAACGACTCCGGGAAGAATACGTAAGGGAGTCTACACCATAATAAGAAATTATTGATTAAGCTATACAAAATGATGATGATTACAAAGCTAAATTTAAAACTCTCTGAGCGCCTTCAAAAAGGATGTGTTAAATAATTTTATTCCAATTTGCTACTGAAATTTCTCGAGTCAACCAGAGTTCGCGGATGTCGTACAAAAAAACAATAACCAGGCCATAAGAAGCAGCTGTGGAGGCACAAAACAATCAAGGTCGTAGAGTTCTTTTGTTAAAGAGAATACTCTAGTCTCTAGACAAAGAAAGCGAATAGATTGTGATGTTCTAGAAGGAAGTTAGTCTCATGTAAATGGATTCAGTCTTGAGTTATAAGTGGATACATTGATTGAGTTAACGGTAGTAAAGCTGTGTTAATAATTAAATTGTATAAATAAAAGTAATTTTATTTTGGACATTTAATTTATTTTCACCTAACTCAGAATTTTGATAAATAAATATGGGTTATTGTTATTATTAGTAAAAGAAACAATAAACTGAATAAACTCCAGTATTTATTTAATTTAATTCTTATAGGAATTATGATGCAGATAAGGAATTTGAAAGAATGAGGAAGAAGGGTTTATTCGATTCCTGTAGTGCCGATTGAAGCTGAGTACAAGAAACAAATTACCCAGCTGGTGTATTTAAAATTTCGTTATTTACGAAAGTAGTATTACAATGTAACTGTAGATTATGATTTCCCATACAATTTTAAAATAAGAAATAGTTGCATACATTGTAGTTTTATTCATACATCTAAATAAAATATATAATTTTTAATCTGAATATACCAAGTAAATGATATAGAATAGATTTTATTTATGTACTCCTATAAATAATTTCCAAATAAGTTTTGACTGCTCATTAGGGTTTTCTCTCCTCACTTATTTTCTTTAACAGATAGATTTTAAAAAGTATCAAAGGTTAAAGAATAGTAGGGGCAATTTCGAAAATTGACAGGATTACTGAATGTCCCTTACAGAAAGTTTTTTTCACGGATGTTCGGTGAGGAAGAAATCTATACAATATGATCAATCAGTCAACCTGTGTTCAAATATGTTTATTTATCTATTATGGAGAAATTCAGTTCCAATAACTCTGGAATCATTGTCATAACGTGTTGATTATATTGAAGAGATTTCTTTTTCTCATCTGCAAGGAAGATTTTCTGTGAGAGACAAACAGTATTCCGGGCAATTTTTCGTAATTGAGTCTACACTATAATATAAAAACAACTGGCCTGAAAGGTTGGTTTTGTTTCTGCAATTTGAATAAGAAATATAGTTGTGAACAGTGGCAGCTGGTGGGTTATGAAACTGGTGGCGCATTTTACTGGTCAAATATTGGGATTCAAAGATGCAACAAAACAAACCATAGCTTTGCTAATATTGCATTCATTTTTTATTAATTAAAATATTCGTCGACTTTTTTTCGAAAGCGAAATGTTCAATGGCATTCTCTGGCATTGATTGAATATATTTTTTTCAATACTAAGCACAAAAAGAGCATTTAGCCAGTACTGAGGCATCGTATTTCTAAGAAACGTTTTAATCCTTCACTCCAGTTTCCGTCCAAATTGATTCCCCGCCATAAATAATGCATGAAAAACAAAATAATGTATTCATGCAATCACATCCACACAACCATTTCTTTTTATTATAAATTTCACTTTTAAAACTTCGTGTAAATACTTTATTTTTCATTTTGCACTCTTGTTTTCAATTATGATATGGCCTAGGTGTACCAGCCACTTTTATATCTAATTTGTTTTGAAACGATTTATTATTGTTTTTATATAGTCAATGTTAAAGTTGATACTCATTTTTACAGTTATGTAAACACACACACACACACTCTGTATATTAAATATTCTTTCATAGACTGCGACGACAAAAACAAAGCAACCACTTTATTTTATTTATCGTATGGCTCAATAACATGACAATAGTAAAAGATATAGGTAAAATGAACAGAGGTATACAATTAAAGGTATATAAGACAATAGCACGTTATAACAACAAACTTAGTTACAACTTTGTTGTTGTTGTTTTATCAAATTCAGCGCCAGCGGTGTGGCTTTGAGGAACTCCTCTCGCGTTCCCCGGAACGCTCGTAGCTCACAGTCTCTCACGATGTGGTTTATAGTTTGGCGGGGTGCGCCACAGTCGCATGAGGGGGATTGCACATAGCCCCATTTATACAGGGAGCGGCACATCTCCGGTGGGCTGATCTGACTCTATTAAGTTTTACCCACTCTTTCCGGGGTAGTTCAGATCCAGGAGGTAAGTTTGTCCCCATAAATGCATGCTGCGATTGGTGGTCAGCAAAATCTTCCCACTGGGAGCGCCATTGGTTCAAGGAGTTGAAATTGTTGGTTTTAAGCGCTTCTGCATCTTTTATTGGTGGTTGTCGGGATTTGAGTCTGTTTACAATCTGGCGAGAGGTTAATAGTTTCGACGTAAATTCCCCACGTACTAACATCTTGTCAAACGACATCAGATCTGCCCGGTCACCTGTATTTTTTACATGGACTGTTTCGAAGCCCAAGCCTTGCATACCGCTATATTCAAACCGTCATGTACGTTTGCGGTACGTTGACCTTGTTTGGGGGACTTGAGCCCCCTGAGGATAGGTTTTAACAAAATAAACACTAAAAAAGCATACAACTCAGTTGCTTTTGGTGGGGACTTGAGCCCTTTAGTCCGCCAATGGTTACGTTGATGACACTGCTGTCGTTGGGAGCCAAAGAGAAAACTCAATAATGAAATTCACACGTCGTTTAAATGGCATCATTCCACGAATTCAATTCACCAAGGAGAAATAAAGCAGATCAGGACTGTAATCAAGACCCTCGGATATCGAGAGTTCAGAATTTGTTAACTACGTCATCTCGAAGATGAATGACTATTTAATGCATTCTAGGTGGATGGATACTCGACTGGTATTTAAATCAAATCAGACTAGAGATCAACGGTCACTTGACCTTTTAGGAACAATTTAATTGCCTTATATTACAATTAGTACGAATCTTTCTGGGAAGCTGCACAGAAAACACAATGGTATTCAGACCCCCTTGACAACTTCAGCACGTACTCCAATCGCCTACATATCCCCGTGATCCGCTATCAACATCAGGAATATTCAGTTCGTCAGGTGCTATATATATTGATGCCACTCAGCGGAGTGTCAACACTAGTGTTTCTGAAAAATCTGTTTTGGCAGAACATGCACTACTACTCTAGGGAAGCTAGTATTTTCAATTTCAAAAAAACTCCACGGGTGTTTGATAAACTTTTCTTGAAGAATGAATATAGCATAACACACAAATCAATTAAAAATTAGTCTGTTTTATAATTAGTTATTGATTTATTAAGGAAGAACTGTAAAAAACACCCGTTTTTCAATGTTTAAAAAAACTCAGCATAAAAGTTTTAGTTTCAGGAGGTAAATAACTGATAAGACTCTCAACCTTACGGCTTTAAAGGTTTTCTCGCAAATGTGATTTTTCTTATAGGACTTTTGATTTTACATGATGCTCCCATTTTACGCTAATTAATTTTTTAGTCATCTGAAAGAAAAATATTAATTATCAAAACTTTCAGTACATTCTCTCATACATTGGTATTCGGAATTAAGTAAAATTTACTGGTGGGGAGAAGACCTTTGACCCTTGATTTACTACTGCGTTCGAACTAACATTCATTTCACAATGTTTTTCACATTGAGAAATATATTAGTTGTTTTATATATTTTTATGGACACATTATTTGTAATTGTTTTCTGAATGTTATTTGTGGCATCTTCTAGTTTATTTTAGATTTTCTTGGGAATAATACCACATCAGAGTGGTATTATTCCCAAGAAAATCTAAAATAAACATTATTTGTAATTAGATTGTTGTAATAAGGAATTGATAATAACAATTCATATGTAAATGTTAAATTTATACAGGCTTTGATTCTTTCCCTAATATAAATGACATGCTAACTGTCTGCTGATAGTCCAGAGACAAGAAACGGTGGGTATAATAAAGTGTTTATGATGTTAACCCAAGTTGGAATCTCATGAGCACTAGCGGATCCAGGGGGTGGGCTATGGGGCTGAAGCCCTCACCCAAATCATCTGGGTGGTATGCTTTTTTAGTGTTTATTGTGCTAAAATCTACTTTCAGCGACGTCAAGCCCCAAACTAGATCAAGCCCGCCCCCCCCAAATGACAATCCTGGATCCGCCCCTGCTTATGAGCATATCACTTTTTTTCGTTTTTGTACTTTTACTGTTATTATGTTTTTATGTAATTGTTCAATTTGTTTTTCTATTATATAAATTATGTATGAAAGTAAACATTTATTTTTGTTTAATATTTGACGTTGGTGTTTTCTAAAGCTTAGTATAGTGTAAGACTCATTCAGTCAATCAAACTTTGGTCATATCATCGTTTTGGCTGTACGATTAAGGATCGGTATATGGAGTCAACAACAATTGAAGGGGCTGAACAATATTTCTGAGACAGAGAAGGCAGAAAATTTTGAAAATAGAAAATTTTCAATTAGGGCAGCTATCATTTTACAAAGTTATGTGGCCATTGCATAAAATAAAAGTATTTTCATGTCGAAAGGCCCAGTCAACCGTAACGAGCAGTAGTAATCTGCATTCACTGTACGCTGGTCATGTAGAAAATCGATCAGTAAAATTCCCTTAGTCAAAGAAAAATTGTTGCAAGAACTCTTCAACCTGAGAGACAAGTTTTGGCCTGTATTATTTCTTCCTTACTGGCCATTTTAGAAGATGCACTTCACGAAGGCCTTCGCTTCTTACTGAAATCGGTTCAGAAGCCTTTCAGCGATGTCCGCACTCACCTACTTTTGGTTTCCAGTCAACAACTTCGAGCACACATTTTTCTGAAACCAAGTTGATCAATTATAATTGATTGAACACTTCCATGCCTAACACCCAATTCTGAGGAAATTTCTTCCAGGATTAATCGGAAGTCACCTTCAATAAGCTCTCGAACGATACTGGTAATGTCAGATGTAAGGCTAGTCCTTGGGAGTCAATCATGATTATCGTTCTAGTCCACCCTTAAATTTTCTCAACTACATATACACACGATTCTGAAACAGTGTCCTATCCTCAAACTGTGTCTTCAAACGAGTTAAAATATCTTCACTGGATAAAAACTTTACAATAATCTGTTGCGCAACAGTCGGTCATAGTTGTACTCTGGACTAACCGTAGACGACACAATAGATACTGACAACGAAGCCAAAACCACTCACTCCGCATAAACCAAATATCTATTCCAAACATCATCTAGCCCGAAACAGCATTCTGAACAGAATAGTAAAATTACCGTATATATTTAATTTACCCTCGTATATAATATAATTTCCTTGGGAAAAGCATTTTAAACGGAATGTCAATTCGATGACGCTATTCCTATTCTATCCTTAGGGGAAATTATGTTCCCCCTCCACTAAGGCAAGGCGCAAATTGAGACGCGTATAGGGCGTGTGAGGTGACATGACACGAGTGGCGCGACCCGATCGTGTCACACACGTCGCGTGGTGATCCGCATATTGAGAGCCAGTTCGTAGCCAATTGCGTCAGAAAATGTATGATTCACGAACGAATAAATTTGATATTTCAATTTTTTATTCATATAATTAGTATCTTTTATATCACAGCACCGTTTTTGATATGCTACCGCCTCTATGAACGTTTCATCTTACCATTTTTCAAAACACTTGACAGGCACGACACGAGAAACTGTGTCTCAACTACAGCGCGACGCGACTGACAGTAGACGCGTGTCGTGCCTGGCGACACTTTTGCCAATTTGCGTTGTTCTATTCAATACTATACGTTACAAAAGTTCGCGATGTGCTGCGTCATCTCACACGTGCTATACGCGTGTCAATTTACGCCTAGCCTAATAGTTATGCGTTGCCGAATGAGAAATCAAATTTAAAGACAATAGAACAATCTCAAATGTTTATATAAGACAATGTGTGCCGAAAGATTTGAGAATGAGCATGTTCTATTCAGCTTTATATAAAAGTAATTTGCTACAGAATGGGAGCATCGTAACTAAAAATAAGAAGCTCTCGAAATAAACCTACATTTGTGAGAAAACTTCAAAGCCCTGAAGTTGAAAATTTTGAGTAGTTATTGTTGATTTACAAGTGAAACTTTTTTTGCCAAGTTTCATAGTTCTAAATTTTTTTAGGCAATAGCTACGAATTTTTGAAAAATATATCTTTTTTCACATTTGTCGTGAATAACTCACTGATTATTTAACCAATCTTATCGATCAACATCTCATTTAGTAGGTTTTAAAAATGCATATACAACACGCTTACCTTTGATACTGTAAGTTTTTTTTGTGTTGCTGTCACAAAAACTGCCCAAATTACGGTTTCGCTATTTTAAACACCTCGCAAAGTAAGAAATAAAAACTTTTTCAACTGACTTCCAAAAAGGAGGAGGTTATCAATTCGTCGATTTTTGTTGTATGTATGTTACCTGATTTGTTCTCCTGTGGTAAACCGTTTTGAATGAATATGGTCTTGTTTAATAGAGCATATATCCGGATTGGTGAAACTTCAAATTTGGGAACACAATTAATTCTATTGGTAAAGTGATGAAATTTGTGAATGAACACATGCGTGCATGCAAACATATTGGTCGATTTTTCGAAAACTCCTTATGGATGTGTATAGTTTTTTAACGTTTAATCTATTAAGGAAGATTCCTAGGTGATCTCATATACTTTTCTGTGACGTGCAACTTGCAGTTTTGCAGAAAATCGCCGAAAATTCCAAAATTCTTATCAAAAATTTCATCGAAATGACATAACGGACATTTCCTCATAAATATATAAATAAATACCTATTTAAATGAAAAATTTTCCATTTTACGAAGATGATGCTTTTGGTTGTCACATTCTCGCGGCCTAATAGAAAATTCAGTGACAACACATGTCAAACTCTAAACTGCTATTTGTTGCGTTTATACACAGGGTGTTTATTTATAGCAAACAAAATCACAAAGTAAAGTAATAGGAATTGCATTTATATGATGATTAAAATATAGGACGGAGTAGAATGATAGTGGTCCATAGGCAGCCGTATATACAGGATGGTTGGAATATAGGGTGGAGTGGACGTTTGGTGGTATACAAATGTTGGAAAAAAATAAAATTATATAAGGTGATTAAAAAACTGTTATATGATGTGGACGTAAACAAATCATATACAGAATGGTTGAAATATATGCTGGAGTTGAATTATATTTATACAGTGTGATTAAAAAAATATTTATTTTATAGCCCATAAGAGGTTGCAAAAAATAATTTATGGGGTAGCCTATAATTTACAGAAGGCAGCTAACAAATTTATGCTTGTCCGTGGGCAGTCGTATGTAAAGGATGGTTGGGACATAGGGTGGAGTGGAATTGTTTATAGTTATACAGTTGTCAAAAAAGTTGAAAAAAGGTTACATGGTGTGGTCCATAAGGCATAAATATATTTTGGGCTTATTAAGTCAATGCGTACTAGTACTAGTACATTTTGTCCGTAAACATTTACCTATCAATTTAAATGAATCATTGTGTAATTTTGAGGCTTTCGATGTTACCTGGTCCTGTCTATTAAGGTTATACATACAATATAAAAAGGAAAGAATGAAAACTTCCTGAGTTCAAAAAAACTAAAAAGTTGAAAATAAAACATTTTTAAAAAAATATATAACCGACTTCCACCTATAACTAAAAAGCTGAAAATCATTATAACAAAATACAACTCTAGCAAATAAATAACACATTCAATGTTGTTAGGTACCTACCCAGGAAGTAAAAAGTGTAAACATTAAAAGGTGCTCATTCTGCACAAATTAATTACCTACCAATCTAGTATATTTTTGAAGTCGGTGCCAAGCAACAATCACGTTTGATGAAGTAGTAGATAAGTACGCAATGCAGGATTTTAGATTTGCTTGGCACCGACTTCAAAAATATAACCTAACAACATATAATGTGTTACTTATTTGCTAAAGTTGTATTTTGTTATAATTATTTTCAGCTTTTTAGTTATAGGTGGAAGTCGGTTATATATTTTTTAAAATGTTGTATTGTGTTATGCGGTGTACCTTCATCAATAAAAACCATGCAAACACCTGTCGAATTTTTTTGCAAAAATAGTATTAAAATAATGCTATGTTCCCTACTCTATACTTTCAACAGATCATGATGTACTGTCAACCATATTACACTACTATTAGAGAATTCAGCCGAAAGCTATAGAAATGTATTAACATCAAATCAATTTCAAGACTCAGGCGCCCGAAACTGCAGCCATCGGTGAGAATCGCAGTCCCCACCCCTCGATTACCATTGCTCAGAACAAGCCATGCTGGACAGAATAAAATACAAGTGCTCCACCGTTAGAGACCAACTGGACCATTCTAAGAGGTACCATCTACTTCAGTCATACTGTGACCCAAGAATAGATAATCTCCGCGAGATTCTCTATTGGAATTATTTTTGTATACACATTTGCTTTATTTATAAAACGTTACTTTTCCCGAAATCTCTAAATTATTATAATGAAGAAATCTCACAAATATACAACTTTACCGTATAAAACATTTTTTGGGCTCTTTGGGTCATTCCAATATGATTCAACGGAGATTGTAAAAAACCTTTTCGGACCGTTTTGTTTGAAAAAAATTGTACATTGAAAATTCAAGATGCTTGTTTGTAGGCCAGTCAGGTAAATCATAATCTTAATTTATCGCATGAAAAAGACTGGGAATATTATGATACAACAAAACTTATGAAATGTAACAAAAATAATTTTAGGCTTTTTAATTCAACACAGAAGTAACAATCATGTTCGTGACTTGCGGGGTCTGCCGACAACGTTGGTTATGCAAACTATATAGGTCTTCCTTTTTACAAATATAAATTGCCCACAAATGCAAGAAAAACTTTGGAGGATACTCTGGAACTGACTGCAGATTCTATTTCCTCTTTAATTGCTTGAAACAATCGTATTAATGCTGTCAATTAGACCATTTTGAACTGTTTATGAAAGAAAACGTAAACAGGTTTCTCTAAAATTCAAGCAATGATCAGATAAATGTGATATGCAAGTGTGTGGCTAGGTAGCGTTTGAGAATGGCTCTCTTATCTTCCACAACCTTATTATGTTTTATTCCACCAATAATTTAAATTTTAATGATGGAATTCATTAAGATGTTCTAAATCAGAATAGGTACCTGTGAATTGTTTTACTTTTTATTAACTAGTCGGCAATTCCAGCAATATAATGAATTACTTTATTCACTCTTTGTTAATCATTCATACCTCGTATAAACTGTCACCTTTGTGATCTAGCACATTTCTTTGGTAATTGATTTATTAATAAATTATTACTGGTGTTGGTGTCAACTCTGACTTTTGATAAAACCGTATTAGAACCGGCCATTTTCGAAAACAATTTATATAAAAAAAACTTAAAATATTAAAAACACTTTGCACAGCAGTTCCCAACCACACCATACAACTGTCCCATATTGGCGTTAACATGACATGTGTCGACGCTATCGAAGGCCAGTCCGTCAGCTCCAATGCTTTATTCCCAAAGGTATGTGTGGAATTTTTATTCAAATTCTAGTAAATCAGTTACAATTTATGAATTTAAAAATGTACTACCATGGAATATATTCCTAACCAACACAACATGAAATATTTGAAGAATCTAAAATATTCCTATGTCTACGACAAAACGTCTACTAAAGTATTTCATGGAATATTTCGTATTTCAAGAGATTTTTAGTCCATAATAAAGAAATATTTGGAAAACATTGCTAGAAAATATTTCGATATGAAATATTTTAGATCTGTTTAAGATTTTAGAACTATTTAGAAATATTTTTTGAAATAATCGTAAGCCCACGACCTCTTTTGAAATATATAATCAAATATTAAAGAAATATTTCATTTTGTCGCGAAAATGCGCACATTTTAGAAATATTTTATAATACTTCAAAACAAACAAAAAATGTTTTAAAAATATTTTTTAAATGTTTCACTAAAATATATTTATATCTGCGGCTAAAAATATTTTTAAATAAATCATGAAATGTTACAGAAAAATGTCATAAAATAATTCAGGAACATTTCATGAAATAATTCAAATGAGGTTTTGTCGCGAACATAGCAATATTTCAGAAATGTTTTGAAATATTTTAAATCAACTAAGAAATATTGCAAACATTTTTTAGAAATATTGCATGCTGTGTGGGAAGACATCTTACTAAAGAACCCAGTTTTTTAATACAAATAAATTTTTGCCAAACAACTAATATATGTTTCAAAATGTTTACATGTTAAAATATCACTCATGTTGTTGAAGTGTGTCCAAAACATAGCAGTAGCCATTAATGTTGGTTTTAGGAAAGTAAAGAACAGTAAATACTGCTAAATCATCACTAGTATCATATTTATTTTTAAATTCTGCTAATAGAGGTTGCTTAGTTAATTTATTTTCCAATCTTTTGCTTGCAATTCAAATAGTTCTGCAATATTAATTTAGGATTTTTTACATTGCAATACCAATAAATCCACAAAGGTTTCATATTTATTTTAACATATAACATACATCATGAAATATCTAACACATTTAGCACCCAAACATGGGCACATTTAAATATTTGATGCATCTTCATGCCATGTACATAAACTCTTTTAATTCGTTGGAATCAAATTTTATCAAATTTGCTCTTTCTTAGTTGTCCAATCAAGTACCATAAAAACAAGACACATTATCATTTTGATAGTAATGTCCATTTCTGGAGTTAACATAACCATGAAAACGTCCATAGTTATACATTTGTTGCTCGCGAATAGGCATTTCATCTATCATTACTTTAATCATCAGTTTTCTGCTCAGTTCGCAAGTCAGTGTCTTCCAATGATTCAACTTTAAGTCCGGGTGATTTATCAACTGCCTGGTACCATGCTCTTACAGTTGATGGACCAGGTAAAGTATTATTGAATTTTTTTCTTGTATAATTATATGCTTTTGTTGAGTAAGAATACAGTTTCATTGCGAAAGTCCGGATTTCTGGACAATACTCCCCATTAACTTTGGACAAAGTTACATCATTGCCAGCGATCATAGCCTGTAAAACATAAACAATCTTATTATAGCTGTATAATTTGTACATTATTTGTTTTATACACAATCATAAAGTGAATATGGATCAAAATAATCTCTTTGGGTATAATATTGGGCATATCACTAATCAACTGACTGCTACTACAATGCAGCCGATCAATGCATAGAATTTTGTTTCCATTGTGGTGTTATTTCCCAAGAACACATAAAAGTAATCAAGAATATGCCCCAAATAACATTTAGAAGAGTAAGAGTAGAAACTTGTAAAAAAGATAGAAGGCAATAGAAACTAACGTAAACCAATTAAAGCAAGTATGGGTCTATGTAAATGATATTGATTTTAACATGATACAATGCAGATGAGACTAAACCATTTTGAAACTAAGAGTGGCAAAACTTTAAAAGATCCTTGTCCTGTGTGTAAAATATTTAAATTGAAAGTACGAATATAATTTGGTTGATGAGAAATGTAATAGTTATAAACAAATAAATTCATAAAATAAAACCATGTGTTCAAGTGGATTTTTTAAGATGTGAGACATGAGATGAAAATAGTAAACACTTTTTGAATGACATGTTACAGTGAAAGTAGAAAAATTATTAATATTCACTAATACATTAATGTTAATCTCACTTTTTATATAAATGTGAATAAATCTAAATGACATATTTTAGTTTAATACATACTTTACCCCCATTATTCTCATAAGGCTCACAAAATTGAACATTTACAAAGGCAAATATTGATAAAATTGCAATATCAGGTAGATTGATTGATGGAAAGACAAATGGTAGACAAAATATTAAAACATGCAAAAGATAATTCCACACAATAAAGTTAAAGACATTAGGAAACAAAAAGCAATAGGCAAATCACCCAAAAAAAATGTAAAACCTAAATGGATGAACATCATAATTTACATGGAAGGATGGAAACACAATCGACAGGGTCACATCTAAAATTAGAGGGATTAACACTGTCAGATAGTCAGGTTTAAATCACTCTGAGATAAACTAATTTCTTGTTATAAATAAATAACAGTCATAAAAAGGGCCATAGGTGATTGTCATGCTCACCACTGATAACACCAGAGGGAATAAAGTATCAAATAATCATTTTCATAAAGGACCTTACACTATTCTATGGAAAATGGCTTTCAGTTAAATTTTTTGAAACTTTGTCATTTGGCGGATCGAAAGTCTCCATGAGCTCAAATTCAGAAAGTTTTTAACATACAGCCCCCAAAGTTGATTTTTTTAAACCTTTCACTACACAGCTAAAATATAGCAACAACACATTTTTGTATTACATATGTGTAAATAATATACACAAACAAATATACAAAGAAAATCTTTGTTTATATCTGTTCTCCAAATGTGCTAACATGTTTGCTTCTTCTGATCTATTATAAAATTGTAGTTGTCTGTTTGTTTGTTTGTTCAGGCTTCAGGTAAGAATTACTGAACTGATTCTGCTGAATCTTTTTTGTTGCAAAGCTTATAGTTTAACTTAAAATCTGGTATAAATTTTATCTTCCCACGTTGACAGGAATGATAGATATAGGGAAAAAACTTGTACAATTGTGGGTAAGACACAATTACTATATTGGTTCCACTGCACGCACCAAATATTAGATACTTAGCTTTTATTCAAAATTTGGAATTTGCAAATGTAAGATGTTCCGATTTATAATAAATTCAACTGATATATCAAGCGTAATTTTACAGGGTGTTCCATATATGGGATAACAATATGGTTGAAATAAGGGTAGAATAGAATTATATTTATACAGAATTGATAAAAAAATCTTAGAAATAGTAAAGTGTTTAAAAAATGTTATATCTGTTGGTTCCTAACCAGATGCATATACAGGGTGGTTGAAATATCTTGTAGAGAAAAAATATGGTTATACATACATATGGCTGACTAATTGGCAGCAGTATAAAAAGGATGGTTTAAATATAGATGAAAGTAGAGTTGTAGTTATACAAGGTCGTTAAAAAAAAATGGAATAAAATTGTTATATAAGGTGGCCAATAAGCAGTTGCAGTTTGGGGAAATATGTTGGGGGTTGGGGGATTTACTGATTAATAGTTATACAGGGTGGTACAAAAAAAGTTATACTGGGTGGCCAATAAGTAGTTGCATATATAAGATAGTTCAAATAGAGAATTATAGTTAAACAGGGTGGTTAAATTTTTTTCCAAAAATTGTGTAGGATAGAACATGAGCTGTTGCCTATATGCAATATCTGAAGTAAAATTATAGTTATACAGTGTGATTAAAACAATGTTAGAAAAAGCTGCACATAAAGGGTGGGTGGTTTAAATATAAGGCGTAGAGAAATTATAGTTTACACTGTGGTTAAAAAAATATGAGGAAAAATGAAATAGCCCATAAAAAGTTGCACAGATATGATAGTTGAAATATAGGGTGGAGCAAACTTATAGTTTCATGTTTCAAAAAAATAGTATAGTATAGTGGGTGGCTGATAAGCAGTTGCATAAACAGGATGGTTGAAATATTTTGTATAAATAAACAGGGTAGTTCAAAAACTCACAGACAAATAAAAGTTATATTGGGTCACAAATAAGTAGCAGGAAATACGGGACGGTTGTTATATATGTTCATGGGGCGATTCAAAATTGTCTTAAACACAATGCTATAAAAGTTGCATATAAAGGGTGGTTGAAATATAAGGTGGAGAGAAATTATACTTTCCAGAGTCATTCATTAGGTGGCCCAGAAGCAGATGCATATACAGGATGGTTCAAAAACTGAAAGGCAAATAAGTTATAATGGTTGACTAATTGGAAACAGCATATACAGGATGGTTTAAATATAGATGGAAGTAGACTTATATTATAAAAGGTGGTTTAAAAAATGTCGAGTAAATTGTTATGTAGAGTGGTAAATAAGCAGTTGCAGTTTGGGTGAAATATTTTGGGGACTGGTGTGTTTATAGCATGGTGTAAGATATGCAGGTGGACTGAGTTGTATCAAAAGCTGAGAAATTATGAGGATTTCATTTAACAACCACCAATGGCACCACCATAACACATGTATCAATTATTTGTTCAAAAGATTTAATAAAATGGAAAATATCATAAGAATTAAATCTGGGTTAGTTTCTTAAATACACGAATATTGTTAAAATGGTAAAGAGTGCTTTAAATTTGCACAATTTTTAAAATATAACTCTAATACCTCACACCATCTGGCAACGAGGGGTTGTTAAAAGATAAAGAGAACAAGAAGGGTAACTTGGGTTCAACACAACAATGAAAAATAATAAAGGCAGACCATATATATTGTTCTTGTTTTTGAAAAACTCAAACTGTTATAAAGAAAAATAAAATAAGGGATTTTTTGTATACAGTATTTGCTACAATTATGTCTGACAATGTAGTTTAATGATGAAAATTACCAGCAGACTGGTAATGACCTTGAATGGTACACATGCTATGCAGCTCCATCTAATGACTAAAAATTTAAATCCTCTTTAAGGGAACGCGCTTATGGTATTGTAGAAATAGGAAGACAGTGGTCCACCTTCTCATTTTACAGAGTGGTTAATAGTTATAAATATTGGGTGGCATACAAGTTTGTTGAAATCGAGGGCGGAGGAGAATTATAGTTTTACAGCGTGGATCAAAAATATTTAAAAAAGCTATATATGGTAGAAAATGAACAGTTGGATCCTACAATATAGAATATCTGAAATATGGGTTGATGCAAAATTATAGTTATAGAGTTTGTTTAACACAATGTTAAAAAATATTGCATATATAGAGTGGTGAAAAGGAATTATACATTACAAGGTGGCTCAAAAATTATCAGAAATAATTGTTATATAGCTTAGACCATAAGCAGTTGCATAGCTGAAATTATAGTTAGAAAACATGTTATATTGGATGACAAATAAACAGCAGCATATACAGGATGGTTGCACTATAGGGTGAAGAAGAGTTATAGTCATACAAGGTGATTAAGAAAATATGTTGAATAAAATTGTTGTATCAGGTGGCCCATAAGCACTTTGGATGAAATATATTTTTGGATTGGTGGATTTATAGATATGTAGGATGGTTCAACAAAGTTAGAACAAATTGGTATATAGGATATTCCATCTGTTTCATAAGTTATATGTTTTTGCAAAGAATTGTACATTCCATATGCACATGAAACTGTGGGTAACAGCTAGTATTTTATAAACTGCTAAACACCTTTTATAAAAATTCAGTTATATGTACTAAATACATAAATAATTATTCAAGATTTCAACCTGTTGAGGACATCACACTGATGAAGGTTTTGTGTTCAATGGATTGAAAGATCTCAAAAAAATAGTATTATAACATTTCTATAAACATTATCCTCAGAAACTGTGAAAATAGATAACTTAACTGAATATCCTATAATTCTAATCACAAACATAAAAGGGATGTGTTACATAATTAAATTGCCAACTGCTTTTGAAATACCACCTACTTCTACAGTAATTGAGTTTAGTTTTTTATGAGATACTTAGTTCTAAATATGCAATCAAAAGTCAAGTCAGGCAAACTTATCTGAAAGTGTGGCATCAGTAAGCAGAATGAAATAGTATAAAAATATAAATAACTGGCATATGAAATGCAACAAAAAGTTCTGCATTTTGCTCATTGCCCCCCATCCCTAAATAAAAATCTTCTGGGTGCCCATGCTTATCTCTTTTGGTTTTTTCCACATTTATATGTATCATGCAATGAATATTTTTTCCCTTACTGCATTAATCTTTTAATTATGTTTACAGATGGACAAGGATTAATTGGCAACATTATAAATATAGACATTTTGAGTATTTTTCTTTGCATATCATGCATTAGTTAAAAATGATAATTTACCAGCAAAGTGCCATTACTTCTATTAGACATCATTTTCTTCTTTTTCAACTGTGCAATTATTTGCTTTGAAGAAGATATCTGTTTTTCTAACTTCCGATTTCGGTCTCGCAGAGACCTAATCAATTTAGATTTCCTTTTATCTCTATCTTGGAGAAAATTTATTTTTCTTCTAGTTTCTTTAAAGGTTTCTAAATCAGGTGATTTTAATTCAGAAATTGCCAAAGGGTCTAAAACTACTGTTTGGGGCACAGCAAAGTAGTTTTCTTCAGCTACAAAAAGAAAATTTAAATATACTCTTTGCTGTTACATTATACTTACAGTTGTCAACATTTTCATTTATTTCACATTTCACATAAGCCAATTTACATTGCTTTACAAAACTATTGCACTGTTGAGTTTGAGCTGAAAATATAATAAAATTATAATTTACAAATCAAATTTTTAGTATGAATAGTGAGAAGACAATAAACTTTAAAATTTATTACCTTTGTCAGATTCATGTGTAGACAATTGCATTTTTTGGACATGTATCTTTCCAAATACATTATTAAATCTATCAGCACTGGGATTTTTATACATATTGCTCATTTCAACATTATGAGTTATGGGATGATTTTCAGTTTCATCATTTAGAGGATCTACATTTACATTTTTCACACAGATTTGATTTGGTACTTCAACAGTATGATTTGCAGGTTTATCATTTAGAGGATCTACATTTTCATTCTTCACATGGATTGGGTTAGGTACACCAATTGATGGGACTACACCATGTTTCAAAATACACCTAGTTTGAAATTCATTTCCTCTATCTATATCTTTTGGATTAAAATGCAATGAGCAAATGTAAATGTATGTGAGATCATCAGAGAGTGATAAATCACAAGCTTTTATCCATTTATTTCTTATTATTGGATTTTTTGGAAACCTATTTGTAACATTCAAGATTATATTACATACCTATAATTACAAAGTACAAGTAATTGAACTTACTTGTGTAATGAAACTCGATCACCTCTTGAAGATTTTCGTCGGCATATATAGCACAGCTGGCCCATATTTGAATTAGAAACACAAAACTGACAAAACTACCCTGGACATTTACTGTCTACTTCCTAATAATCAAATCAGTCCAAATAATTTCTCAGTGAACGAACACACGTCTGAAGAGTATGAAATTACTTAGGGGATACTTTTCAGTCACTTTCAACAATTTTTAATGTTCATCCATCAACGGCTTCAACATACTTTGATATACCTAAGTAGATACATACGAGATAAAGTAATCAACAATTCAGTAAAATTAAATTAATTAAAATCTGACATTTACAAACTCACTACAAACTTTTACCATAGAGCTATTATATACGTAGAGTGAATTAGGTTTGGGTTTAGAGCATTTACTTTCTAGAGATAGCCTGCAGTGCACAAATGTCGAGGTAAGACTAAGGAGAGAGAGGGCAATAGAGAGGCCAAGAGGCTATTTCACTCGGTTGGGAGCTGCTTCCAATGAAATACGTTCAGCATGTTGTTCATTGGCCGCTTCCACCCACTAAGTGAAATAGCCTCTTACTGACTCTATTGCCCTCTCTTTCTAGCGTTGCCACGATTTTATGCTTGACAGGCTATATCTAGATGGTAAATGATCTAAGGGTATGGGCGTTATTGTAAGTGGCAGTGTAATAATAGTAGGCGTCACCACTGACACTGACCAATCAGGAACGACACGCGTATTCTCTCTCTCTTTCTATTGATATTACATGAATTCCGCTACTTCACGTGCTCTACAGTATTTACTACATCTTTGACTTTTACACATAAGCCACAGATCACAGATCATACAATACCACCAAAGTATAATTTGTGACAATACCGAACCTTAGAGCATTTACTTTCTAGAGATAGCCTGCAGTGCACAAATGTCGTGGTAAGACTAAGGAGAGAGAGGGCAATAGAGAAGGCAAGAGGCTATTTCACTCGGTTGGGAGCTGCTTCCAATAAAGCATGTTGTTCATTGGCTGCGTCCACCGACCATCTAACCACTAAGTGAAATAGCCTCTTACTGTCTCTCTTACCCTCTCTTTCTAGGGTTGCCACGATTTTATGCTTGACAGGCTATATCTAGATGGTAAATGATCTAAGTACCGAACAGTCAACACAGTTACAGATCATACAAATAATAAAGATCACAGTATCATAGATCATACATGACATAAACAGATTTCAAGCGACCAATCGGTTATAATAGACGTTATTCCATCCCTTTGTGTCGCTAGTGGCCAAGGGGTACGATTCCGTGAAATTTAAATGAAATGAGTCGAAAAATATTATTCTAACGTTTTTATTTACACTTCTCTTCGGGTTGAGTTCAGTTCTTGGATTTATTTAAAAACACAGTCCAATTCCCTCTAATTTATTTCCACTACTTTAACACCATTTATATTCACAAAACTATTCAAAATTCATCTTTACTATACTTAGATCATGTACCTCCTAGATATGCCTGTCAAGCACAAAATCGTGGCAACGCTAGAAAGAGAGGGCTACAGAGACAGTAACAGGCTATTTCACTTAGTGGGTGAAAGCAGCCAATGAACAACATGCTGAACGTATTTGATTGGAAGCAGCTCCCAACCGAGTGAAATAGCCTCTTACCCTCTCTCTCTCTTTGGTCTTACCACGACATTTGTGTATGACAGACTATATCTAGAAGGTACATGATCTAAGTTACTATACTAACGGCAGTCCAATACTGAATTAATGCTTTTTTAGCTCTCCGTATTTATATATTTCTTCTCAGAATTCTCCAGAACGTCAAAGAGCCGCCGAGACTAGTCTAGATTCTTCGAGAATTACATCAAACCAACAAACCGCCGACCTCGTTGCGTCAGCCGAAGTTCCCAGAAATATCGGAGGAATGTCCCTTCCACGAACTATCGGATGAATTCTCGACACATTATTGATTATGGTAAATAGACATGAAAGGAACTAATAGCGGAACTGAAAACAATAAAGTCAACAAAAAAAGCTGAACTTGAGTCGAGGTAGAAGATAATTTTATAAATAACTAGCAACCCGTCCCAGCTTCGCACGGGTCCTTTACAGAAAATATAAAATAGCCTATACTACTCAGAGGAGATACAGTTTTCGGTAAAATTGGTTGAGTAGTTTTTAAAAATTATCCCCCCGAAAAAATAATCCAACCCACCTGGAAAAAATTTCCTGGCTATGGCCTTGACTCCTGCAACTTTTAATGTTTAACTCTGCGCTTTATTAATTGTCATTCCAAACGCTATTTGCGGGAAATTGTAGCCGTTTAAGTTTGAAAGGCCATTCTGAGGGTATCATGCGAATTCTTGGTATAAAAACAGTTTCACCAGTTGCGTTGCCAGTTAATATGATACATTTGATAAAAAAGAAAAAATTGACTACTTTGAATCTTGTACCGTTGCACAGTTTCAGTGGTATCAAATTTCTGAGTAATATAATAGGAGTACCTACTTTTAATATTAATTTGAAACCAATTTAGTGTCTTAATGGATATGTTACTAATATCGGGATAAAATTGTTCAATAACTTCTTCTACATTTTGTACCCAAACACAATATTGTTAAAATTTACATAGACATTTGTTGATTGAAATTCACCATTTCCTATTTGGAGCAAGTCGTTAGAAAATTGACAATTATCTTCGCTAAACGATAAAATCTTCATATTGGTTTTAAGTCCACATTTCATTATATATGAGAAAAATGCGATCTTTAGAGCGATGCATTGACTTCATCTGCTCACGTTCCCCTAGTTATAAGTGGCAAAATTTGACGGAAATCTCTAGAGAATAAAACAGTACAACCTCCCGTTGGGCACTGTTGCGCAGATCTCGCTTTGTCCTGACTTGTGCCTCAACTGAAGCTTTATGAGACATAGAAGCCTCAATCCAAATAATCAAACTGCAATCCCTTTAATTTTCCGGCACTACTCTGTTTAGAAATACTGCAAATCCTAGTGACGTCATCACTACATATTTTTAATGTCAGCTTGAATGTGGAATGGGCGGTTGGTCCACTTTCCAAAAGTGTGGCTGCTATGCCAGACGATGCCACAGCTAGGGCAATTTTTCTGTCGGCTAATAATAAATGTATTAAAATGTTTTACCTGTGCCTCCAGGGGCATCTAAAATACATTTTACCTTAATTACTATTATTATTTGAGGACAATATTAGGTCATAAAATTTACATCAAGCGACAGTCATCATGAATGACTTGTAAAAGTCTCAAATTGTTATAGTTAGTTTCTCGTAAATACTCTGTATTGATTGTTGCAATTAAATTGAAATTTAATGGCAAGGTGAATCAAAAACTTTTATAGATTTTCCTGACAGAGATTCCACTTGTTTATTCAATTCAAATAAAGCTTGATCAAATAGTTGAGTCAAAATTATTTAATGAAAATTCTTGACGTCTGTGATGCAAATACAGAAATCTTCAGCCATGCTTTGACGATCATTTTGGCAAAGAAGAGGTGGGTCGGTAACTTGACTGAAGGATATCATGATACTAAATAAATGTCTAATTGATTTAGCTGAACAGCATAAGGCAGCTTATGAAAGCATACTTTCCCAATGAGAGTCGTCTTCTAACAGACCCATAGCTTTATAAAGTCTTTGAAACGTTTCATAAGTTATATCTTGAAAAAAGTACGTAGACTACTGAAATTACCATATCTTTATTTCCAGAGTTAAAATTTTACTAAATTTTCTTACTCCTACCCTCTAATACAAAGACTACTGAAAGAAGTAGGACTTTTACTACGTGGAGTAACATCTAGGCTTGGACGCGCGGCGCGGGGTCACAGGGAGCCCGCCTGGCCCGGTCGAAACAGGACGACACGCAATTAATTTCGTTGCGTGTTACATATTTTGATTTTCCTATATCTCCTAAGGTATTCATTTAATTTGCATGGTGTAAAGGGAAAAAATATTCTTCATAAAATGCTCAATCCAACTAACGTATTTAAAATGCTAAGGATTAATACCGTCTAAATAGCCTTCCAATTACCGCTTTAACTGCCCATTTTTTAAGTATTAAAATGAGTATAGCATGTTTTCCTTAAGAGATAGATATATGCCGTCGCGAAATTTTTTGTAGACCTCTATAAGATACACAATTTCACTATAGATTATTTTATTATATCTCAAAGGGTTTAGGCAGCGTTTTAGTTGGAAGCTCCCAGACGGCTTATTTTTTTCGATACCCCCAACAAATATTGTTATATTGTACCCAATTTATATAAAAACTTAACAAATTACATACTAAAATCTTCCTCGAGAACCACTCTATCCACTGGTGAAAACAGCATGAAAATCGGTGCGTAGGTATTAGAGTTTATCGCGAACAGACAGACAGACGCGGCGGAGGACTTGTTTTATAATATGTATAGATTCCATAGCATTATTTATGTAATTTTATAGGTAGGTAACAACATAATAAGTTAGATCACTAACTTTTTAAAAAACTTTATTTTGAAAAAAACCTAAGTTACAAAATATAAAATTTACTTGAACTGAATAGAAGAAAAGTTAATGCAATAATGTTCGTTGAAACTATAAGCGTCTTGTATTTATAACATCATTCCAGACGCTTTGTCAGCAGTGAAACAACTGTTGGAGTCTTATCCCAAGAATACTTTGTTTCAATCCTGACGATTTCGATTTCTAAGAAAAATATGATATCTGCAGGTGTGGTCTGTAATACGATATTAGTGTTGTGTTAAAGTTTCATAGAACATTTATTAATAACCATGCATAACAGACGAAAATTACGTATTTATCGATGTCTATTAAGCCCATGGTGTAAGGTATGCTACACCGTGATTACGCCACATCGGACAATTCACATCGCTAAATTCGGAATAGGTGCATATTTTATTGCTAATTATTGCTAATTTATTGCTGCTAAAAAATATTGCTCCTACCGTTTCCGAGAAACGGACATAGCTATATTTCGGACAGAAATAGAGATGTCCACTTGTTCTTGTTGTCTAATTTTATTGCTAATTAATTGCTCATTTCTAACCCCAAAGATTGATTTTTTTTGCTCTAACCCTTCCCGAGAAACAGTGTCCGATGTGGCTTAAAACTTAAGCCACATTGGACATAGTTATATTTCAGCAACTAATAATGATTTCAAGTTACTCTTTTTACCCAATTTTATTGCTAATTAATTGCTCACTTTTCACCCGAAAGATTTTTTTTGCTCTAACCCCTCCCGAGAAACAGTGTCCGATGTGGCTTATGTCTCAGGAACTAATAGAGATATCAAGTTGCTCTTGGTACCCAATTTTATTGCTAATTAATTGCTGATTTCTTACCCACAATATATTTTTTTGCTGTAACCCCTCCCGAGAAACAGTAAGTAAGCCACATAAAAGAGACTTCAAGTGGTTCTTGGTGTCCACTTTATTGCTAATTAATTGCTCATTTCTTACCCAAAAGAATTTTTTTACTCCAACCCCTTCTCAGAAACAGTGTCATTGCTATGTCAGATTAACTGAAAAAGTTGTTCTAGGTGTCGTATATTATTGCTAGTTAATTGCTTGTAGCTTATATTGAAAACAACCATTTTCACCCCCAAATATAATTTGAGCCTCTCAAAATTTCAAAAAAAACATTTATAATATACAGATATTTTGGTAGGTAGAATAAATAAAAATGTCTTATTTGATATATGTCAAAAAATGTATGGTTTGTGAGGAAAAAATCTTGAAAGTTGTCAACTAAGGTAAGCTCTTGAGTCCGTATTTAACAATTATTTGCAAAATAGCAACAAATTTTTAAACAGAACAAAATGTGAAAAAATTCTCTACCATTTTTAATAAATGAATGGACGTTTAAGTTAAATCACTCAAAAAATTTTAACAGAGTTAGTGAAACAGAAAACATGGCAACATTTGATAAACTCCTTCCGTTCGTTTTCAATTAAAATAAAATTATTTTTGAAATAGTAAAATATTTTGGTGTATTCTATTATTAGATAATAACAATTTTCCTGAAATAATAAAAAAAAGCTTTTAAAGAAATTGCCACAGGAGATTTACTGTGATTTATTTAACTTATTCTTATTATCGTTAAGTTACAAATTGCCCAAATCTATCTTCTGTTTAGATGATATAAATATTCCAAATATATAGTAGGATTTTGGAAAGAAATTCTCATAAATACATATTTTAGTTATTTTGGGCTCTATCCTGAGATCAATTGCACATTTTTATCATTCCAATTTATGGAATTTTCATAGCAACTAATGCATTTTCACATGAAATTGTTTATGCATTTTAAATATTTCTATTGATACTTTTCTTAAATTAGAATTGTTAGGGTTCCGTATATACAATATACGGATACCCTTATAATATCACTCCGGATTTCTGCCCCTGTCACATCACAGCAATTTTCTCTTGAACTACTGGACGGAAGAGGTTGAAATTTGCTATCAATGTATAGTTTGGTGACCCTATTAGGAGTACATAGATGTAAAAGAAGAAATTTTGATTTCAGGGGTACTTTTGGGGTGAAAAACTAAAAAAATCGACCGTTTCCCCCCTTAATCTCTGAAATTACTGAGCCTAAAATTTTGAAAAAAATAGGAAATATAGGACGTTGCCCGAACTTTAGGAAAAAATAAGGAGAAACCATTTATATTAATTTTGGGGGGCAATTTATTGAATTAAATGAAAATTTAAAAATAAAAAATTTAACGTATCATGTAATACATCAAATGAAAGGTCCCATTCTGAAGAACATAAACATATTTTTTTCATATCTATATATAAATAGGCAAAGACAAAACGATTAGGTACCATTTTCTCCTCTGTCTCTCAACCGATTTTCTTCATTTTTGTTTTGTTTAATAGCTACTGACAACCTTCAGTGCAGATTGCTAATATTAATTTATAATATTGGTTCATTCATTAAATAAAATATAATAAAAATTCATTATTTACGACCACAATGTCAACTGAATGTGCCGCCGCCGCCAGACTCAAAACATTGAGTAATTATATATAGAGGGGCCAATGCTTTTATATACTTAGAGCATATAATTCTGGAAGTGGCATGCAAGCGTTGTTATTGTTTAGTGGTAAAGTAATCGTTGTATATTATAATTATACAGGGCGATTCCAGATATGTTAGAAATCATTTTATCGTGGGTGGCACAGAAGTAGTTGCATATATAGGGTGTTTAAAATATAGAGTAGAGTGCAATTATAACTAATAAAATAATTATATAGGGAAGCCCATTAGCGTTTAAATTTACTGGGTTCTTGGAATAGAAGGTGGCCGTAGAATTACAGTTATACAGGGTGGTGCAAAAAATATTCTATAGAGATGCATATACAGGGTGGCGGAAATGGAAATGCAACATTTCGTAACCCATAAGCAGTTGTATGTATAGGGAAGATGAAATATAGGGTGAGAGGAATTATAGATATACGGGATGATGATAAAAAATGTTAGAAAAGGAAATGATTTATAGAGTAGCCCACGAAGAGTTCCATATATATGATGATTGAAATATAGGTGGAAGTAGAATTATAGTTACAGAAGATAGTTAAAAATTTCATAAACAAAAAGGGTAAATACGGTGGCTCATACCGAGCGGTGAAAAAATGTTAAAAAATTATTATAATGAGGATTTTAATAAATGTTAGAGAATTGAGTGGAATCATAGCTATACAGTTAGTAATAGTTTCATCTGACTAAAACACCTTTAATGGAAACTGTAGATTGTCAAGGCACATGTCTCTAAACCATGTACAGAACAAAATACGTCGATGTTCGTCATCAGCGTGCAAAGTTTGAGAAGCTGAAAGTTTGTACGGGTGGAACTTGTGCGCTTTCAGTACTTTAACTACAGTTCGTTGAGATGTGCCAGCTTCTGCCGCAATCTCACGAGTTGATGTAGATGGATTTAGATTTACCATTGCCAAAACATTTATTTGTGCTGCTTCGTTAATTTGATTACGTTCCTTTGGTGGTTTAGTAAACGATTCATATCTGCGTAAACTATCGTAAAGCCTCTTAAATGTACATAGAGCAGGTTGACGACGATAAAAATAACTATGAAAGTATTCCTCAGCTGAACGAAGTGAATTCTTATGGCATATGATATAACATTCCACCATATTCAGTTTTTCTTCGTTAGAATATTCCATTTTATCACGAAAACTTGTCAATATTACGCAAACGAGGACATGACAATCATATTCGGGATTTTTTTTCAAAATTTTCCAGCTTATGGTTTCGGAGATAAGGGGGGGGGAATGGGTATTTTTTTAAATATTTTTGTTAATATCTTTTAATTTATTTATTTTAAAATTTTGAAAAAAAATATATTTGTTTTCGTCATAATGAGCACTCTTATTTGATATATAACATGATGGGTTAGAAACAATTTTAATTTTATATTTTCCGTTTAATCCTGTAATTGGCCCCCCAAAATTAAAAGTAGAGGTTTCTCCTTATTTTTTCCAGTAAACTTCAGGTCAGAACCTATAAATATATTTTTTTTCAAAACTTTACGTTTTATAGTTTCGGAGGTAAGGGGGGGGGAATGGGTAAATTTTGGTATATTTTCGTTAATATCTTTTAAACAATTTTTTTTAAATATGAAAAAAATATATTTGTGTTCCTCAGAATGAGACCTTTCATTTGATATATTGCATGATGCGTTTGAAATTTTTTTTATTTTTAAATTTTTATTTAATTCTATAATTTGCCCCCCAAAATTAATATTAATGGTTTTTCCTTAATTTTCCTGTAAAGTTCGGGCAACGCTCTATATTTCCTATTTTTTTCAAAATTTTAGGCTCAGTAGTTTCGGAGAACAGGGGGGGGAACGGTCGATTTTTTCATATTTTTGTTACTATCTTTTAATTTATTTATTTTAAAATTTTGAAAAAAAATATATATGTTTTCGTCGTAATGAGCCCTCTCATTTGATATATAACATGATGGGTTAGAAACAATTTTAATTTTATATTTTCCGTTTAATTCTGTAATTGCCCCCCCCCAAAATTAAAAGTAGAGGTTTCTCCTTATTTTTCCAGTAAACTTCAGGTCAGAACCTATAAATCTATTTTTTTCAAATCTTTACGTTTTATAGTTTCGGAGATAAGGAGGGGGGAATGGGTAAATTTTGGTATATTTTCGTTAATATCTTTTTAAATAATTTTTTTTAAAATATGAAAAAAATATATTTGTGTTCCTCAGAATGAGACTTTTCATTGGATATATTACATGATGCGTTTGAAAAAAAAAATTATTTTTAAATTTTTATTTAATTCTATAATTTGCCCCCCAAAATTAATATTAATTGTTTCTCCTTAATTTTCCTGTAAAGTTCGGGCAACGCTCTATATTTCCTATTTTTTTCAAAATTTTAGGCTCAGTAGTTTCGGAGATCAGGGGGGGGGAGAACGGTCGATTTTTTTAGTTTTTCCCCCCAGAAGTACCCCTAAAATCAAATTTTTTTCATTTACGATATGTACTCCTGATCGGGTCACCAAACTATACATTGATACCAAATTTCAACCTCTTCCGTCCAGTAGTTTAGGAGAAAATGGCTGTGATGTGACAGAGGCAGAAATCCTGAGTGATATTATAAGGGTATCCGTATATTGTATATACGGAACCCTAAAAAACGTAAAACTCCTACTCCACACTATTCTAAGCCATCACCTTTGTATGGTTTACCCAAAATTCATAAAACCAAGATCTTTTTAAGACCAATTGTCAGTTCCATGAATTCTCCTTGCAGGGAACTATGAAAAATTCCTCTAAAGATCATTTCTCCACTAACAGGAACACTATAGATTTTTTAGCTAAATTATCCCGTTGTTCAGAACACTCTGTCTTTTTTGGGTTTAAAAGAGACAGCCTTTATATTTACATATGTATATTCTCAATTGCTTGGAAAAAACTCTGCCTTAAGCGCGCGATCGCAGTAAGAAGAATAGGGGGACTCGCTATTCGCCTCTCGTCCAGTACGGACCTCCCAAGAAACTCTCAAGGAAAAACGTTTCCCTATGTGCTCGCTAGTGCAACCCCAAAGTGCGTGTGCAGCTATTACTCACTTATTGTAAACCCCCTCGTGAGTACGCATTGCCTAACATAATAAACTCTAATTGTGCCTAAAAATCCAGGGTTAAGGCCGGCTACCCGCGACGAATGCAGACAAATACATGGATGGCAGATTTCCCGAGGCTTTTACTAGGTCTAACTCGTAGACAAGGTAAGAGTTTTCTTATGAAGGGCAATTGAGTTTTTTATCAAAATAGAACCACACAAAACTACAGTCCACTTAATTCAATTCTCAACATTTATTGGTCCAATCGAGCCGGATTACATTTTTTGACCCAATCGAGCCAGATTGATTTATTTTGATTTATCGCTATCAATTTTGTACATTTTTTAAATTCTCAAAATATAAAATTGCATTCATAAATACAGCCATTCTATTTATTTCCCGCCTATTATTTCCACACATCTCAGGTTCAGATAATACGCATGTCTACAAATCAACACGCAAGCGTCACTCACAAAGAGGTTAATTTTTAACCTTTAATTACTCTGTTTATTTTGCGTTTTCGTTAATACTCATATATTAATTTCTCATTATCCTCAAATATTTATTAATTACATTACTCTCAATTATAAAATAATAACTGTAATCTCTTAACATTGCACTAGTTTAATTTTTGAATCGATCGCCGTTTTGTTTATTTCAATAATAAAAACTCGTTCAGTTTGTCGATGTTTACCGGATATTTTTTGTCATTTAAGGAATTTGTCACTCATTCGCATCTGATTTATGATACAGAAATACAGTCTGTCTCTATAAAGTTGTAGTTTATTAATTTGTGAATATTCATTTATAGTAATTGATATTTTTCTCTTTAAATCTAGTAATTGTAATGTTAGTGTACAGTGGAGTTCATAAATGCTGCTCTCAAATAATTAACTCGTATTAATTTTCAATATTCGTTGTTTTTTAATTTGATTCGCTTAGTTCAGCAGTTTAAGTTATTATTTGTGCTCGGCTTATATTAATTTATACTTCACAATGGCGGATAGAAAATCTTGCCATTTCTCAACACAAAGCTGAAATTGTAATGGTAGAAGAATTGTTGAACATTGCGAAGCAATCTCTTACTGATAGAACTATGCATAATAACTTCAAATGTAGATACAACCGCTTAGAAGCAACTCGCGAAGCCTTTGATAAGCAACATAATACCATTCAAACTCTTATGTCTGCAAAAGATAATGCCGATTTGGATGCTCAAATCGAGATAGCTCGTGCTTTTTACACAAGTTTTTATGAAATTCAAGCTATTCACATGCAGCTTTTTGATATCTCTAGAGACTCACTTGAGTCCCATAACACTACTATCCCTCGCACTAATATAAAACTCCCAAAAATAAAAATGCCACACTTCTCTGGTGAATTCCGTGGATGGCAAACATTTATTGATATGTTTGACTCTTTGATTGATAATAATGACTCGCTCTCAAATGTCGACAAATTTAATTAGGCTTGGTTCACGGCGCTCCACTTAAACTTTTAAAATCTTCCCCCTTGACAGGTGACAATTACTTAGTTGCTTATAACGCATTGCGCAAGCGCTATGCGAATAAGCGTTTAGTTGCTAACTCTTATTGGGAGGCTATTTCTCGATCTAAAAAACTCTCCAGTTCTCAAGGACTCAGAGAGCTAGTTGATGTTTTTAGTGAAAACCTTTCTGTGTTGGAAAATATGGACTTTCCTGTGAAGCAATGGGACTTCATTCTCTTCACAATGCTGTTCGAAAGACTCGACTCAGATACCGCTCTGAGGTTTGAGCGAGACTTCGCTTCGGAACTTGAAGATCTATACTTTGATATTTTGCTGAATTACTTGGAGAACAATTTCTTTGGAGGATAAACAGGCAGAGGACCTCTTTTCTCGTACTATTTCTCGTATATCCACAGGGAGGTTCACTGTCGAATTACACTTTAAACATTCACACTTTCACTTCCAAGGATCTCGTGATGTAGCTCTCAAAAGATTCTTGTCCCTGGAACGGAGGATGTTAAACGACTCTGTTCTGTATGAACGCTACAAGGACTTCATGCCCGATTATTTGAACTCTGGCCACATGGAATTAATACCCAGCCTCGAAATATCTCAACCCAGTTATTACATTCCGCATCATGCTATAGCTCCTACTAGCTCCAAATTTAGAGTAGTCTTCGATGCTTCTGCTGTTGATACTCAAGGAGTGTCTCTTAATGACATCCTACTCTCCGGTCCCAAGTTACAGCAGAACATAATCTCGATTCTTTTGCGCTTCAGACTCTATGCAGTATGCTTCACAGCCGACGTAAGGCAGATGTTCCGTCAGATTCTCATCGCTGAACATCATCGAGATTACCAACGTATTTTGTGGCGTTTCTCTCAGGATAGCCCTATTCAGGATTATCGATTGGTGACTGTTACTTATGGAGTTAGTTCTTCTCCGTATTTAGCAATACGTACTCTATTCCATCTTGCACATATGTATAAGGATGATTACCCCGAAGCATCTGAGATCATATCAAATGATGTTTATGTAGATGACATCTGAACTGGTGCAGATTCTATCTCTCATGCTCTTCAACTCCAGAAAGGTCAGTTTCAGCTGCGTAAATGGGCTAGTAATAAACCTGCTCTATTTTCTCATTTGCCAGCTTCGCAGATTCATTCTGAAGCTCTTTCTCTGGATTTCGATCTCGATTTTAACCAAACAGTAAAAATTCTCGGACTCCAATGGAATGCTTCTCAAGAGCATTTTTGTTTTAAGGTTCAATGCATTTAATAACTTATGCACCAAACGCTCAATACTTTCAGAATTGGCACGAATCTTTGACCCATTAGGATTTCTAACAGCCCTTACTCTCTCAATGAAATTAATTATTCAGCAATTATGGGCTAGTGGTATCGATTGGGATGCTACCCCTGATGCTTCTATCATTCATGAGTGGACTACTATATGTTCTCAGATAGACGTTCTTTCTCAAGTTCACATTCCTAGACTAGTTCTCACATTTCCTTTTTGTTCGGCACAATTGCATGGATTTGCTGATGCATCGGAAAGGGGATACGCTGCACCTGTTTATCTTCGTCTTGAGTCATCTTCTAACAAATATTCCTGTCATTTCATATGTAGTAAATCACGGGTTGCTCCACTCAAGACAATTTCTGTCCCTCGACTAGAACTGTGTGCTGCTCTACTCCTCTCAGAGTTATTAGTCGTCGTAAAAGATTCTCTAGGCAGAAAGCTTGAATTTTCGTTGATCACGGCCTACATTTGTTTCCAACCGGGTAACTCAAATTCAAGAAAGACTGGCTCCATCTCAATGGCGCTATGTGCAATCTGAAGAAAATCCTGCCGATCCTGCTTCTCGAGACTATTACCTCAAACTCTTACCGAGAGTTTCTTATGGTGGCCGGGACCGTCATGGCTCTCTCTTCCGGAATCCCAGTGGTCTCCTGAGGTTCTCCCATGTCTCGATGATATACCTGAAACTACCGTAGAGCAACGTAAACTTGTATGCACTCTCTCAGTTCAGTACAATTTTCTAGAAATCTTCTTAATAAGTTTTCATCTCTACAGAAAATTCTCCGAATAATCTCTTACTCTACTACAGTCCACTTAATTCAATTCTCTACACCCGTATATAATATACAATACAAAAATTCTTTCGCACTAGGAAGTTTTGACGTTATAGACTTATATAATAATGTCCTTTTCGCTAAAACACTTCTTATAGTAAAATAACGATTATCCATTGACACAATAATGGAATTACTAACATATTGTTATAACATTCATTTTATGGCGCGAAAAATTAAGAAACTTTCGAGAAGTTAATCATTCTAATAAAAAAAACTGCGAAGACAAAAAACCGGTCGAATACCGAATATAAAAACAAGAGAACCCGAGCGGTTCGATTACAAGTAAAGCGGATTTCATTTTCGATTGCATATATTGTAAGTGTAATTTAATTAAGTGTAACGGAGTCTACTACTATTGGTGTCAGAAGTGAGAGTAAGTGAACTTTAAAAACTCAATAGAATACTATTCGTTTATATTTCATTTCCTCAATAGAATAATAATAAAGGCATATATTGTAAGTGTAATTTAATTAAGTGATCACACGGAGTCTACTACTATTGGTGTCAGAAGTGAGAGTAAGTGAACTTTAAAGTCTCAATTGATTTATGGCCACCACCAGAAGAATAGCAGAAATGGATGAGACCTGTAAAAAAATATTTGCACTAGTTACCGAGAAGCTGCACTAGAAAATAATTTATATTTAAAGAAGAACCGACGTCAACAATAACTATTTTCTGACATATATTCTTTTTTAATTGATTTAAGGTACAATCTTATTGATTACTTTAGCGTATTCTTATCTCTCCCCCTCTCTCTAATTTTTATTTTTTTCTACATTACCCACATATTTTTTTTATCATTTTTATTTGTTTTATTATTTGGACCACTTTCTATAAGTGTAACTGTAATTCATTTTCATTTTCTGAATCACTCTGTACAACTATAATTCAACTCTACAAACGCCCCATATGTCAAGTATAAGCAACCACTTAAACTTCACACAATATAGCAGTTCTTAACAACCCTATATAACTATAACTTCACTCCACACTATATTTCAATCATAATGTATATGCAACTGCTTCTAACATTTTTTGAACCCTTCGCCCTATAACTCGAATATCTTTACTGCATATGCTTATTTAGCCATTTTTTTCAATTTTTTTTATCCACTCTGTATAATTATAGTTTTACTTCATTCTTATTTGAGCCACCTTGTATACGCAACTACTTAAGTGCCACCCAATACAACATTTTTTAAACCATCCCCTTTAGTTCTATTCCACCTTATATTTCAACCATCCTATATATGGAACTGCTTATGTACAAATCAATATCACATTAATTTATAAGATTTTTTGAACCCACCTGTCTAACTGTAATTTTACTTCGCCCTATATTTCAAATGTGCACATTGATTTTTCTTTTGGATACACTAATGGAATATTTTGTGCCATTTCACTCGACTGCAAGCCCTATAAAATGAAAACCTTTATAAACACCCTGTACGATATACACATATTTTTACAATTTTCAGAAAAACGGTATGTTTTACGTTATAAAAAATTATATGAAATCAAGCTGGAACATCTCTTTGTAGAATACAATTTAACATATTCACATTGGTTAAGCCATTTTAGAGAAAACAGTATAGATTTACTGAAGTGTAGTCCCTTAATTACTGCTTTTTCTGATTTTCTGGAAAACCGGAAATCTCACGGTATAGAAAATTATATGGTACCTTTCTGTAATCAATCAATCAAAATTGCCCAATCCGTTTTTAAACAATCACTGAGCATACATAACGAATTGTTAACCTCCTTCTTCTTGGAAGTCGGTTAATTGTCAGATCCTGGAAAAACCTGACAAAAAGGAAAAATAAAATCAAAACGAAATCCAACAAAGGTTATATAATCTTTTGATGGGAAACGATAGACCGAATTAGAAAACCTTGTCACAAACATAGATGAAAGGAACAAAACTTTGTCTCTACTATGAAAAGTGAACAACAAAATTTAATTGAAGGGTTATTTGCGAAATTTGTAGAAATTAGACAAGATGATTCAAAGATGCAAAAGGAACAATTAGAACAAATTATGCAATTAGTAATGCAAGGTAAGAATACAGTTAACAAGAAAATAGTGATTGTGGAATCAGAGATAAAAGAGATAAATGATGACATTAAGATCTTAGCAAATACTGTGGAAAACACCGTGATATTCAAAGGGTAAAAATGTAAATAAAAAAATGCAACAGGAAAATATTAGAACATTGTATGTACCAAAGGTTCCTTTAGCAAACCACCAACATTTGGCCTATATACAAACGGCAATTTGAAGCCGTTGCTAGAGCTAATGGATGGAATAACCAAGAAAAATCTACCTCTTTTGTAATTTCTTTAAGAGGTCCAGCATTACAACTACTCTAAAGCATTGCTGTAGATAAACAAGGTAATTTCGGCAAGTTCATTGCAATCCTAAATAGGAGATACGTCAATCAATCTTTGAACCAAATTGCAAAGAAGTGGGAAAACACAAAAATTTGGAGAAAGTATGCCATAATTTAAAGCAGTCATTAGACGTTTAGTACACTTGTCATACCCAGATCTACCAGTGGAAACCAAACATCAATTAGCATCACAGAATTTTACAAGTGGTGTCAGAGATATTGAAGTTCAAAGAAATTTAAGACTTAATGGAAATAGAGGCTGAGATAAACATGTCTAAGTCAAGGGTACGAGCAGTTTTCTTCACCTATAAAGAATCAGAGTCACCCTTTCAGGCGTTGTTGAGTGGTAGGAACAAACAACTCAAACAAAGAACTGGAACGCTAGAAGCCTATTTCCTTTGTGCACGAACAGGATATTTTTAACGTGATCACTTATTGAAGCTCACCAACCAGGGGTACCTACTTAAACAACCATAGCACTAGGGAAACTGCGAAAAATCAGCATAAGTTGGCGAATGCTGACTAACCCTCCACCAGCCCCCAGGGCACTATTCAGCCAGGGATTTTGCCGGGATAGTAGCAGCCTAGTTATCAAGGGCACCATCAGTGGTCGCGTAATCAACATCACCTTTGACAAGGGCGCCGCTGTCTCCATCGGAAATCCAGCCAAGTAACAACATCGAGTTAAGAACAATCACAGGACATTCCATGACAATACAGGGTGAGGTAGATGTCGTGCTACAGATAAAATACAATAGAATGCGGCATATGGTCCTAGTAGCGAAGATTGAGTACGATTTTATATGTGGTATGGACCTAATTAGGAAACATGGGTTCATGTTCGATCCGAGATATGATATGATGTTCTTCGATATTTAAATGAGTAATTTGTATTGATACGGCCCGTCAACAACACAGCGACTTTCATATTGTAGCGAAATCCTCAACCAGATTTCCCGGTCGAACGAAACAAGTTTTTCATGGGCAGCTGGAAAGAAATTCTCGGAGCTGCGTTGGAGTGTTGAGTCCGTACATTTAGCTCATGCCTTCTTGATTGGACGGGCGAGACATACTATTTAGAATCCTGGATATGTACAACAACGACATCCGAATTGCCAATGGTCAAGAAAGAGCTTGTTTCGAGCCATTAGACTCCATCATTAATTGTGAAGAAGCTAACCAGACATTGGCAAAGGAGACAGGTCACGGTAAAGAGTTTATCAAGCAATTTATTGTAAATCACTCTCAAATTTTTAATAGTCAAGATGATACTACCGGTCATACAAACATCATCCATCACAGAATAGATACCGGAAAGGCTCAACCCATAAGAATACCGAACCTAACTTAGGTGACTACCCCCGGGGTTCAACCGGCAGTCGTGGAAAACATTGAGTCCATGTTACAAAATGAAGTTATTGAACCATCATTCATCAGCTTATTATGTGACGAAGAAAGAGAGTTGTCCTCTCCTCCGAATCGATGACCACACTAGCGGGGTCCTGTTGGTTCTCCACACTAAACCTAAAGAGTTGATACTGGCAGGTTGGACTACATGAAAACGACAGAGAAAAATCAGCGTTCTCCACCAGTAAAGGACTGTTTCACTTCACGGTCATGCCCTTTGGGTTATGTAATGCTGCCGTTAGGTTTAAGAGGTTAATGTAGTATACACCAAGCGGGTTGACATGGAGGACATACATAGTATACCACGACGACATTTTGGTCATGGGTTACAGGTTTGACAACCATCTGAAGAAACTTGGCGAAGTATTTTCGAGAATTAAGAATGCCAACCTGAGACTCAACCCGAAAAAGTATTCCATGTTCCAAAAAGAAGTAGGGTACAAACGAAGACAAGATAGAAGCCATTCGTGATTGGCCGCTCCCAAGACACAAAACATGAACTACGAAACTTTTTGGGGCTCTGTTCGTACTACAGGCGATTTGTTGACGGATTTGCCACCATTGCCGCACTCTACATTGGTAGACCACTGAAAAAAGACCTTCCGTTGAGATCAGGATTGTGAAAGATCATCAGGCGACTGAAGGCGGCACTATGTTCCAGCCCAATCCTTGCGTTTACTACACAGGTTTGGGGGCCGTCCTATCTCAGGTGCAAGATGGTGAAGAGAAGGTGATCGAGCAGTGTATTTTCGAAACCGAAAAGGAATTATTGTGTCACCAGAAAAGAACTTCTTGCAATACTCATGGCTACAGAGCATTTGCACAAATGCCTCTATGGTCATTTTCTAATCAAACCGATCATGTCGCCCTCAAATGGCTGTTGGACATGAAGACAACTGGCCACCAGGTGGATGGAGAAATTACAATAACACGATTTCAAGGTTGAACACCATGCCAGCCGTTTGTATAATAATGCCGATACCTTGTCAAGAAAAACCTATAGAGCAGAATGCGGACATTGTTTGAAGACAGAACAGGGAGAGGGTATATCCATCCGAAAGATTAGCCTGCAGATGAATGAAGACTGAACAACGGAACAATGTACGCAGGACCAAATGGCTGACCCAAACATTGAACCAATCCTGTCACTTAAGAAGAGAGGGGCACCCAGGCCACGATGAGTCGAGGTAGCTAGGTACTCTGGCGTCCTTGAAGTCATTGTGAGCCTAATGGAACTCTCTAAGAATAGAGAATGGAATGTTAAAGAGGATTTGGCAAAGTAATGACGTCAGAGAAACCAAGTATCAACTGGTTTCCCAAAGAAAACGGGACCCGCCGTCCAGACCGAAATACATAAGTGGATTACTGGTGGTCATATGAGCATGCATAAAACCTTGGTAATAAACTGTTTCGATAATAATCAGTTTTGCTTTGTAAATAAGTGAGTTTATTTTGGTCGAATAAAGACATTTATTGTGAGTGTAAATTTTAAAAATTAATCAAACCAAACCAAAAATTAATCAAACAAGATTTTGACATGCTCATTAGTTCTTGTCTGTCACATTGTAAAACATTTAATGTCAAATTATGAATTGCTAAATTTGTCAGTGCGAACCTTTTAATTTTAAATTTTCTACTCAGTTTGTTAATTTTTATTGCCATTGAAAACGGGTCTGATGTGTTTACGATTGCTTCCAGATTTTCTTTTACTACATTAACTGAATTATAAAGAGCCCCGCAGTGAAGAGACAAAAGTTTTGAACTTTTTCCTCTTATCTCTACAAGTATTTCACATCTATTTGTAGAAACCAAGAAGGAAGAATATACTCATCGACAGTTCCAAAACAGGTGATACTAGAGGGAATGCATAACACTGCATGGAGTTCACCAAGATATAGGGAATGATCCTAGGTAAGCAAAAACTTACCTGCGTTTATTTGAGATTTCATTAAAAAAACCTTAGTAAAACATTACATAATTAATAAGCCAATTATAATATTGTTCCGTAAAAATTAAACACATTAGTTTTTCGATTTAATTTAATTAAATTCTTTATAGCTTAGTTGATAGTTGTTTTCCTCTTCTCAAAATCACTTTGGACTTTTTAACCGACTTCAAAAATAAAGGAGGTTCTCAATTCGTCTGTATCTATGTTTTTTTTTGTGTTTGTTCAGCGATTAGTTGTAAACAGCTTAAGGAATTTCGACCGTTTATACTGGATCCTGTTCCGGGGGATTCCGAAGTGGTCCCATATTTTTTTCACTAACATAGCTTGCACCACTTTTTAGAAAATCGGGAAAAAGTTTTTTACCGACTTTTTTATACAGTAAGCCTTGGTTGAGTTGCTGGTATTAAAAAATATGGAAATTTTTCTGTTCGGAACTTGGGGTATAATAAATTGAAAAGAAATTGGATTAGTTCCGGGGTTCCATATTTTTTTCAATAACATAACTTGTACCATTTTTTAGAAAATCGGGGAAAACTTTTTATCCGACTATCTTATATGGTAAGTTTTGGTGGATTGAAAAGAAATTGGATTAATCAAAATAAATGTCACTTAATTAACTTCAAGGTGAAGATTTTCAATTAGTATGTCTTCATAAATCAAACGAATATATTTTTTAAATAATTTTAAGAGAAAGAGTTATTTTTCATAAACAGATTTGCAAAGTCTAAAATGTATACTGTAATCATTACATGTCACTTTTTTAACTGTAGACGAGGTTTGTAAGCAAATAGGACTTTTTCTTAAAAGTGAAGTTCCTTCATTTTTGTTAATATCTAAAATTGTTATCAAATAGAAATAATTAAATTACAACTACATAGAATTATGCTGTATCACTAAAAATTTTAATAAATTGAAAGTAGATTCGAATTAAATCGAAATATATGTTAGTTCAACTTCAAGATAGATGTTCTCAGTTGGTCTCTATATACAGTGTGCCTTTATAAGTTGAATATTTCATTATAATTTTATTACGCTCTTCTAGGTGTCGTTCTGTCATAATTACAGTAAAAATTTGCTATAATCACTTTCTCGATTAGAAAAACACCAAAAACTATATTCGACGCATATGTTAAATTTTTAGTTAGCATTCACAGATTTTTTGAAACGGGTTATAATGATTTGTACAGTTTATACTGTATTAAATTTATTCACATAAATCTTAGGGGTTTCCAGAAAATTATAACTGTCAGCGAACTGTCACAAAACCTATCTTCAAATATAATCATATTTAACTTCAGGTTACTTTTGTGAATAAATATTATAGGTGATATTTCTAAAACGATATGCATAGAATGTTTATATAAGTCAGACACAAAATAGTTGACAATTTTTTTTAATAAATCGTTCTGTTTATTTTATAGAAATTCAGAACAGAAATCAATGTAGTTAATATTAATTGATCGCCAATAAACTACTTGAGACATGCGAATGATATTTTTTACATTGCATAATGTGAAGTAAGTTGATCTCCTAAAATTGGGATGTGAAATTTTGGTGTTCACATTGATAGAAAGAAAGTGTTTTTCGCGTCCTTCTCGGAATGCGGGACACTAAAAAGTCCGAAATCAAGCAAGTTTGAACAAAATTATCCGTGTCTAAAAAAACTGAACTAAAAAGTTTAAAATATTTAACCAAACAGAACACTATCCAATAAGCATTTATGTAGAATATCATGTAATTAATTCCGAGAAAACTACAACTCCTATGAAAAAAAGTTGTAGGCATAAAAATCTACTACTTTTGTGTTTACACTTTTTGCACATAGCCCCAAAATTTATGTGAAAAATTCACAAAAAAAAGTTTTTGGTTTTTTATTTTTATCTTTTACAAAAAAAAACACGAAATTTGATGAAATCTTACCTTTTTATGTCCCAAACACACTGTAATTTTTATTGGTTTCAAATATTAATTTTTTCACCTTATTTTAACTTAATATCAAAAAGCACCCTAATTTTCAACAGAAAATTGTCACCTCAAAATATTTGTTTTTTTAAAAAAACGATTTTTGTTCGTTGAAAGCTCCACCTTCTGATGGCGTGAAAAAATATATATTGCTATGGTAAATGTTTTCTGAAAATGCAAAGAAAGGGAAGAAAAATTAAGTAGTAAAGCCCAGACCCTTCTAGTCTCTTCTCTATGAAATACCTTTTGAATGGCTAACAATTTCGGTAGGTCACTCAGGTATATAAGTATAATCTTAATAAAATTGCAATAAAGAGGCATCTCCCATATAATTTAAAGAAATTCTATAACTTTTTCACAAAATGTTGTAGATGTTTTATTAAATGTTAACTTTATTATTTTATTTAGTTGTTAATTATAGTAGTATATTTCGATTTGTAATTATTTCGTTTATCAAGTAACATGGAATCTTACGGTTTTCGAGTAATTAAAGTAAAAATTTCAATAAATAGCTCAAAATTGTACATAATGATTAAAAAATAATTTTGGATTATATTAAATAAAAAAATTACAGTTTGTTTGAGACATGAAAATATAAGTTTTTAACAAATTTCTTGATTTTTTTGTAAAAGATAAAAATAAAAACCAAAAACTTGTTTTCTGAATTATTCCCATAAATTTTGAGGTTACGTGAAAAACGTGTAAACACAAAACTTGTACGTCTTTTTATTACCTACAACTTTGCCATTAGCTTTTTTCCATAGGACTTGTAGTTTGCCGTAAATCGAGATAACCGTTTTTCTACCCTTTTCTACCTTTTCATTCTACTATTAATTTTTTGCACTTTTTACCATTTTCAACGGCTTCAGGCCGGGTCTACTATAAATGTATTTACAAACTGATGTTGAACAGAAATACACTTCCAGATTACATAGACATTTTTCAATTCTGCGAGGATCGAGTTTCAGGGTCACTAACTCCCGGACTATTAAAATTTGACAACAAAAGTCCCTTTCGTTTCTTTGGTGTACTCACCACTCCGTAAGAAATACAAGATCGGTTGTTTTCTGCTATATTTTCAGTTTTTACTAACACATTTTCTGAATTGTATGTGAAAATTGAAGATAGACAAGTGGTAGTAAATAATTCCTACTTTTAAAATCTGTTTGCTTAATTATATTCGATCGATCTCAATTAATACGCCAAGTGTTAAAAAAACACTGTCAATTATTTATAATGCCATTACACAAAAACTACTCATTTGAAAGCGGCTACCTTTAGCGTTATTAAAGAACATATAAACTATTATTTTCTAAAAGGTCTGTACTCTTCAGCTTTAATATTGCCCAAGTCATCAATCTATCAAAAATTTCGAATTTTAGCGATTTTTGCTGATTATCTTGTTGGAAAATATTCCGACCGAGCTTCACAAAAATACATTTTGTAGGTTTTTAAATTTTCTACAAAAGTTCTGTTGAATATATAGTCAATAGGTTTTACGTTATAAAGAAAAAAACAAAAAATCTATTTTTTTTAGTTTTTACTATTTAAAAAAAGGTAGACTCAACTTTCGTGATGTATTTTGGATTTTTATCACTAAGAACCATTCTTCGAAAGATGTCATTGATGGCTTTTTGTGAAATTTTACTTCCCAAAACAGCTTTTCGATTGCTCTAATGACTGGTGAACCAGTGTGACAAAAATGACTGAGAGTTACTGACAGCTGTTATATTCCGTAAGGAATATTACGATATTTTTCAGTACTGTATGGTGCAAATACCCGTTACGCATATTTGTCAAAATTCATTGTGCAACTGTCAGTGTTAAATTTATATATTTTTTAGTTTTTTCAAAGTGCTATAAACTTTTTCTATAAACAATATGCATCAAGAATTCACGTTGTCAGTATAGAGAATGGATTCCCCACTACCTTCAGCTGAATCTAATTTAAATGACACCAGATTGGAAGTAGAATTTCGACAAATATTATGTATCATTAAAAATTCGATTCTACATGTAAACTCTAGTCGTAATTTATCATATTATCGTGCATGGTTAGAAAAACTAAACAGCCCATGTGTTGACAAATATCTGAGAAACAGTTATTTGATAAGGCTTGCAAGACAAATTCAAGGAAACTGCTTAGCTCATCCTTTCAATCAGAATCCTCCTCCAGGGTCGCTGGAATGGATAGAAGATCATTACGGCGAAGACAGTGATGTAATAATATTTTTCTTTTCTTTGTGGCAAAAAAATTAAAATTATAAGTTTAAAATCCCCAGGAAGGGTAAGTAATAAAGGACAAGGAAAAAGTTAAATTCTTAAAAAATATTACAACTAATATTCTCTGGTTATCATAATTTTTTTTTAAAGAAAGTTTGTACAAAAGTTGGTGGAGCACTGTGGGCTCGTTCAATGTCAATTTTTCTTCTGGCTTTCTAGTATGCTGTTGATCTTCTTAGCTTCTTCTTTGAAATGAACAGTGTCCAGTTTGAGCATGTCACTATAATTATTGTAAATATTGTTAGTTATTTCAAACTTTATTTCTTTCTATGATATCATTTAATTAGTTTACAAATTAAACAATTGAAAAATTATTTTTCGTGTTACCAATGTCTAAAAATAAAATGTCCTAAGTTGCTGAATAGAGAATTGATTGAAATTTTCATTTAATTTTTTTAGGGGTAGTTATTACCCCTAGGAGGTTGAAAACGCAGGAGAATAATGTTATTCAAAAAGTAGGTAAATTGACCTGTTTCAGGATTTTTCATTTACATTCATAAATAGGGACAATATAAATTTATCCCTTACTTTACTACCTCATTGTATATGTTTTGAGTGACTTCGGCGGTTATAATTATGAAGGAGGTTAGGTTTCGGGTGAGAACCGCTTCTAAATGTGAGAATTTCTACAAGCGGAATATTCTAGATGCTTGCCTTAAATAGTCCATTTTTATGACTTTGTGTCTTTCTTTAGTTCTGCATGTTATTTACCAATTTTGAGCACTAAATGAAGTTTAGTTGTTGAATTGCCTTACGGTCTTTTGCATTTCTGTCAATACCTCTTTCAGTGTTTACTGCTTCACCAGGTACATACATTCACTAGTCATGTTTAGTACTACTCTTCTGACTATTAAATGTTCGGATTTATTTGTCCTAATTTGAAGCCCCACTTCGAGAATTCTTCCTTTTCTTTCTCGTCACATACTCTATGTTATTTTCACCATTAGCTACAAGAACCTGTAAACAAGGTGTATAAACATTTCTTCCCAAATCGCATTTTCATTCAGAACATTTTGTAATCCACGAATTCAGTGCGATTTGTTTATGATAGAAAGAGTGGGAAAAACACAACAAAAATCGAGATTTTATACTGTGATGACATTTCAGTTTATATTTTTAGGTTTTGTATAATTCAGAATCACCTACGTTAACAAATTTACTTATTGCCATGTTCTCATAGATTTTCTAGTTCTATGAACATTAGTTTGTCAAATTCTATTCTTCACAAGCTGCTGGAGTAAAAGAGTGATATCTAAAAAGATCGATCCCTCTGGGAATGCACTGTGAACCACTATTTCCCTAAATTGACTGTGTTCTATCCTTCAGAACTCTACCATACATTCTTACTATAAATGCGGTTATGCTGATGTCACTATAATTGCGACATGTCTTTTTGCAGCTTTTTTGTGAATAGGAATGATACAGGTCAGTCTCAATCTTTGGGAACGTTGTCTCCAACTATAAGGCATTTGTTAGATATTTTCATTATTAGATCCAATAATGGTTCTGTTTAATTTCGAATCTTATCAACAGGGACAGCTCTTGGCCATACTGTCTTCCCATTACTGATATATTTTAAAGCTTTTGTAACTTCTACCATTGTTATCGTTTTCACTTTTCGTTCGTTTTGTTGCCAATTTGACGCCCATTGTATAGGTAGCATAGGCGTACCCAGGCCATTATTAGGGGGTCGGGGTCGGCACATGCATAAAAAAATACTTACCAGAAAAAAGGATTTTACTCATTAATTATATTTTATTATTTTATTAATATTCTTTTGTACATTAGTTCTAAAGCGTTAAGGATTAGAACTAAGTCTCTTCATTATGACTACTTAGTAATAACTGTAAATGCAGATGTAATTAATAACGTTTTGCTCATTGGGGGGGGGGGTAACCCCCAAATTCGCCCCTGGGTAGGCCTATGAAAATGCATATGGTGTACACAGTATAGCTTAACAGTTGACAGTCGTTTCTTAGTTTATTAAATGTTAAATTTATAGTAGACATTTATAGTTATTTTATCTATTTAGAAATAGGAACATTGTTGAACGATGTCTAAGCAGCAATATTTTCCTTTTCCTTTGTTATTTACTTGTATGCAGTAGGTATGATAGATAAATAAGTCTCTCAATTTCAATCGGTAGTTCTAATTTGAAATTGTAATTATAAAAAGCTGCAGATTTTCACACACACTCAAAACTGTCACCGATTTCGACAAAAATAATTTTATTCAACACACTTTTTCTGTAACAGATAAGTATTTGAAATTTCTAACGGAAGCAAAGGGTAATTGTCCCTTAAAGAATCTGTTCTGAGCGAAATGAATATCTCCAATATGATCAAGAATTCTAATTTGTTGCTGTAATGTCCGAGTCTGGAGTAGTTGTCAATCAATGTATGTGTTAAATATGCGCTATTTCTTCAAGTTTTACTATTTTGCACAATTTTTCTTGCTATAAAAATAAATTGGACAATGTCATGCAACCCAAAATTCCAAGAATGTGATGAATAATGTTCTTTATGTTTGTGGGCATGCTGTATGATGATTATTAATACTGAATTGGGAGAAGAACTTTCCAGAAACTTACAGCTTGTTAGAAACAAATATTACTAGATGAATACAAAAAGGAGAAGCCACAATCAATGAAAGTGATCGCAAAATTGTTACTGTCAAATCAAGAAAAAATAAACAAAATAACCAAAATTTAGCATATAATGCATATTTAACACGCGCAGTGTTTGTACACAGATTACTATAACAAGTATGCGGTATATTTATATACAAAAAGACTGGTTGGTCATACAGAGCAAGCAATAAAGCAAAACAATAAGCTGATTTTGCCAAAAAATTTTACAGCAAACAGCATCATTACTTAAAGTTTAATCCATAAAGCCATTGACATAATCCAAACTTAACTCAGCACAAGATTTTTTTAAACAACAACATTAATAAAAGCGTGACGTTTTATTATTTTGAAAGTTTTGAGTGGATCGCACTGGTACAATTATGAGACTTGGTTACCTAATATGTTTTTATTTCAATAAAGTAAGGAGTGTTGAGTATTTCCCGAATTGTTTATTTTTTCTAAAATTAACTCTAGAAATAGTAAATATCCTCAATTGTTTAAGCCCATACTTTGAAAATTCTCGCTTCAAAAAGTACCTATTGATTTCCCATGTTATTTAACAAAGATCATATTTTTGAAAAAGTGTGAAAGAAATTAGGGAAGTGTATATTTATACTTTTTTTACTGTTTTTGGGAGAACCTAAAAACACCTGCTGAATATGAATATGTTGGTTGCTAAATTTTACTAAGATAAAATGTTGTTGTATAGGCTGGGCAAATAATGGCATGACCTAATGATTATTTTTAATTTATTAGCTAGTATTGAAGTACCGAGCTTTTGGCTTAAGACAATTTCCTAAGAAAGTTATGTAGCGATGTTACTGTAGTGGTGGATGACATTCTATGCAAACCGGATGTATCTGGTTTTGTACAGAGCATTGGCCCGTCACTTCAGTCACTTGTATCACGGCCTTCATAACAGTGGCTAAGATTTGGGAATGATTCGGTGAACGTATTTCCCGTGTACGTGGTGTTAAACTAGTATTGTATATATTTTATTTTCGTTACAGTGCTGATTTAATAAAACACTCTGTAGCACGACTTTTAAATACATCACTTTTTTCAAAACATAGTTGTTGTTATCCAGCTACTCTTTATTCTCCAAAAATAGTTGTAACGCAAAGTCTATATAGTCCATTATCCACTGCTTTGTTTCTATATCTGAACAGTAAGTGTTTTATCTCAGTCTCTCCTATGGTTGCTGGTGCTGGTTATTAAAATGGTTGGCCTAATTTGATTTGTCCACGTGCCTTTTGGAAGTGTTATATTGGTGCTCCTTTTCCTTTACTTCTAAAGGTAATCACCGGTATATCACAAAAAATATTATACACACAACTTCTGGAGTTTTGAGTTATGTTATGTGGTTTTGCATGTGTGAGGATAGAACATATTATTTGTTTGAAAACCTGTTTTAACATCACTGATAAAATATCGAATTATGTTTTTAATATTGTTTTCTGTTTGTGTTTGGTGGGTTGGTATTGGTGCTGTGTCGGTTGCTTGTTCTGTTTTGTTGCTGCGAGTTTCGTTCTAGTTCTGCTGTAATTTTATTTATGGAACCTTCTGGATATTATTTTTTTAGAGATTTCGGTTCTTTGTGGTTAGTACAATAGATGACAAGGCCCATACTAAGTAAATGTCTTGTCTTTTGCACGTACCTATATTTTTAAGATCTCAAACAACAGATATTAAATTAAATTATTTGATTCTACAACTGTTACCCAGCCAGGCATTATGAAAACTTCAATTCGCGAAATAATATATATATATATATATATATATATATATATATATATAAATAACAAATTGGAGCTTCATAAGAATTCTTAACCGGTCTGTATATAGATGTGTGTGAGTACTTATATATGTATTTCAGGTTGCTGTAGAGAATTCCAGTTGTGGTGATGATATTTTGTCTGAAGAACCCCAAAGACTACTGAAAATGCTTGAAAGTGACATTATAAAAGATTTAACTTTCGAATCAAATAATGAAGTTATATCATTTCATGATGAAGGAGTTGTAGATGATGAAAAATTGCTTCAGGATTATAATGACATATTTGTAACTAGTCAACCGGTTTCAACCAAAAAGATGAATTCGGAACAATTTGATAAAATGATGGAAATGAAAATAAAAAACCCAACTTAAAACCGAATAGTTATAACTCGTACGAGTCACCCTTTAAAGAGGAAGATGATTGTCCAAATCCTGTTAAAGAACCGGTAAAACATGGGACGAAAGGAGCATTAGGTAATATCCAGGCGGACAGTTCATGGTATGATCTTACAGATACCAGTCTAACATCTATAATTTTAAATCCTTTGGGTTCAGGAGACGCAGTGAGAAAAGCAAAAGTTCGTGAGTCCATTGCAAATTTCAACGTCATACAACCGAAAGTAGACATAAGTAAACATTCAGTTGGTATACATTTTTAGTTTTTCAATTAATTTATTTCTCCATCAGGTCAGAATAAAGATCAAGAATTTTCCAGTTTCTATGAAGGAAATAACAATCTTAATGCTGAGGTAAATTTAACATTACACTGAGTAAATATTATCAACTTTTACATTAAAGGCAATTCAGCCAGTAAATATTCCAGGTGATATGGGTTTACAGGATTAAATGATTTCAAAGTGAAATAATAAAACAAGGCAAATCAACAATTTTTTTCATGACAAAGTATGCCCTACATCAATATTTTGAATTTATTCCAAAAGTTAGTGAGTAATTAATTTAAAAATATGTAGGCACAGCACTTTTTAATAGTTTCTTGACAAATAGTATATCCATTGAGTTGCAGCTTGATTGAATGTCTGTTCGAAGAATCAGCTTTCACAAAACTTTCAATGCCATAAAGTATAATTACGGACAACACATTCGCTATGTTACGCCACTAGCCGGTAGCATTCAGGGGCGATTTGATGCTTCAGTGGGAGCGTTTCGATGCTTCAGAAGGGGCGATCCTCATATTTCTGGCACTATTACATTAAAAATAGTCGTTATGTGGTTTAAACCCATAGAAGTGACCTTCTTCTAGGCTCGTGGAGTTAAGATTACCTCGTTTTAATATTAAATTTACTAACTTTGAGGCTCTTGGTGGGGGCGATCGCCCCGTTGCCCCCATCTCCTTGGATTCGCCCATGGTAGCATTAAGGAATGATCGCTTATAAAACGCAGTCTATAAAGATTTTGATGTGAAAAAATTTAACAGCAAACCACTTATGCCATCACTTGAGTAGTAGGTACTTTATAGCAAGAATAGTACACAAAGGATTGCTTGACCAATGTTAAAAATTCCGAATAAAACCAGTCAACTAGTGACGTACCATCGTGTCTTGGCTCCGCCTACGAGTTGTTGTGACGCCTTGTCTGTTGAGAGTTGAAAAGTTTTCCTGGTTTTGTTTCATCCGCTTAGTAAGATATTTTTAACAACTTCGAAAAGGTAAGAGTGCAGATATTGGTAGTTTTTTCCTACTTCTGACCTGAGCCAGTTCGTTACCTCTGCTTTCGCAAATATCTACATCTATCGAGCAATCCGTTGTGTACTATCAGTGGTTTATTGGTCATAACTAAAAAGCTCCAAAAATGCTTCTTTTTTATTTATAATGTGAAAATTGCTGCCGCCGATGGAAAACTTGTAGAGAATCAGAAAATATTTCATCAAGGAAAGCCGAATAACCGGTAAATTGTGATTTTTTTGCAAAATGCATAACTTTATTGTAATAAAAACTGGAACATTCATCTTCATCCTAAATATCGATATTGTCAGTCAAGTAATTCTTGTAGAATTGAAATTTAAATAATTTAGAGAAATATTTTGCAGAATGTACCGCATAAACTTCTTCGTTCGATTGGGATATTCAAAAGATAGGTTGAAAGCACATAAAAGCACTTCATTTTAGTTATCTTGGATTTATTGCATGATAATATTGTCGTAGATGAGCAACCCTTACTTTTGCTCAGATGCCTTGGCAGTGGTAAATCCAGAGTGGGTCCCGCGCTCCTCTCCGAAGCTTAATAAAAATAAAAAAAAGAATTTAATTAATAACAGAAAACAGTAGATAGGTAACCAAATAAAGCACAGGAAAAACAGATCAATATACACGGATACTATAAAATATTATATAAAAAAATATATACACTTATCGTAATTTTTATCTTATTTCCTTTCACCACCTCAGGAAAATCCTAGATTCCGCCTTTGTTTCTTAAGAGTCACTGTCTACTCCCCTGACTGCCTGACGCATATTCTCGCCTATTAATGTAATATTTATTAATAGTTGAAACTAATTTTCCGCCATGATGAGGAAAATCCAAGACGACTTGAAGAGAAGTGATCATTTGCTGCATTTTGGGTAAAATACCTCCATAAATTATTTACGATTCTTCAAAAATCAGCTATCGGACAGAATCTAGTATGAGCTCCTTTACACTCTATATCATAAACTCTTATTTTGACGACGAACTTTGTTTCAGTGTGAATTTTTCGCGTCAAAAATGCTCCATTCAGGAGTTATAAATGCTTATTAACAAGGAATTATGATATTTTACAACTTTTTCTTTGACGGCATTACGATCCATTAATCATTTTTTATAACATAAATTTTTATACTAAATAAAAAACCAAAAAAAAATACATAGGTCACTTAACTAATAAACAAAAAATATCATTTTTCTGTAACAATTAAATATGTATTCTGTCAGTTCCAGAGTAGAACTTATAAAAATACGTTTACTTAATTAATGAAAACTTATTTATTTTCTGTTTAACTTGGCACCGAGTTCAAAATAACTATTTTTGTTGCAGAAAAATATTATTTTTTGCTTTTCTTTTGTGCTTTTTTGAAGTCTTTTTTCATTTGTTTTACAAGTTTTAATGATATAATGACAAATGGATCAGTTATCAAATCTTTTTCAATATTGCCAAAATAATTCACTTAAGCAAAATTCATATATTTTTTACAAACCTTGTATACAGTTGAAATAATTTGGTCAAGTGCGAGTTGGACTCGCATTGTAAGGGTTCCGTATCACCTTCAAGATTCGCTGTATTTAGTTTTCTAATTTGGCCCCCAAAAATTAACATTAGAGTTTTATTTTACTAATAAACTTTCAGGGAAGCCTTTTATAATCTATTGTCTGAATTTTGAGGCTCTATAGATTGGAAGATAAAGGGCACAATAGGTCAAGTTTTAAATTATAAATTATTAAATCTGTTATTCAAATTATTTAAAAATACAAATAAAATATATTTTTCAAAATTTAAATAGTATAGTTTCTAAAATGGGAATTAAGTCGATGTTTAATATCTTTGCTAAACAAATGATTTAAAAATATGATATATTTGTAATTCACATAATGAGTCTTTTATTTGATATATTACATGATTCGTTTGAAAATTGAATTTTTATTTTCCATTTAATTGTATAATTTGTCCCTAAAATTACCATGGAGGTTATAAATTTCAAGTGAGCCCCAGTACCCCTAATTATTTTCAAAATTTTAGGTAGTATGGTTTCGGAAATAAAGTGAGAAATGAGAATTTTTTATATCTTTATGTTAATATCTTGTAAACAATTAATTTTAAAATTATATATTTGTATTTCTCAAAACGAGCCCCTTCATTTGATATATTGCATGACACATTAAAAAATATTTTTTATTTTCCGTTTATTTCTATAAATTGCCCCCCATTATTAATATTAAAGATTTCTTCGTATTTTTCCTGTAAATAAAAAAAAATAGGTCTTATAGTTTGGGGAATAAAGGGGGGAATGGGTATTTTTTTAAATATTTTTTTAAATATATTTTAAACTATTTAAAAAAAAATAAAAAAATATATTTGTATTAGTCATAATGAGCCCTGTGATTTGATATATTACATGATACGTTAGAAACAAGTTTAATTTTTTATTTTCCATTTAATTCTTTAATTTGCCCCCCAAAATGAATATTAGGGGTTTCTCCTTATTTTTCCAGTTAAGTTCAGGTGAGGCGCTATACCTATTTTTTTTTCAAAATTCTACAGCTTGTGGTTTCGGAGATAAGGGGGGGGAATGGGTAAAATTTTTTTATATTTTTGTTAATAACTTTTAATTAATTTATTTTAAAAATATGAAAAAAATATATTTGTTTTCGTCATAATGAGCCCTTTTATTTGATATATAACATGATGGGTTAGAAATAATTTTAATTTTATATTTTCCATTTAATTCTATAATTTGCCCCCCAAAATAAATATTAGGGGTTTCTCCTTAATTTTACAGTAAAGTTCAGGTGAGGAGCTATAACCCAATTTTTTTTCAAAATTTTCCAGCTTATGGTTTCGGAGATAATGGGGGGGATGGGTAATTTTTTTTATATTTTTGTTAATATCTTTTAATTTATTTATTTTAAAAATATGAAAAAAAAAACATGTTTATTTTCGTCCTAATGAGCCCTTTCATCTGATATATAACATGATGGGTTAGAAACAATTTTAATTTTATATTTTCCATTTAATTCTATAATTTGCCCCCCAAAATGAAAACTAGATGTTTCTCCTTATTTTTCCAGTAAACTTCAGGTCAGAACCTATGAAAGTATTTTTTTTCAAAACTTTACGTTTTATAGTTTTGGAGATAAGGGGGGGGAATGGGTAAATTTTGGTATATTTTCTTTAATATCTTTTTAATTAATTTTTTTTAAATATGAAAAAAATATATTTGTGTTCATCAGAATGAGACCTTTCATTTGATATATTACATGATGAGTTTGAATTTTTTTTATTTTTAAATTTTTATTTAATTCTATAACCAAAATTAATATTAATGGTTTATCCTTATTTTTCCTGTAAAGTTCGGGCAACGTTCTATATTTTCTATTTTTTTCAAAATTTTAGGTTCAGTAGTTTCGGAGATCAGGGGGGGGGGAACGGTCGATTTTTTTAGTTTTTCCCCCCAGAAGTACCCTTTAAATCAAAATTTCTTCTTTTGCGATATGTGCTCCTGATCAAGTCACCAAACTATACCTTCATACCAAATTTCAACCTCTTCCGTCCAGTAGTTTAGCAGAAAATTGCTGTGATGTGACAGAGGCAGAAATCCTGAGTGATATTATAAGGGTATCCGTATACTGTATATACGGAACCCTAAAAAGTGACATGTGATTAGTTTAGTTTAGGTGTCAGAACGTAGTGTTTTTTAACTAACTGTTTTCTAAATATTATTAATAGAACTAATATTTATTTTGATATAATTCCAATCTATTTTCAATCAATATCATCTCAGATTTCGAACAATAACAATTTCTTTCCATTAATACTCTCGCCTTTGCCAAATTTTAGTGTAAAATTCAATGAAAAAATAGGAAAACTATGGAATCTTAATCAGTTGAGTCGCTTTCTAGGAATCGCTGAACATACATAAAAAAGAATACATGTGAAGTCGGCTAATAAGCAACAAAAACAAACAAAATCCACATTTTTGCGATTTTTTATTATTTATATAATTTACTTCTACGAATTTACTGTTGAAATATTATTATTTATTTCCTATAAACTATTACTGAAGTGATGGTATTAGCCAATTGTTGTTAAATTTTTTCTCTCAAAATGTCCTCTTTTTTGCTCTATAGACTGGTGTATAAGCACAGCTTGTTTATGCACTAACAGCAAATGCAAACATCGCAAGGAATATGACTTTAAATCTAATATTCTAATTACTATTCATTTTATATTTGTCGGATTTGCTGACGTTTGGCTTCCTGAAAAACAGTAAAAGTTGAAGAGATTGTGCTGAACACGGTATAGGAAGAAGTAATAGGACTGTTTAGAAAATTCTTAGACACTATTTATTGTATCTAAACCACAAACAACATTGGTTCAAATCTCCGAGTTCCTGGTGCTGATTCTTTTTATCGATAAAGCGAATTTCGTAAAAATAAGACATTTTGACAACAACCTCGTGTAGGATGAATAAAATCCAATTCTTTTTCTACATCAATGAATGGGCAAATAGACCGGTATTTCCACCAAGAAGACTTATCGGCGAGATGTATTGCAGCTTGTTGGAACAATCCCTACCTCAGTTTATGAATGATGTTCCATTGACAATGAGAGATGCATTGTGATGCGCCAGGTCATTTTTGTTTGATTTCAACAGCAACATGAGGAAATCGCTCGATTTGTCCTGGTGGACTTCACTTATGGCCTGCTCAACAATCGGACTTAAATCCACTGTATTATTTTCTATAAGGTCATTTGAGATCTTTAATATAGACTACTCCATTGGAAAATGTGGAAGAATGAGAAATCGGATAACTCAGTAAGAAACGACCCTGGTGTTTTTGAACGAGTTCGACTGTCAATGAGTAGAAAACGCTTACATTCTCGTTCGAGGTAATAGTTTTCTACAGTTGATGTAGACTGAGAATATTTGCAAGCAATTTTTGGAATAAAATGTTTATTTTGATTGTTCATTAAGGATTTCACCCCTTAAAACCATTTCTGAGAAACACATAAGTTAAATAATTGAAAATAAAAGTGTATTAAGGACAATTTGTGGAATTCTCTTTTGAAAGCAATATTGATAATTGCGAAAAAGGTTTGCAAACTCAATATTACCTACAAATTGCTTCAGAAAAACATTAAGTCACATGAAATAGATAAGTATCTTCATACATATCGGAACAACTACACAATAAAAATAATTATTTATTATGTTCAATTATTTAACGTAGGTGGTTTTCAGAAGTCGTTGTGAGAAAAGAAAACCGAAATGAATAATCAAAATAATTCAGAAATTACTTAATAAAATATTGTGCTTATAGATATATTTTTTTTTCGCCTTGTATCTTCGAAACAAAGAGGTTTTTCAAAATTCATTAAAGCACTAAATATTCATCGAAAAACCTGGGAAGTATGAGTCAGCACAGCCGTTTTATTATTTAATTTAGTAATCCTACAAATTAAGTGGGTGAGAAAAAACAGGGTTTAATTGTCAGAAATGTTTTCAATTGTACGTAGCCGTAGATTACAAGAGCTATTATAATTAGTTGCTTAAATCCATTTTTTATTCGAAAAAGTTTAGTGTATCAAAAGATACCTATGTGATTTTGAATAACAGTTCTTATATTTAATAGGAAATGAAGGAAAAGAAATATCCCCTTAAAGATACTCATTACATATCTGCTGATTGGAAGAAAACCATAGAATCTCTACAGTTGAGGCTAACAGAAACATTAACCCAAAATAACGAATTGAAAGTAACAATAGAGAAGCTCTCATCTGAAATAGTTTTAGAAGCCAAGAAAAGGGTAAGATATGAAAAATTTGTTTAGAATTATGGTATGATGTAAGTTAATTTAGAAAAAAATATTGAAAATAAGTACACAAATAATATTTTTACCTAGAGTGTGTTTAAGACAAGAATGAGAGAGCACTGTAATCTTGTAAACCATTAAACTTATAATAATAGCTTAATTAAGAAAAAGTTCCATTATTTACATAGTTGTCTTCTAAATGTTATTTTCTTGATTATTTTTATGTTATCTTTGGAAATAACACCACAATCGAAATAAAAAGCTGTATATTGAAAGAAAAACCAAAAGTTTCAAAGTTGATTCTGACTTCGTTGTCAATGCCTTTAAAATATTGTAATATACTTCGTGGGTTCAATTGCAAAATTATAAAACTAATATCCACTTTCACTATTCTAGAACTTTATTTACATTCAAACAGCTGATTCAAAAATACAATAACAATCCCATATAAGCTAGTCGTCGCGGTATCACTGCCCGGCGATCGTGACGTGCTTCTTTTATAATCCCCGTCAAATTCTCCAGTAGAAATCCTCATCGTTCCTTCCGCTGCCGAGTCTTTTCGAGAATCGTATTTTTTTATCTTAAAGCGTTTGTTGTCGTGCTGAAATGACACAGGGTCGGCTTTGGGTAAATTTCGTAGCACTGCCCCCCTTTAATTCTGATCGTCCCGATCAGAAACATCCCCTCCATGGTAGGGAGCGAGTCGATCTAAGTGAACCACCTTCAATTTAGCCTTGGGGTTTCGACGGATCCGGTAGACGACGTCATTCAGCCTCTTGACCACTTCGTATGGACCATCCCAGGCGGGTATAAGCTTTGGGGATTTACCCTTGCTCCGTTGGGGGTTGTACAGCCAGACTTTGTCCCTCTCCTGGAACCCGACTGAATTGGCCTTGAGGTCGTATCGCGTCTTCATCCGGTCACTGGTGGCCAACATCTGCGTTCGGGCTAATTCGTGTATTGCCAGCATGTTATGTCGGAGCTGGTCGGCATAATCGTCGATGTCTTGGGGAGGTTCTTCGGGGGAGCCAAATGCCAAGTCGCATGGTAATCGCAGCTCCTTTCCGAATAAGACCCTGGCTGGGGTCAGGCCTGTACTATTATGTACAGCAGAGCGATATGACAACAGGAATAGGGGAATATGCTCATCCCAATCACGCTGGTTATTGCTGACGACCTTGGATAGGTGTTGTTCCAAGGTCCTGTTGAATCTTTCCACCATTCCGTCTGACTGTGGGTGTAATGGTGTTGTTATCGTTTTCCTGATCCCCAACATCGTGCAGACCTTCTGGAATACATTCGATTCGAAGTTACGCCCCTGGTCTGAATGTAGTTCCATCGGGACGCCAAATCTGCTAAAAAGTTGTTCTACTAGCACCGTCGCTACTGTGGTTGCCTCTTGGTTGGGTATCGCATATGCCTCAGGCCATTTGCTGAAGTAATCCATTGCGACCAGAATGTATTTGTTCCCCCTCTCAGACTCGGGAAACGGACCGGCGACATCGATGGCAATTCTCTCAAATGGGACGCCCACATTGTACTGCTGCATTCTGCCCTTGGTTCGGGTTTTCGGGCCCTTACTGGCGGCACATGTGGCACATTTGCGGCACCAAGCTCTGACGTCTTCGAAGTAATTCACCCAGTAGTACCGCTGGCGAACTAGGTCTAGGGTTTTATTCATGCCCAGGTGGCCTCCGGTAATTCCATCAAGTACTTCGGTCAGGATGGCTGGTACCTTTTTCTTTGGAACTACCAGTTGGGACTTGGTTTCTCGTCCATCCGCGCTTTCCCAAACTCGCTTGAGCATTCCATTGTCTACTCTTAGAGAGTCCCACTGAGCCCATAACGATTTCAGCACCCCGGAGTATCTAGCTACCTCGTCCCATCGTGGCCTGTGTGCCCCTCTCATTTTGAGTGACAAGATTGGTTCGATGTCTGGATCAGCCATTTGGTCCTGGATGCACTGTTCCGTTGTCCAGTCTTCATTGGCCTGTACTCGGATCTGCCTGATGGAGATACCCTCTCGCTGTTCCGTCTTCAGACAATGCTTGCATTCCGCTCTACAGGGTCTTCTGGATAGGGCATCGGCATTATTGTGCAACCGACCGGCACGGTGTTCCACCTTGAAGTCGTATTGCTGTAATTTCTCCATCCATCTGGCCAGTTGTCCTTCCGGTGTCTTCATGTCCAGCAGCCATTTGAGTGCGGCATGATCTGTTCGGATTAAGAAATGGCGACCATACAGGTATTTGTGGAAATGGTCCACAGCCCTTATTATTGCAAGAAGTTCTTTTCTGGTGACGCAATAATTTTTTTCTGGCTTCGAGAATCCACGGCTGTAGTACTCGATCACCCTCTCTTCACCATCTTGCACCTGGGATAGGACGGCCCCCAAACCTGTGTTGCTGGCGTCGGTGTCTAAGATGAACTTGCCGGACTGTGTAGGAAAGGCTAGGATTGGGCTGGAGCATAGTGCTGCCTTAAGTCACCTGAATGATGTTTCGCAATCCTGATTCCAATGGAAGGTCTCTTTATCAGTGGTCTGCCGATGTAGAGGGGCGGCGATGGTGGCAAATCCCTCAACAAAATGCCGGTAGTATGAACAGAGGCCCAAGAAGCTTCGGAGTTCATGTTTGTCTCTTGGAACTGGCCAATCACGGATGGCTTCTATCTTGTCTTCGTTGGTGCGAATTCCTGACTCGGACACTACGTGGCCCAAAAACTCTACTTCTTTTTGAAACAAGGAACACTTCTTCGTATTGAGTCTCAGGTTGGCGTTATTAATTCTGGAGAATACTTCGCCCAGGTTCTTCAGATGGTCGTCGAATGTCTGGCCCATGACTAGAATGTCGTCGAGGTACACTAAGCACGTCCTCCATGTTAACCCGCTCAATACATACTCCATTAGCCTCTCAAATGTAGCGGGTGCATTACATAACCCAAAGGGCATGACCGTGAACTGAAACAGCCCTTTACTGGTGGAGAACGCTGTCTTCTCTCTGTCGTTTGCGTGCAGACCAACCTGCCAATATCCACTTTTTAGGTCTAGTGTGGAGAACCAACGGGAGCCTGCTAGTGTGGTCAAAGTGTCATCGATTCGGGGTAGTGGATAAGCTGTCTTTCTTCGTGACATCATTCAGCTTTCTGTAATCCACGCAAAATCGGGTGGTTCCATCTTTCTTTTTAACTAGCACGACGGGAGCAGACCATGGACTGATGGATGGCTCAATAACTCCATTTTGTAACATGGACTCGATGTTTTCCTCGACTGCCTGTTGTTGCCCCAATGGTAGTCGTCTAGGTGGTATTCTGATGGGTTGAGCCTTTCCGGTATCTATTCGATGCTGGATGATGTTGGTGCGACCGGTTGTTCCATTTTTACTGTTAAAAATTTGCCAGTGTTTTATGATAAATTGCTTGGCTTTCTTCTGGTTCTCTGGTGTCAAGTGTGTCAAATGGTCAGCAAACTGTTGTAGGAACTCTTTATCGGGCCCTGGCTCCTTCACCGACGTCTGGTACTCTTCTTCGCAATTGATGATGGTCTCTATTGGCTCGAAACAAGCTATCTCTTGACCATTGGTAATTCGGATGTCGTTGTTGGACAGATTCAGGACTCTGATTGGTATATCTCGTCCGGTTTTAACTATAGCCCGTCCAACCAAGTAGTCATGAGCTGAGTGTACGGGCTCCACCATTCCAACGCAGCTCCCAGGATTGCTGTCTAGCTGGCCATGAATAATCTGTTCCGTTCGACCGGGAATTATAGCTGAAGACTTTGCCACAATTTTTATGGGCGTGACTGATGTGTTGACGGGCCGTGTCAATACAAATTCCTCATTTAGGAACCGAAGAACATCATATCTCGGGTCGAACATAAATCCATGCTGGCTAATTAGGTCCATTCCCAGTATAAAATCCTCCTCAATATTCGCTACCAGGACCCTATGCCGGATCATGTTGTCCCCTATCTGTAGCACGACATCGGCCTCACCCTGTATTGACATGGACTCGCCGGTGACTGTTCTGAGCTGGATGTTATTGGTAACTGGCCGAATTTCTGATGCTCTCAAAACCCTGGACTTGGCAATGGACACAGCGGCGCCGGTATCGATGGTGATGGTAACTGCTCGCCCGTTGATGGTGCCTCTGATGACTAGGCTGCCGCTATCTCGGCAAAATCCCCGGATGGATACTGTCCTGGGGCTGGTGGATGGTGAGTCAGCATTCGCCCCCTTATGCTGACTGGTTGGAGTTTCCCTGGTTGGAAAGGTCGGTTTGTTGGCTACCCCTGGTTGGTGATCGTTCCGGTAGCCTTACTCGGCAGTCACGTTGGAAGTGCCCTGTCCGTCCGCAGCGGTAACATGCCCCTCTGGTGCCAGTTCTTTGTGACCGGTCTAATATTTTGTTCAGACCAGCCAGCAGCGCTTGAAATGGTGACTCTGACTCTTCCTGGTTGAAGGAAACTGCTCGGACCCTCGGCTTGGACATGTTCATGACGGCCTCTACTTCCAAAGCCCGAAGTAGAGCTTCACTACTTTTCTTGACGATACTCAGTCTTAAATTTCTTTGTACTTCCACATCTCTGATGCCGTTTATGAAACTCTGTGTGGCCAACTGGTCTTTCGTTTCCTCTGGCAGGTCTGGGTAGGACAAGTGTACTAACCGTCTAATCTCTGCTTCGAATTCTTGAAGGCTTTCACCGGATCTTTGCGTTTTTCCACTGAGTTGGACTTGGTATACCTGGCTCAAGGATTGATTGTCGTAGCGTTTGTCTAGGATGGCGATGATCTTGTCGAAATTACCTTGTTCATCGACTGGAATGCTTTGGAGGAGTTCTAGGGCCGGACCTCTTAACGAAATTACCAGAGAAGTAGATTTTTCTTGATTATCCCATCCATTAGCTGTAGCTACAGCCTCAAATTGCCGCTTATACATAGGCCAAGATGAACTGCCATCAAATGTGGGTGGTTTACTAATGGAACCTCTGGTACTCACGGTGTTCTGGTATTTTCCTCGCTGTAAGTCCTGTTGCATTTTTTTAATTTCTGTTTCTACCTTGTCTTGGATGGCACTGATTTGGTCTTGAACTGTGTTTTGAATTGAACTGATTTCAACTTTTACCTGGCTTTGGATGGAATCGAGGTCATCTACTTTTGTTTCAAGAGTGTCTACGGTATTTTTTTTGGGCTTAATGTCATCATTTATCTCTTTTATATCAGACTCAACTATTTGCATTCTTTCATTAACTGTTTCATTAACTTGTCTTACTATTTGCATTAGTTGTTCAAATTGCATTTGTCTTTTTTCTTCAGTTATTTTAAATTCATTTTGTCGTTTTTCTTCTAATAATTTAAATTCATTTTGTCGTTTTTCTTCTAATAATTTAAATTCATTTTGTCGTTTTAATTCAGTTTGATCTTGTTTTTCTACAAATTTCGAGAATAATCCTTCCATTAAATTTTGTTGTTCGCTTTTCATTGTAGAAACTAGATTTTGTTGTTCGCTTTTCATCGTAGTGACAAGATTTTCTAATTCTATTTTACGTTTTTCATCGATATTAGTGACAAGATTTCCTAGCTCAACTTTAAGTTTATCATTAAAAGATTTCACTAACCTTTGTTGAATTTCTTCTTGATGTTGTTTCTCCTTCTTGTCACGTTTTTCTAGAATCTGTGCAATTTTTTCGTCTAACTTTTCCATACTACGAGTTTCCATAAATCAAATTACGATTTTAACGGCACTTAATCCTCTACTTCTGATCACCAAATGTAATATACTTCGTGGGTTCAATTTCAAAATTATAAAACTAATATCCACTTTCACTATTCTAGAACTTTATTTACATTCAAACAGCTGATTCAAAAATACAATAATAATCCCATATAAGCTAGTCGTCGCGGTATCACTGCCCGGCGATCGTGACGTGCTTCTTTTATAATCCCAGTAGAAATCCTCATCGCTCCTTCTGCTGCCGAGTCTTTTCGAGAATCGTATTTTTTTATCTTAAAGCGTTTGTTGTCGTGCTGAAATGACACAGGGTCGGCTTTGGGTAAATTTCGTAGCAATATGTATTGAAAATGTAAATTGCAAAATGATAAATCAAACTTTCATTTTACAATTTACATTCCCTGACCAGAAATAATATATGTTATATATAATATATAATATATATTGTCTTGCGTACAAAGGAATGACACCTCGAAGAGAGTATTATTTACATCAGTGTTGAAAAAATTAACATTATTTTCTAAGTGTAGGAACCATCTGCTTACTGTTGAATAAAAAAACCTCTTGAGTATATCTGGTGTAATACGTTGAAATGCTTCTAAAACTAGTTGACGTGATGTACAACGTTGTTAAGGTACCCAGGAAACAGCTGAATGCTTACCTACCTGTCAGGAATCTATTTGATAAATATTCGTGATCAGTTCTCCAGTTATTGATAAATAAATTTATTGATAAATATAAAGCCATTGACAACAAAGTCAGAATAGACTTTGAAACGTATGGTATTCCTGCAATATACGTCGTTTTATTTCTATTGTGGTGTTACTGCCCAAAAAAACATAAAAGTAATCAAGAATATGCCACAAACAACGTTTAGAAGACAAAAGATACATGTCCTAATGGCAAGTTATTATGAAACCATTTTTCCAAATTATGCTCCAGTAAATTTCGTAAAGGCCCAGAAATTAGTTATCCCCAGTAAAAAGGCCCAGTTAGTGATATATCTAAAATTCCCAGCAATATGTTGAAATTTCCATATGGAATTGCTCATCTGCTATCAGACGAGGTCCCAAGCGGCGGATAGGGGAACGCCCTCATGGTCTACTTCTAACTAGACTAGCGGTCAGAAGGGACATAGAACATCACCCGCGGACCAAAATGTGTTAGACTTCTAGAAAGGCAGGCGACCTCTTGGAAGCGAATACCTAGTGAAAGCAACCCAGCTTCGGATGATTCGATTGAAACTAATGGTAAGAACCTAGTTAGATCAAGGATTAAACAAAAAACACTAGGTATGGGATGATCAATTGGATAGACCATATAGAGAGAATCACGGAGGGCGGATTACCCAAAATACTCAAAACCATGAAACCAAACAGATGAGGCAACAAAGACGACCACCAACAAAAGGCAACAAAAGGTTACTATTGCTGAACTAAACAGTACATTGTCCTAAGAAAAGAGAAGAAGATATTGAAACTAAAACGATGTTGGTGTATAAATGTTTTTTATAATGGATATTTGTTCAGTTCAAAATTTCGTTGTTTGGTTATCATACTTTTCAAAATAAAAATTAATTAGTTTACCTTTTACAAAATGGCATTAGCCTTATAACATTTCTCGGATTTAATCATTGACTTTCACTTCTTCAATGTAAGTAGTTAGTCAATGGTTTCTAATTGAAGTTGTAGACTCATTCATTCTGAATTTCACCACTACATGATTAGTTTCTGGGTATATTAAGTGACTCATACTTTTATTAGTAATGCTGAAATTTATTGCCCTCTTTAATGTATTTTTAAATTTGTCGTACCATACTATTTTATAGACAATTTCGTTAAAATATCCCTTCAAAAATAACTCAGCCTTTTTTTTGTTTACGTAGGAACAAAGTGAATGTCATTTGAAGCAACTTCGGGATTCACATATGAGAGAAATTGAAACGTTAGACAAGATAAAGGAAGAAAATTTGATGAAACTAGAATTATCGTTCCAAATGAAGTTTGAAGAAGCTCAGAAAAGTTATAGCGAAAAACTTCAAGACCTAGCAAAGAGTTACGAACACAAAATAAGGAACTTAAAAACAGATTCTGAAAATGTCAAAGTTGAAAAAGATCAGGAAATACATCGTTTATCTGAAATCATTCAACAGCAGTGTTCCAGGTTTGTGAAATTCCTAAAATTGATTAAAGATTTCTTGAATTCAGCTAAAACTTTTTCTACATTCAATATTTTGTCAACTCGTTTATCTTAATGGTTTCAGAACTTATCCGAGTAATTAACTAATTAACTATTAAGCTTTGGTAATCTGATAAACCCCCTCCAGGTGAGAGTCACGCCCTCAATTTTTTTAAATAAAAAAAGTTTCAAACCCTCTAGCTTAAGATTGTTTGAGATGTCCATTAAGCATTGTATAATGAACTATGTTTTGTTTCTCTAGTCATATTGTTACATTGTACTACAATTTTTGGGGCAACTCACCAATTTATGATTTCAACTAATATACCTTCTACTTAAAGTAACCCTTACAGGAATAAATCTCATGAGCTAAGGTTCTATGACCATTCTGTCTGTCTGAAAAATGGGGGTTATAAATACTCGCGAATCTTGAATGCATGAGATGTACCCTCTTCTTGCTGACAAATTCTGATTTGATAAAATGCAGCTGTTTTTCAGACTCCAACATATTGAGTCTATTTCGTCTTTTAAATTTCTGTCCCCTAATTTTGGGGCTATAAGATAATTACCAATATATCTGTCCATACATACAGCTTGTTGCCTTTACGAAATGAAATAACCTGGAATATTCAATATTTTGAAGGTGAGCGTGCCATTCAAATAAAATGTAGTCCTAAAAGTAAAACAAATATGTTTGAAATAATTAGAACATTGTCTAAAAATGGTTGTTATGTTTTCACAATATTCGGTTCGTCAGTCTGGATCAATTTCTCTTAGTTCGTGAACCATTTGCAATTTGTTTGGATGGAATTTAATGTTTTTAAGTAATTTCAAAACTGTTATTTGATTAACATCTCAATCGCTACCGAAACTTTTTTGGTGAAGATGGATAGACAGTGAATTGTACAAACTCAGTTACATGTTCGTCTTCTGCAGTAGTTTTATACCACAACGTTTTTTGTTTCGCACGGTATTAGCTTCAATAAATTTATAAATACCGATCTACAATAATGTCTAATGGTCATGAAATTATAACCTAACCAAAAATTATACTCGTATTTGCCTTATATCTATCAACTAAATTTCGAAGGTGAGAAACAAACATTTTCCAAACCTTTAATTTCTATTATAATCATTAAAATTTTATATAATATAGAATAATTTTATTTTTAGGTGGCAATTTTAACAAAAAAAATATAATCCAAGTATAGAAACCAAAATAGAACATGTAAAATTGGTCAGAAAATACTCCATGATGTGATTTATCGTTTTGGATCCAATTTTCATTTTTTAATTTGTTTGATAACGTTTCAAAGGCATGGCTGTCATCTGAAGAGGGTTCATCGAAATGCCGAAACTTCCATACTGTTAGATACCGAATTGTCAGGACTTCATTAATCTTCTCCTGGTATACACTACTATCCATGTACATGTCATGTGCAACATTTTATTGTTGAACTAAACTAATTCGGTACGAGTTCAACCTTATTCGAAGCTGAGGAAATTTCAGTTAAAATTACTTTCAGTTACTTAAGTGTCATGAATTTCCATGAAATATTCGGTGGATTAATTCAGCACATTTGAAATTGTGTGACAATCGAAGAGAGCAACAATACACTTGTATTTCTGATAAAATTTGGACAAATACTGCTTTTATATCTTTGGAAACAGGTTCCTTCGGTCTGGGGTTGTTGATTTGTCTTCGCAGATTTCGTCGTGTTGCATTTTGCTTGAGAAAATTTTACTCCTATCTTTTGTGATATACCTTCTTCCGATTCTGATATGCCTTTGCCATTATTTCATTATGAGTATTAGCCCAAATTGTTAAGTTGGGATGAATTTAAAATTCATCACCGCAAGTAATTGATTATATCTTCTAGGACTCTGCTTACATCCGTTAAATTATTTAACCGAATTATACCAACTAGATATCTGGTTGACTATATTGTTTAACTACTTCTATTTAACTGTAGATATTTTCATTATTTCCCACCGTATGGTGTATTGTACAATCCCAAATAGATATAAGGAGTAAGTAAACTAGATATGGCACAAACGCTGTAAGCTTGTTCATTTCTACAACTTCTTTACATATGCCGGTCACATTACATCTGTTTGTATACGACATACATTTTCGCACATACAAATTATCGGCTGCTAGTATTTCCAGACACTGGAAGACTGACAGATTGAGACCCCTTTCTTGATTTGGGGGATGGTGGTGCAAGGTAATTCTTAGTTGGTGGAACAATCTGTAGTCGAACAGGTTCACTCTTGTATCTGACCGCTGGTGTGTTATGACCTATTTTCTCTGCATCTACAGCACGAAAAATGTTGAAATTAGGTGCTTATAGAGATAGATATCGTTGACCTAACACGGCCGTGTAACATACTTACACAATATAGACATTAATGATTTGTGACTATATAAGTTTATTTCGGAGAACAAATAAGATAATTTAAAAAAATCATGTATGTATCACGTCTTAATCCTAACTTAACCTAAAACAAATCCTAAGGTTAACTAATTTAAAAAAATAGCAAAAACGGTCATAACTTATGTTTTCAGGAAAACCTAGATGAAATTTTAATTTTGGCTGGCTCCTCAGAAAATGAAAAATTCAAGCTGGTCTAGTAGAGTTTCAAATAAACGATCTCATAATAATTTCAAACTATTGCACTTCTCTCTCCGAAACTACAAAGTCCAAAATTAAAAAAGGGAACATAGAGCTTCATTTACAATGTACAAGAATCTCTAAAGGAAAATCTTAAGGTTAATTTGTGGTGCAAAATAGGAAATTAAAAGAAGTATAATTTACCTCGGTTATAAGGTAGTATCGAATTCTTAATTTTCGTACCTATAACTTTTGCGCTCCTTTATAGTGATGTCCGAGAAAGATAACTTAATTAAAGATAAAGAGAAATCTAAGGAGAATGTATAGCAACAAGATAAAATAAAAAAATAAAAGGGTAGAGGAAGAGAACAATATACACAAAACCAAGGGTACTAAAGCACAGATTCTACATACAAGCAACACTAACTGTTGTATACCTCACAAATTAGTAGCGGTTGTTTGTTTTGGATTGGAATTTAGTATAAACAAAAGCGAAGAGATGTGGGTGCAATGTTTTGTTTACAACAGTTATGACAGAGAATGTTTTGTCTGATTACTGCAAGTAGTTACAGCATTTGTATTAGATGTAAGTTTTGGAGTAGTAGAATACACTTTGGATCACCCTATTATTATCTAACGTCGGATCTGGGTATCTACTACAACATTGATTATTTTTTGTTTTTGAATCTTAAACATTCATTTCTATTATATTATTCTATCACACCTTAAACCTAGGGTCATATAATTTTATTCATATTGTAGTATTCAAATTTAATTTAATTTCCTCTAGCCCAGCGTTTATCTTTTGACCCGCGGATCAGTAATTTTTTTTCGCGGACAGAAAACATTTTCCGCGGAGTAGTAAAATTTCTCCGCGGTCCACTGGTGGTCCGCCGGATCGTCGGTTGAGAATAACTGCTCTAGGCTATGATGAACTTTTGAGATTGAATATGCCCAACGCTCGGTAAAATTTACAAATCCAGGCCACCCCTATGGGTGGAAATAGGGTATAAAATGTAATATATTTTAGATTTTAGTTTATTTTTTTCTTTATTGCATTGGCTATTCCTCAGATGATATCTACTTCTAATAGTGGAAATAGGAGATGATCTTCTTGAGAACTTAACCACATGCTAAAGAACGTTAATGTTTCATTGTGTTTTATTCCTGGATGGTACTGTGTATTTGTTAAGGTAGCTCATTTAATCTGCCCTCCTCGTGAGTCCGCCACCATGCGCAATTGAGTGTTAAATATTAATTTAAACCGGTAATTTTAATTAAAACGTTATACATCCATTATGATTTAATGTTTGAAGTCATTTCTTAGTTTTTAAATATTTAAATTATTTAGTATCAATTAGTCCATTCAACATTGAAACGTTGACCATGTAAATTTATATTCGATCTTATAATGAACGCAGTTTAAAGATTCTTTTGTTCGTATAGGATTTCACAGGAGATTAAAGCTTTAAGAAATCAGATTGAAACGTACTCCGGAAAGAACAATTCAGACGAAAAAATATATACTTTGCAAAGATGCGTATCGAAAATGGACAAGCTGTTTCATAGATCAGAAAAAGAGTATCTGCGACAAATTGAAAAACTGAAACAAGAATTGGAACGAAAAGATAAAATTGCACAGGTAACTAGAATGTAAAATAGTACATTATGTGCTGCATAATAACTGTTTTCAACTACATTATGATTTGAATTTCTTGAAAACCATATGTTCAACTCTGAGCTATCTTAAAAAAATTACAGAGTTAATATGTTTTGGTAAAGCTTATCATATTTTTATGATTTTTTGGAGACCATAACACAAGTGGAGATTTAAAACTGTATATTTGAAAATCCAAACATTTCTGACCTCACTGTCAATGGAAATGTATTCTGAATTATAATAAAATATAAATTTGAAAAAAACTTTCCTTTTTATTGCGTTGAATATTTCTACCTCTTAAATCCACATACACTTCACAATAAGCACATTTAATTATATAAGCTCCCGATTTAACTTATCCCGAATCTTTATTATTAGTTAAAATAATGCTTCAATTATTTTTATTAATATTAGTAGTTTTATCGTCTATTTTTTAGATTATTACTTAATTTGTAAACATAATTAACAAAATAATTATTTTTCTTAATCCTGCTACCGTTATAAAACCATCGGGTAAATATTTTGCTGTGTGGTTTCTTTAGTTTATTATAAAATATTATCATAATTTTTATCTTGTGATCCCCCCCCAATCCTAGGTCATCTCCTGCTAGAAGTTCTAGCAACTAAGTCATATAGGACCAACAGAAAAACATTCGATTTTTCAACCTTAATTTATTTGTAAATAATCTTTCACAATTTTTTGGCATGGCGCAAGTAGTTACATTTATTATAATAAAAAATTAGTCTGTCGACAACAGAATATCTGATCTAGCTATAATTGCCAAATCTATTATTAATCTATCACTAATCTATGTATAAATAGGCAAAGACAAAACGATTAGGTACCATTTTCTCCTCTGTCTCTCAACCGATTTTCTTCATTTTTGTTTTGTTTAGTAGCTACTGACGACCTTCAGTGCAGAATGCTAATATTAATTTATAATATTGGTTCATTCATTAAATAAAATATAATAAAACTTCATTATTTACGTCCATAATGTCAACGCCAAACAACTGAATGTGCCGCCGCCGCCAAACTCAAAACATTGTGTAATTATATATAGAGGGACCAATGCTGTTATATACTTAGCTGGCGTTGTTATTGTTTAGTGGTAAAGTAAGCGCTGTATATTATAATTATACAGGACGATTCCAGCTATATTAGAAATCATTTTTTTCGTGGGTAGCACATAAGCAGTTGCATATATAGGGTGTTTAAAATATATAGTAGAGTGCAATTATAACTAATAACATAATTATATAGGGAAGCCCATTAGCGGTTGAATTTACAGGGTTCTTGGAATAGAAGGTGCAGTAGAATTACAGTTATACAGGGTGGTGCAAAAAATATTATACAGAGATGCATATACAGGGTGACGGAAGTTGTATATATAGGGAAGATGAAATATGGGGTGAGAGGAATTATAGATATACAGGATGATGATAAATAATGTTAGAAAAGGAAATGACATAGAGTAGCCCAAGAAGAGTTCCATTTATATGATGATTGAAATATAGGTCTGAGTAGAATTATAGTTATACGAGGTTAGAAAAAATAAATAATAAATATGTAGGGTAGTCCATTAGCGGTTGAATTGTTGTCATATTAAATTAAGAATTACGAATTTGAACACAAATAAAGTCCTATGAATTATATCTAAAAAATAACTTGAATTTCGTTACTTATTTGAAGAAGCGAATTGTAAGACCGACATCTAGGATTTTCGAGGAAACTATCACACAGAGGTTCCGAATCTGGATATGTTCCGTGTAATTGCTGTTCTTCCTAAAGTCCTAGAATAGAATGTCACGATAAAAATTTCAGGTTACTTAACCTGTCAGAGATATTGACACAATTGGTCGAATTTCGACAACTGGCCGACAGCTAGTATAGATTAATTATCAGTTTTTTTATGTACAACATATTTAATTCTACTTTCTAATGATCAACTATTACTCATTACTACAACTGGTTCAAAGGTAGTACTTATGTAAACATTCTATAATTGTAGATACAACTGAAGTCACAAAAGGCGGAACTGATAACACGAACCAGTGAAGAAAAACAAAAGCAATTTGACGAATTAGTAAACAATTTAGAAGTAAAATACATCAAGATGTTGGAATATCATGAAAAGGAAGTCATGGAACATAAACAAGATGATGACGATAAAATAGAATATTTGAAGCATTTGTTGGATAGATATGATATTCCGTATAATATTTCATGATATACTTTATCGCCCATGAGTCCCAAGTTATTGTCCTACATTGTTTTAATATAAATATAGCGAGTGACACATTAGTAGTCGTATTTTCTTCACATAATTATCATTTATATTTTTTCTCAAGAAATGTATGTACCGGGTTTATTTAGGAAACTTCGGCGGTTCATAAAAAGTATTTAATTGTTGTAGCATAAATTATTTCGTGCTTTTTAGTTAATTTTATTTTTAAGTCGGTTTTTGTTTTTTTTTAATATTTATTTCACAATTTTTAGTGATTCAATGGATTAATTGGATGCAGTTTTCAAATCTAATTAACTTTTTCGATATTGCCTTTACTCGAACCGCAACTATTGATGGCCACCCTACCTTACAACTTTATTCATTATTTTTAAGAACTGTCTTCTGTAGCTAAAACTTCGATCTATATTTAAACTATCTTGTATATGTTACTCTGAAGTTGGTAGACAATGTAACTCGTTCCTCGAAGTTTCCTTGGACTTCCATCGTCTTGAAGTGGTTGATCTCACAACGTTTCAATAGCTGTGTATCTGCTATCGTCATCAGGTGAATGATAGGAAATTCAGAGTATGGGTCGTATTTATGGTCATGGTCATTGGGTCTTATCTGGTCCAATCAGCGTCGTCGTTCCCAGAGGCAGAGGCCGAAGAAGAGCTCTCCAAATATTTTTAATTTGGACGCTGGGCTCGCTAATTATATTTTCGTTCGAGATTATATATGCTGTCTCTATGAATTTTCTTTTGTACCAGTGCTCTTCCTTGTGAATTGCTCTCGCCTGGTCCCAGTTGATATTATGGTGTTCGGTCCATGATTATCTAGCCCAGACTTCGTTACCTCTACCCTTTGAGTATCTGTGCGGTGTTCCTTAATCCTGGTGTCCAGCGGTCGCTTTGTCTCTCCAATGTAAATATTGCCACATTCACACGGTACTGCTGTATATACAGTTATTTGGTATTGCTGGTGCGTCGGGCCTCATTCTTGTTATCATGCTCCTCAACGTTTCGTTGCTTTTGGAGATAATTCTGTATAAAAATTATAAAATCAGAAGTTATTACGGCCAGGAAATTTAATTAAAAGTGATTAAGTGTTAAGGTGTCATTTCTTTCCAAAGACAAAGTGACAAAGTGAAGATCAAAGGAAAATAATGGTGATAACTCGAGAAATCCGAGAAGAAATAGAATCAGCTATCACAAAGTGTATAAAAAATCAGTCGTTTATCAGTGAAATCGCCAATAAAGTAGCCGAAGCGGTTGTAAACAGACTCGAACAGAGGTTAGTGAAGGTTGAAGATACAGTGGCGGAACTTCAGAAATACAATGAAGAACTAAAAACTCAATATGAGAAAAATATTAAAGAATTAGAAGCCAAAACGATTACAGCTGATAAAGAAATTAACTTAATGAATTTAAAAATAGACCAAATGGACCAAATCATGCGGTCAAAGAATTTGAGAATTTTCAATCTGAAAGAAAACTCTCAAGAAGACATAAAAGAAACCATTAAGAATATCTTTAATAAACAAATGAACCTGAAGCTTACAGTTGAAGATATCCTAATCTATTATAGAATTGGTAAACGAGAAGGAAACAAAACAAGAGGGATTTTTCTAAAGTTAAAGAACATTGGCACTAAGCAAGTTATATATAGAAGGAAAAAACTGCTGAAGGGGTCTGGAATTGTCGTCAGAGAAGATCTAACTACTATCAGAGTAAAAATGCTAAGCGAGGCAATTGGAAAATTTGGACTGAAAAATGTATGGACGGAAAATGGCAACATCTATATCAGTAAGGAAAATAACACAATTGTAATTAAAAACAAAGAACAACTAAGTAAATTTTTGTAAAAAAAGAGAACATTTATATTTTATTGTTAGCTATTCAGATGTTTATTTGGTTAAAAAATATATTGTTATGGAAAAATATATATGTGTATATAGTATGTATACAGCATATGAAACTCTTGTTTTTCACTTTATTAATTTAAAAGGAACCACATTAAATCCAGTAACTACTTAATTATTATTATATATTCAAGATGGCGTATGATAAGCCTGCATCCTATAATGCGGAGTTAAATAAGCTTAAGAAGAATTAATTAATAGACTTTTTAATTTATAAAAACTTACTAGCGACTCAAGAAAATAACGAAGTGTTGTGTAGCATCCAAAATTGGCTTGAAAATAAGTGTCAGTGTGATAAATTTTACAAAAATAAAGTACTGGATGAAGAAACAATGGAGGTGTTCCATGACAGCATTGAAGTAAACATTGCCGACTGGTGCACCAAGCGAAATTGTATGAAGGTTAGAAATGATTTATGTATTGTAAAGTCAAAGTTAGATACTCAAAATAAACTAACAGTAAATTTAGAAAGCCATCTTGATGACCAAAAATAACAAATTAATTTATTAAGAACAGAAAAAACTAATACTATAACTCGCCCTAGTGGAGAGAATCCTCAAACAAAAATTCAAACGGCTACAACGCTATTGCAGAATGCGACAGAGAAATCCAAGCAGCCAAATTCGAAAAGTGAATTCCTGCAAAATAGAAATATCTTAAAACAGCAATGTCCTGAACCTACAGTGACATCAGTGGATTCCAAAAATCCAAGACCAGGCGGCGCACAGTCGACAAATGAGTACCGTAAAATCAACAACAACAACAAGCGTGCAGGAAATCGTAAGGTAATAATAGGTAGTTGTGCCAATAATGGAATTTAAGACAAAAATACACAATCCAATAAACTTAAATATTTTATTCAATAATCTGAATTTGCCTGTTAGTCTTTGCTCAAAGGTTTTAGGAAATGAATGGAATTTGCACATTAATGTTGTTTGCTCAAAACTAAATAAATGTTTTTTTATGATAAAATCTTTACAAAACTAATTAAGCGATTATAATCTTATAACTGTCTATTACGCTAATGCGTATCCAATACTATAGCGGTGTGGGGAGTGCGCATGTCTTATACCCATGCTGGTAATGCAAAAAAGAATAATGAGATTAATTTTTAATTTACCATATAACGCTACATCTAGAGAAATCTTCAAAAAAGAAGGAATATTAACAGTTACAAGCATATACATTTACAAACTTTTAGTGTATATTTATCAGAATCAATATAAACTTATTTCGCATGACTATTTTCACAGTTATCCGACGCGCAACAGAGAAAATTTCTGTTTAGAAAAATACAATCATCAATTTATTACGAAAACTAGTCACTATCTAGGTTGCAGACTGTTTAACTCACTACCAGAAAATATAAAAAAGATTAAAACTCTAGCATTATATAAAAAACAAATAAGAACTTTACTACTAAATGAAACTTTTTATACCATAGGAGAATTTGAAATATATCTACTAGGAAGAGGGTGAATGTTTTTATTAGTAGCAAATGTTTGACTTAATATAGGTATGTGTTTAATTGTTTGATGTAAATAGATCTTAATTGTACTATACTCTTTTAAGGATTTGTGTGTTTTTAAAATGATATATTGGTATTAATAATGAAAAGTTGTAATTCTTATTTTTACTTCTTGTAAGATTGGATTATACACCCAATTATTGACATATCGTATCTACTTTGTAGCAAACAGATGAATAAATTGTCTATTGTCTATGGTATACACCATGTCAAATTATTCAGGTGCAATAATTCCATTAAACCTGCAAATAGAACCATGATTTATAGAGCATACTCTATTTCCTTATCCAAACGCCAATCTAACTAATGAAGTCATTATTATACGTTGTATAGCCACAAATAACGGCTTTCACATCAGCGAAATCAAAAGTTATATTTTTTTTGCAAAGAACGACACTTAGTACATCGAACTATTTATCCCGTTCTGGAAGTATGTAACATACTTAGGAAATGTAAGCCACAGAATCGCCAAGCTACTGAAATTTCATTACATTAAAGTTAGCTTCAAATTTCAGAACAAACTTCAAATATTGTTTATAAAGCCAGAGACAACTCTGAAGTTTTTTTTAAGTTAATGTGTCTCAATTTTAACAGATTTTAAGTAGAAATGATAAGGAGTTTATCACCCGTTATAGTGAACATTATGGCTCATTTAAATAACAAAAAACTCTTATACTTGATTCGGGTCATTCATTTCCAACATTTAAGGATACAAAAATATAGTAATGTCAAAGCGTATCTCTACTATAAAATTTCAATATTAGAAAATTTAGAAATACAAGGAGGCTTAGCCTTCTTTAATACTAGCATCCTTAATGATCGGTACATTGTAATAGAAGAATTTTGTTGGCTTTGTTAGTTCCATAGTTACTTCTGAACATTCTATTAACGACATAACCTCTTTAATGTATTCAAATAATGCTTAAATTAACTTTACCTGCTGCCTTGCATATTGTCGATCGTAAATTATCTCAAGTTTTGTCGATTGAAAATGACACGAGATTGAGTCAAAACTATAGTCACGCTTTAAAAGTATTTTTCTTCAAGTATGTTTTATGGTTCAACACTATGAATAACAATTTTCTCCGTATTGTTTTTGCAAATTGTACTTAGCGCTTTTTTTTACTTAATGTGAGATATTACAAATATTTCATTCGAACCTAATATTTGCTCGTTATTCAAGGGCTAATCATTTTCCCGTTTGAAACTCGAAACTCCAGCAGAACATCATTCTGGCTCTCTTTTTTTTGGGTTGTATAGATTTTATTTAGGAAGACCTCTAAAACTCATTCGTTCATTATTCCAATAAAGTCAGGGGTTCTAGTAAAAATTAGTTTTTATCAGAGTTTAATATTGTATAATTTAGGTGTATTAAGTAATTGATTTTTATACAGTGCTTACACACATGTATTGTTGTTTAGCTTTCGTATTTCCCTAAATAATTAACATTTCAATTTACGGATTACCATTATCTTGTTAGACTTTAGAAGAATAATGGTTGTGTCACAGACTTCTACTTGTTTGTAGTTTTCTCATACCTTTTGAAGAATCTCTAGAAACACTTTATACTAGGTTGAAACTATAGCCCTTCAAACATGTTGACTTTGCTAAATATATCGCTTTTTCATTTAAAGAGTTATTTCAAATATCAAGATTTGAGAATAATTTCCAGATTTTAGAAATTTAACTTAAACTGCGTTTGCATTGCAACTATTGTTACTTGCTTTCTAAACTTTATAGTTGTTGGTATAATATTGCAATGTACTTCGTGGGTTCAATTGAAAATTATAACAACTGATATTTACTTTCACTTTTCTAGAACTTTATTTACATTCAAACATCTGATTCAAATACAATAACAAGCCCATATAAGCTAGTCGACGCGGTATCACTGCCTGGCGATCGTGGCGTTCTTCTTTTATATCACCAGCGTAGAATTCTCCAGTAAAAATCAACATCGTTCCTTCCGCTGCCGAGCCTTTTCGAGAATCGTATTTTTTTATCTTGAAGCGTTTGTTGTCGTGCTGAAATGACACAGGGTCGGCTTTGGGTAAATTTCGTAACACTGCCCCCCCTTTAATTCTGATCGTCCCGATCAGAAACATCCACTCCATGGTAGGGAGCGAGTCGATCTAAGTGAACCACCTTCAATTTAGCCTTGGGGTTTCGACGGATCCGGTAGACGACATCATTCAGCCTCTTGACCACTTCGTATGGACCATCCCAGGTGGGTGTAAGCTTTGGGGATTTACCCTTGCTCCGTTGGGGGTTGTACAGCCAGACTTTGTCCCTCTCCTGGAACCCGGCTGAATTGGCCTTGAGGTCGTATCGCGTCTTCATCCGGTCACTGGTGGCCAACATCTGCGTTCGGGCTAAGTCGTGTATTGCCAGCATGTTATGTCGGAGCTGGTCGGCATAATCGTCGATGTCTTGGGGAGGTTCTTCGGGGAGCCAAATGAGTCGCATGGTAATCGCAGCTCCTTTCCGAATAAGACCCTGGCTGGGGTCAGGCCTGTACTATTATGTACAGCAGAGCGATATGACAACAGGAATAGGGGAATATGCTCATCCCAATCACGCTGGTTATTGCTGACGACCTTGGATAGGTGTTGTTCCAAGGTCCGGTTGAATCTTTCCACCATTCCGTCTGACTGTGGGTGTAATGGTATTGTTCTCGTTTTCCTGATCCCCAACATCGTGCAGACCTTCTGGAATACATTCGATTCGAAGTTACGCCCCTGGTCTGAATGTAATTCCATCGGGACGCCAAACCTGCTGAATAGTTGTTCTACTAGCACCGTCGCTACCGTGGTTGCCTCTTGGTTGGGTATCGCATATGCCTCAGGCCATTTGCTGAAGTAATCCATTGCGACCAGAATGTATTTGTTCCCCCTCTCAGATTCGGGAAACGGACCGGCGACATCGATGGCAATTCTCTCAAATGGGACGCCCACATTGTACTGCTGCATTCTGCCCTTGGTCCGGGTCTTCGGGCCCTTACTGGCGGCACATGTGGCACATTTGCGGCACCAAGCTCTGACGTCTTCGAAGTAATTCACCCAGTAGTACCGCTGGCGAACTTTGTCTAGGGTTTTATTCATGCCCAGGTGGCCTCCGGTAATTCCATCATGTACTTCGGTCAGGATGGCTGGTACCTTTTTCTTCGGAACTACCAGTTGGGACTTGGTTTCTCGTCCATCAGCGCTTTCCCAAACTCGCTTGAGCATTCCATTATCTACTCTTAGAGAGTCCCACTGAGCCCATAACGATTTCAGCACGCCGGAGTATCTAGCTACCTCGTCCCATCGTGGCCTGGGTGCCCCTCTCATTTTGAGTGACAAGATTGGTTCGATGTCTGGATCAGCCATTTGGTCCTGGATGCACTGTTCCGTTGTCCAGTCTTCATTGGCCTGCACTCGGATCTGCCTGATGGAGATACCCTCTCGCTGTTCCGTCTTCAGACAATGCTTGCATTCCGCTCTACAGGGTCTTCTGGATAGGGCATCGGCATTATTGTGCAACCGGCCGGCACGGTGTTCCACCTTGAAGTCGTATTGCTGTAATTTCTCCATCCATCTGGCCAGTTGTCCTTCCGGTGTCTTCATGTCCAGCAGCCATTTGAGTGCGGCATGATCTGTTCGGATTAAGAAATGGCGACCATACAGGTATTTGTGGAAATGGTCTACAGCCCTTATTATTGCAAGAAGTTCTTTTCTGGTGACGCAATAATTTTTTTCTGGCTTCGAGAATCCACGGCTGTAGTACTCGATCACCCTCTCTTCACCATCTTGCACCTGGGATAGGACGGCCCCCAAACCTGTGTTGCTGGCGTCTGTGTCTAAGATGAACTTGCCGGACTGTGTAGGAAAGGCTAGGATTGGGCTGGAACATAGTGCTGCCTTCAGTCGCCTGAATGATGTTTCGCAATCCTGATTCCAATGGAAGGTCTCTTTATCAGTGGTCTGCCGATGTAGAGGGCGGCGATGGTGGCAAATCCCTCAACAAAACGCCGGTAGTATGAACAGAGGCCCAAGAAGCTTCGGAGTTCATGTTTGTCTCTTGGAACTGGCCAATCACGGATGGCTTCTATCTTGTCTTCGTTGGTGCGGATTCCTGACTCGGACACTACGTGGCCCAAAAACTCTACTTCTTTTTGAAACAAGGAACACTTCTTCGGATTGAGTCTCAGGTTGGCGTTATTAATTCTGGAGAATACTTCGCCCAGGTTCTTCAGATGGTCGTCGAATGTCTGGCCCATGACTAGAATGTCGTCGAGGTATACTAAGCACGTCCTCCATGTTAACCCGCTCAGTACATACTCCATTAGTCTCTCAAATGTAGCGGGTGCATTACATAACCCAAAGGGCATGACCGTGAACTGAAACAGCCCTTTACTGGTGGAGAACGCTGTCTTCTCTCTGTCGTTTGCGTGCAGACCAACCTGCCAATATCCACTTTTTAGGTCTAGTGTGGAAAACCAACGGGAGCCTGCTAGTGTGGTCAAAGTGTCATCGATTCGGGGTAGTGGATAGCTGTCTTTCTTCGTGACATCATTCAGCTTTCTGTAATCCACGCAAAATCGGGTGGTTCCATCTTTCTTTTTAACTAGCACGACGGGAGCAGACCATGGACTGATGGATGGCTCAATAACTCCATTTTGTAACATGGACTCGATGTTTTCCTCGACTGCCTGTTGTTGCCCCAATGATAGTCGTCTAGGTGGTATTCTGATGGGTTGAGCCTTTCCGGTATCTATCCGATGCTGGATGATGTTGGTGCGACCTGTAGTTCCATTTTTACTGTTAAAAATTTGCCAGTGTTTTGTGATAAATTGCTTGGCTTTCTTCTGGTTCTCTGGTGTCAAGTGTGTCAAGTGGTCAGCAAACTGTTGTAGGAACTCTTTATCGGGCCCTGTCTCATTCACCGACGTCTGGTACTCTTCTTCGCAATTGATGATGGTCTCTACTGGCTCGAAACAAGCTATCTCTTGACCATTGGCAATTCTAATGTCGTTGTTGGACAAATTCAGGACTCTGATTGGTATATCTCGTCCGGTTTTAACTATAGCCCGTCCAACCAAGTAGTCATGAGCTGAGTGTACGGGCTCCACCATTCCAACGCAGCTCCCAGGATTGCTGTCTAGCTGCCCATGAATAATCTGTTCCGTTCGACCGGGAATTCTAGCTGAAGACTTTGCCACAATTTTTATGGGGGTGACTGATGTGTTGACGGGCCGTGTCAATACAAATTCCTCATTTAGGAACCGAAGAACATCATATCTCGGGTCGAACATAAATCCATGCTGGCTAATTAGGTCCATTCCCAGTATAAAATCGTCCTCAATATTCGCTACCAGGACCCTATGCCGGATCATGTTGTCCCCGATCCGTAGCACGACATCTGCCTCACCCTGTATTGACATGGACTCGCCGGTGACTGTTCTGAGTTGGATGTTATTGGTAACTGGCCGAATTTCTGATGCTCTTAAGACCCTGGACTTGGCAATGGACACAGCGGCGCCGGTATCGACGGTGAAGGTAACTGCTCGCCCGTTGATGGTGCCTGTGATGACTAGGCTGCCGCGATCTCGGCAAAATCCCGGATGGATACTGTCCTGGGGGCTGGTGGATGGTGAGTCAGCATTCGCCCCCTTATGCTGACTGGTTGGAGTTTCCCTGGTTGGTAAGGTCGGTTTGTTGGCTACCCCTGGTTGGTGATCGTTCCGGTAGCCTTACTCGGCAGTCACGTTGGAAGTGCCCTGTCCGTCCGCAGCGGTAACATGCCCCTCTGGTGCCAGTTCTTTGTGACCGGTCTAATAATTTGTTCAGACCAGCCAGCAACGCTTGAAATTGTGACTCTGACTCTTCCTGGTTGAAGGAAACTGCTCGGACCCTTGGCTTGGACATGTTCATGACGGCCTCTACTTCCAAAGCCCGAAGTAGAGCTTCACTACTTTTCTTGACGCCACTCAGTCTTAAATTTCTTTGTACTTTCACATCTCTGATGCCGTTTATGAAACTCTGTGTGGCCAACTGGTCTTTCGTTTCCTCTGGCAGGTCTGGGTAGGACAAGTGAACTAACCGTCTAATTTCCGCTTCGAATTCTTGGAGGCTTTCACCGGATTTTTGCGTTTTTCCACTGAGTTGGACTTGGTATACCTGGCTCAAGGATTGATTGTCGTAGCGTTTGTCTAGGATGGCGATGATCTTGTCGAAATTGCCTTGTTCATCGACTGGAATGCTTTGGAGGAGTTCTAGGGCCGGACCTCTTAGCGAAATTACCAGAGAAGTAGATTTTTCTTGATTATCCCATCCATTAGCTGTAGCCACGGCCTCAAATTGTCGTTTATACATGGGCCAAGATGAACTGCCGTCGAATATGGGTGGTTTACTAAAGGAACCTTTGGTACTCACGGTGTGCTGGTATTTTCCTCGCTGTAAGTCCTGTTGCATTTTTTTGATTTCTGTTTCTACCTTGTTTTGGATGGCACTGATTTTATTTTGTACTTCACTTACTTCACTTTGTACCGTGTTTTTAATGGAACTGATTTCAAATTTCACCTGGCTCTGGATGGAATCGATGTCATCTACTTTGATTTCAAGAGTCTCCACATTATTTTTTAGGATCTTTATGTCGTCGTTTATTTCTTTTATGTCTGATTCAACTATTTGCATTCTTTCATTGACTGTTTCATTAACTTGCGATACTATTTGCATTAATTGTTCAAACTGCATTTGTCTTTTTTCTTCAGTTATTTTAAATTCATTTTGTCGCTTATATTCAACTTGTTCTTGTTTCTCTTCAAATACTTTAAAATCATTTTGTCGTTTTTCTTCTAATAGTTTAAATTCATGTTGTCGTTTTAATTCAGTTTGGTCTTGTTTTTCTACAAATTTCGAGAATAATCCTTCCAATAAATTTTGTTGTTTTTCTTCCATCGTGGAAACAAGATTTTGTTGTTCACTTTTCATCGTGGAAACAAGATTTTCTAATTCTATTATACGTTTTTCATCGATATTAGTGACAAGATTTCCTAACTCAATTTTAAGTTTATCATCAAAAGATTTCACTAACCTTTGTTGAATTTCTTCTTGATGTTGTTTCTCCTTCTTGTCACGTTTTTCTAGAATCTGTGCAATTTTTTCGTCTATCTTTTCCATACTACGAGTTTCCATAAATCAATTTAGGATGTTAACTGCACTTAATCCCACTTCTGACACCAAATTGCAATGTACTTCGTGGGTTCAATTGAAAATTATAACAACTGATATTTACTTTCACTTTTCTAGAACTTTATTTACATTCAAACATCTGATTCAAATACAATAACAAGCCCATATAAGCTAGTCGACGCGGTATCACTGCCTGGCGATCGTGGCGTTCTTCTTTTATATCACCAGCGTAGAATTCTCCAGTAGAAATCAACATCGTTCCTTCCGCTGCCGAGCCTTTTCGTATTTTTTTATCTTGAAGCGTTTGTTGTCGTGCTGAAATGACACAGGGTCGGCTTTGGGTAAATTTCGTAACAATATTAATCCATCTTTAGACAGAAGCCCAACAGAGACTGCATTTGGCATTTTTCCCATCTTTACATTAGATAAAGAAATCCAAAGAAATCTCAATTTCACTAACAAAGTAATAACAGTTAAGATTGCTGGAGATAGTTATTATGAAAACTGACCTTGCTCTTTTCTAAAGTACGTGAAAAACACGTAATAAAATGTAAACTTTTTGTAGTGGCAGTTAATTTACTCTTATACCGTCAGTATGTACTTCATTGAAACTTATCGAGGCGTCAGCGATTTTGTTACAAAAGTCAATTATTTTCGTCTCATAAATATCGAAACTATTTTATGTGCACTCTGGGGTAAAATTTCAGTACCACTCATTATGTCATATTCTCAATAAATATCAGAAATAATCTGAAAGACCATCTCCAATATAAAACTGTCAATATTAACAGTTTGAGACTTACTTACATTGTTAGGACTGCATTAATAGTTTATCCTTGAAAATCTTAAAGCTAACGATTCTTTTATTAATGAGCACTCGGCCCCAGAATCGAAACAAAATGGAAAGGATTCACCAATGTGTTTTAGTGTACCAAATCAAACTGCTGCCAAGACTTAACACTGATCCTCAGTCACAGCACCACTGACAAGTGATGTGCATTCCACAAGATTCTCCTGCGATGTTAATCAAAATATAGAGTTCTTTTACCCGCGACCAAGTGATAACTCCTCCAAACATAACTGTAACTAACCACTGTGGAGACAAACCCTCAAGAGCACGAGTTACCGCAGAAAATAACATGCCACCCTGTAATGGACTTTCCTCCATTACAGGAACAGTAGTTAAACACCGCACAGCCGCGTCAGAACCAACAGTTTCACAACTAAAACGCGGCAACCGCAGCTCCACTGCTTCCGCAGCACTCCTTCACTAGTTATCGCGTGGATATACCGGGCACTGATCCCACTTCTGATGTCGGGTTATCAAAAGGAATAAATGTGTGCTAAACATTTATTTGTTCTATCATTTAATATTCACTCACACTCATCTCTATTATTTTAAAAACAATTCTTGAAACATATACTTAAACACATAGAGGTCTTCTGCGCTTTTGTGTTGGATATTATTTTAATTGTTTCTAATACTGCAAATATAGCTCATTTACTTTATTGCATTTACCTTTACCTTCATTTTATTACATTTATATTGACCTGTTTATTAATTGCTGTAACAAATTTACCTACAAAAATACCCATACACTGATTTTTTCTTTTTAATATTTAATTTGATATATTTGTTTATATAAACAAGTTCACAATATTTCTAAATATGGTTGAAACACGCCAAGGTACGGTAGAACCTGAACCCTGAATACGACGGCAATCCAATTTTCTTAAATACTTTCATCAGCTCCTGTTCGACAGCACAAAATATGGTTGTCGCAAATCAAATAACTCTTTTAGTTTTGCATATTAAAAACAAGCTAAGAGGCCGTGCAGCCGAGCTTGTTAATTCAAGAAATGCGTCGACTTGGGATGAAATAAAAACACTGTTAGAAAACCATTTCGGTGACTCACGCGACTTGTCCGCTTTAATTCAGGATTTACAAAGAATGCGACAACTACCAACTGAATCCCCACTCACTTTCTCAGCGAGACTACAAAGCCACGAGGCAAAAATGCACGCGGCTGTTAACAAACAGAATCTAACAACCAAAGAAAAAGACGCGCAAATTTGTCTTATAGATTCCATGGCTGTAAATAGTCTTTTGACCGGACTTGAACCAAAAATAGGCCAAATTATTCGCGCTAGTAACCCTCCCGATATAATTACCGCGGTTTCCCGAATAAAAAGAGAACTCCAACTTTGTCACTTGGAAAATCAAAAATTCTCAAATGTACGGAACCCTCAACAACATCAACCACAAAGACGACCACCTCCTCAAACTTTTGTAAAACAGTGTTCGTTTTGCAAACGCACCGGACATTTGTATAACGAATATCTAACACGACAACGACAACAATAACCAAACCAACAACCACACCAAAACTTTAACAATAACAACCCGCAACAATTTAGACCGAATCCTCCTTGTCAATCGGCTAATCAAACTAGGCCCAATACTGATCCCAATAGATATCCCGCACAACAAAACCGACCTTCTGCCAGTGGACAATATCAAAGTCCTAATCAATCTCGACCAAATCCCAATTTTTACTGAAACCAACAACAAAGAACCCACCACTTCAACCAAGATGAGTTCTACAACCCTTTGAACAATTTCACAAACGATGACCCTTATACAAATTCATACTACCAAGACGATTGTTCTTATTCAGACCCCCAAAATACAGATTTCGAATACTCTCAAAATGACTATACTGAAACTTTTGAAAGCAATTACCCTGAATTCCCTTCTGAATTACCCGAAGACCGACGACAAAATTTTCAAGAGGTACTTACAATGGACAAACCACCCGATACACAGATCTGCAATCTTCAAACCCAGTTCAAAACAATGAGTTTACTCGACGACTTCAACCCCAACCTGAATTTTCCGGAACCAGCTTTCCTATAAGCCCCTCACTTTCGGTAAATTCTAAGAACCTTTTCTACATCAACGACGGCACTAATACGTATAAACTGTTAATAGACACAGGTGCCGGTTTATCAATTTTTAAACCAAACACTTGTAAAAAATTTCGACACCGATTCCCAGAAAACGTTGTGATACAAGGTATCACTAATCAAAAAATCCTGATTAACGAATCGACCTTAGTCCCATTTAATCTTAACGATCCACACAAAGTTTACATCTGTAACTTAGACATCGAATTCGATGGTCTACTAGGTTCTGACTTTTTAGAACATTACAATTGTGTGATTGACTTTAACAAAAAACTTCTTATAACTAACTTCAAAACTATTCCGCTTATGAAAGTAACAGACGAAACAATATCTTCAAACAGGCAATCTCCAACAATTAACCCAACAATTTAAAACACGATTACTATTGAACCGCGAACAGAACAGATTTGCAAACTCAAATGTGATTTACGTAACACAGAAGCTATACTAACCACTACCGTCCTAGAAAATGTGAGACTTCCGAATGCTTTAGTCCAAGTTAACGACAAAGGCGAATTTTTGACATCCATCTTAAACGCTAACGCCTGCCCAAAAACTGTAAATTTCGACACTATCAAATTAGAACCCATTCAAAATTACTCTGTAAATCACTGTGAAGAAATTTCGTTTGCAACTAATCCTAACTTCGACAGACAAACGGAGATTAACAATCAACTCCGACTCGAACACCTTAACGAGGAAGAGGCCGAACTAATACAACAACTTTGTCTTGACTTTTCCGACATTTTCTACTTAGAAGATGACCATCTTAGTTTCACGAATGAAATTAAACATTCCATCGACACAAACAACGCCAAACCCATATACACTAAATCGTACCGCTATCCCCAAATTCACAAAGAGGAAGTCCGTAACCAAGTTTCGAAAATGTTAGAACAGGGCATCATTCGTCCCTCAAACTCTCCCTGGTCTTCCCCTGTATGGGTTGTCCCGAAAAAACTGGACGCCTCCGGGAAACAGAAATGGCGCGTAGTCGTGGACTATAGAAAACTTAACGAACTGACAATAAACGACAAATATCCGGTACCCAACATATCCGATCTGTTAGACCAACTTGGCAAATGCCAGTATTTTACCACCCTAGATCTAGCTTCTGGTTTCCACCAGATTGAAATTGAGTCCAAGGACATTCAAAAAACCGCTTTCACTGTAAAGAACGGTCATTTTGAATTTGTTCGGATGCCTTTCGGGTTGAAAAATGCCCCTTCAACATTCCAAAGGGTGATGGACAATATTCTGATAGAAATCCAGAACGAAAGATGTTTGGTGTACATGGACGATATAATCGTTTATTCGCCCACCATTCACGAACACTTAGAAAAGACTAACTGACGTTTTTAAAAGACTTAGGAAGGCAAACCTCAAAATACAGCCTGACAAATGCGAGTTTCTCCGCAAGGAGGTCGCTTGCTTGGGACACTTAATAACTAAAGACGGTGTAAAACCCAACCCGTCGAAAGTCGACTGTATCCTAAACTTTCCTCAACCGCAGAACTCCAAAGATATTAAGTCATTTTTGGGACTTGCTGGTTATTATCGTAAGTTTATTCCAAACTTCGCGAGAATATCGAAACCCCTAACTAAACTTTTACAAAAGGAGGAACCGTTTAATTTCAACTGACGCCAGTGCTTTTGCAATCGGCGCTGTACTATCCCAAGGGCCAATAGGTAAAGATTTACCCATTGGATATGCTTCCAGGACACTTTGTCTAGCCGAGACAAGGTATTCGACTATTGAGAGAGAACTGTTGGCTATTGTTTGGGCAGTGAAGCACTGGAGACTGATAATCTATGGTCGAAAGTTCCAACTTTTTACCGATCACCGTCCGTTGACGTGGCTGTTCTCGATAAAAGACCCCGGAAGTCGATTAGCCCGATGGAAACTTAAACTCGAAGAATATGACTACGAGATCATTTACAAACCAGGTAAAATTAACAAAAACGCCGACGCCTTATCACGCATTAAAATCAACCACCTTGATGAATGCGTATTATTCCAGGCCAAAACTAAACTAACACCCCACAAAATCTTACCCCTAAATGACGAAGACGATGACAATACCTCCGAACCCGAACAAAACGAAATAACTACCGAAACGATATCCCAAGAAGTCAAAACTTTTGTTAAACGTTACAAAACTGTTTCCTTAATTGACTATAGTAAAATCGAATTTTCTAATTGCCAACTTCTAGACAAGGCAAATAAAAATATCCTAATCTTTTCCCAATCATCCAACCTTCAGGAATTCCATCACGACATATTCGAAGATATTTTCGAAGAAGTCGCTGATTTTGAAACATTTAAAATCAACGTATTCGCTAGCAAAACTGTTAGCAGGAGACAATACTTCATAGTGCCGCTTCCAAACGATCCCGAAATCGTAAATGAAGTCCTTTTGGCATCTATTTTCAAAAATCAAGACGTTCTCTCCCCCTCGCAAACATATTGTGTAGAAAACAACCTCGATCTTCCAATTCTGGAAATGCTATCCGAATAATTGTTTCAAATTATAAATGGACCGGAACTTGACAACCCTTAATCCACTATTTGAAAATAATAACAGAATCCTCAATACTTTAGAACGAACTGTCGATCCTATGCCTGGCTTCAAATTTCACGATACAGGTGCATTTCCTGTGGACGTCCAAACACACATTAGCCTTTTAACACAAATCTCCGACTCCATCAAAACAAAATCTTCAGAAGTATTTCTAGTCACTAAAAGACCCAAACGCGGATTAATAGACGGTGCTGGAACCATCTTTAAAGCAATAACCGGTAACCTAGACGCATCCGATGGTGAATTCTATACTAGCAGCATAAACAGACTTAACCAAGGACAACTACAAGTCGAAAATCTTTTATAGAATCAAATGAGCGTTACAACCACTATTATTAAAAACTTTAATGAAACTATTCAAAAACTTCAAATAGACGAGAAAATCTTTAACGAAGACATTAACGATATCAACCTAACGATACATGAACTAAATGACCGGATAGCCACTATTCAAGCCAAACAATCATTTCTTGAAATTTGTGAAAAACTAATGGCTAGTTATTTGTTTTTTGAAGATAACCTTAACGATATTTTAAATTCAATAACTTTTGCTCGTTTGAAAATTATTCACTCATCTATTATTACACCTTGTTAAAAATAATTTTCCATTACCAGTCAGATTTTCAAGTGTTGCACAGTATTTAGAAGTAATTGAACTACAAGCTTTTCAAACTCACTCAGATCTAGTATTCAACTTAAAAATCCCTCTAGTAGAGCAACATCTTTATACAGCTTACCATTTATACCCTATTCCGATTTTAGATGATAGAACTGGTTTTCATCACATCCTTTCTTTTACTCAAAAATATGTAGCGCGAAATGATGATTCTCTTATGTACATACCAATCAAGGACTTGAGTGCGTGCAAACAGCTGACCCCACTCCGAAAACTGTGCTCCGATTTATACGCGTATCCCATAGACTCAAATGCACCCTGTGAGGTGCAGCTCCTGAAAAACATTCGTAGTGTCCCCGAAACTTGTAAAAGTGCCATCGTTTTCAGTGAAGGGTACAATGTTCAAAAACTTGAAACAAATGCGTGGATTGTAATCATATCGGAACCCTTACATGTGACCGTTAATTGTCCAGGAATTGACGCTAAAACTTCCTAAAAGATTCCTCCTGAGGACGGATCACGCAGCACTGAAGTGGTCCCTGCAGTCTTCGAGACTGAACATCGCACTGGAACAAGCCATAAGAATGCTGATGCCTTATCGAGGAGACCATGTCCGGATGATTGCAAACATTGTCAGCAAGCTGAAGCTCTATACAACTACTACCGTCGATGACCATTGGCAATTGAGAAATACCAGATATTAGATCCTGAGTTAAAAGAAGTTATCCGGTGGAAGGAAGAGGACCGCAAACCTATGTGGCAGGAGATTTCCCGTTTCTCACCCACCATAAAGTCATACTGGGCTCAGTGGAACTCCCTCATCCTGGAGAACGAACTTCTGAAGCGCGTGCTGTAAAACTCCAGAGGAGGGCAAGAATAAAAAACAGATTGCAATCCCCGGAAATTGGAGACCGGAGGTTTTGCAAGAACTACATGATGTTAAAATCGGCGTACATCTGGGAGTTATGAAACCCCTGGGGAAGTTAAGAGAACGCTTCTATCGGGTAAACTGCCAAGCGGATGTCAAGGATTGGTGCCGGAAATGTATGGTTTGGGCAGCAAGTAATGAATGAGTATCCATTGATATCGCCGGACCATTTACTGAATCTGACTCCGGAAATAAGTACATTGTGGTGGTGATGGACTATTTCAGTAAATGGGCAGAAGCTTATGCCTTGCCGAATCCACAAGCCTTGACCGTTACTGATGTCTTTGTCAAGGAATTGATAAGCCGTTTTGGTGTTCCATTGGAGACGCATTCAGACCAAGGTAGAAATTTAGAGTCTACTCCTTTCCAAGACGTCTGCAAGCTTTTGAAGATCAATAAAACACGGACGACAGCATTACACCCGCAATCCGATGAAATGGTGGAACGGATGAATAGAACCATTAACCGCCATTTGTCAAAGGTAATCTCTGTCCACCAAAGAGACTGGGACCAGTATCTGAACTTGTTTCTAATGGCATATCGTTCGTCTGCGCACGAGTCAACGGCTCAGACCACTCAGTGTTATGGGAGGAAAGTTACGACTGCCACGCAATTTGAAGTTTGGATGTCCCCCAGGTGAAGACGATGTCAGTCCTATACGTCAAAAGATAGACGATATCCAGTCCGGCTAAATATCGAGAATGTCGGTGCCCGAATGAAGGAAGCCTACGACATCAAAGCAGAGGGCGGGGAATTCCAAGTTGACGATCTTGTTTGGTTGAATAACCCGCAGAGTCGTAGTGGATATTCGCCCAAACTACAGAGATCTTGGGAGGGGCCTTACCAAATTGTAAGGAGAATCAACAATGTTGTCGACAGGGTAAGGAAGCTACCTCGAGGAAAACCAACGGTGGTACGCTGCAACAGGTTAGCCCCTTATGCCGGAAGTCATGACGAAGTTGAGCAAGCCCAAGTTCGCAGCATCCAACCGCTCGATGAAGAGATGACCTTCGAATAGTTTATGGCATTGTACTCGGATGGGCAGAAGGTGCAGCACAACGTGACCAGAGAAAAATGCCGAAACCTCTTTGAGGTACCCGTGGAATTATGCCCTGGCTCATTGTGTGGCTCGCGAGAGCTCCGGATGTCCAGAGGAATAGCCAAGGTGTTTGCAAAGAAGTACGGCCAGTTCCAGAAGCTAAGGGAGCAAGGAACAGTGGTAGGGAAGGTCCTTCATCTCGAAGATAAACAACCAATGGGTGTCAGAGATATATTCTATTTGGTAACGAAAACATTCTCGCAGGGCAAGCCAACATATAGTGATCTTTGGAAGACTCTGGTAGAATTGAGGACTGCGATGATGGAGAAGAACCTGATGAAATTGGAAATCCCAAAAATAGCCTGTAGGTTGGATGGACTGAATGGGAGGGTGGTGGGAAGTATGATGGAAACTATCTTTCGATTTAGTGACATCAACATCCTTGTATGCTGTCTCAATATTCGCAGCCCAGATTCGAAGATCGTTGACTGTTACTTCCACCAAAATCCCCGTTGTCTAAATGAAAAGTCCTGTAAATATCGCCACATCAAAAGCGTTCTGAGGCATTTCATCCGATAATTCGTGGAATCGGTATTCATCCGATAATACGGCGAATCCTAAATGTTGTTAGCTGACGGAAGCAATTCGTTCAGTATTCGACGGTCGTACAGTAAAGATCAGGTGTTTAACATAAACTGTAAATAGTTCTGTGTGTATAAATAAATTATAGTGAGTTGGACTGTGTTTATAAATAAATCCAAGAACTGAACTGAATCCGAGTGTGCAAATAAAAACATTATAGTGGTGACAGGTGTGGGTGTATTTGTAGAACTTAATAAGAGTAAAATAAATAGACTAACAATGTTTAAAGCAGTGAGTTTGGACCAGTTGAAAGTGGCTACGAGATGCCCTTCTTCACTTCATCTTAAAGATGATTAATAGACATTCATTTTGATTAATCCAAATTGTTTCAATTTATTATACCAAGTTCCGATCAGAAACATTTCCATATTTTTATAATATCAGCACTTCCGGATCCAGTATAAACGGTCGAAATGCCTTGGAGACTAATTCGAGTAATCGCTGATCACAAGAAAAAAACGATACAGACTAATTGAGAACCTACTTCTTTTTGAAGTCGTATAAAAATGTGATCACATTTTGTCCCACGACAGGTGAAGTATCTGACAAACTCCTTCAACTACTTGCGTTTTATTTTACAGAAACCAGTAAATTCAGAATCCTAAAAAACAACGAATCTGCACAGCATCTATGCAGTATTGTTTCCAAATGTTATTAATAGAGGGCTGAACTACCAAAATTAATGAAACTAATATTGAAATTATTTTTATTTACAAATACAGTTGAAAGTGATATTTATTTATACACTGAAATGATTCGTCCTTAAAACTAGTAAAAGTATATAACTGTATATATAATATTGAAATTATATAAACAGTGACGATGCGTTGGTTGAAACATATTCAATTGAAAATCAAAGATTCAATGAATCGAGAAATGCACAAATGGTTAGACTCCTCAATTTTTATTTTTGGTTGTTTTGTATGATAAATTCATGCATACAGGGTGGTCCACAAATAAGGCATGATAATAAAATTTTCAAACAGAAACTATAATGAATGATTTTATGTTGATTCCAGTGACAGAACTTGAAAACGTGATAAGTCATTGGACAATAAATTTTGTACAGGCTTAAAGTGATACGGATACAATTTTTCTTTACGTAAAATTCGTGATATACTGGATTTACTTACACCAGTAGCTGCTTGCAAGTGCCGAATACTTAACGCACGATTTTACAGAATTCGAACTAAAATATCATCTTCATGACCAGCTGACATTCTTTTAGGTTGGCCACCAGACTTTTTGGTGCGAAACGAATCTATTTCACCTAAATTTGTGCATAATCTAACTGCAGCACTCGAATTATAATTTACTTGTGCATAACACAAATCTTATCCCTCAGTTCACTATTTGCAAATTCTTTAAATTCTAGGCATATTTAATGAAGGCTTTATTTCAATTACTCACTTTAAAAACACAGTAAATAAATCGACATTATGCAAAGAAGAAATCAATGGTTCATGTCAAATTCATAACCTACTTTTAAAAAATGTATTTTTCGAGGCTGCTTGCGGTGATATGCAGTACCGTATTTGAATTGCATGCAATACCTCGAAAACGCCTTGAAATATGGAGATTCAACAAGTATACGTTGTTTGTATTGAAATTATAGCAGTTTCATTATTTATCGTCGAAACGCAATTTATTTATAACAAATTATTGTTTATCGCCCTTGAAAATAATGCTTTATCAATATTGAGTTCAATAAATGGAGCCGTTTTTCAATATCACAAATTTTCAAAAACCAAATACCCAGTTTAGGGATACATTGTACTAAGGCATGTTTGTGTTAATCGGTATATTTTCACCGCCTGTAACTACAGTTATCGTATTGTCCATTAGTTATGGGACACCCTGTATATATTAAACACATACATTAGGAAACAGTTAAGAGAATAATATGTAATACTATGTGCAGATAACTATTAGTTAATATAATTTCATATTTTCATTATACTTTCATAAACATACCAATAGGCTAAGAAATTAAATAATTACACATTATATATAAAAGAAATATTTAAATAATTAACACTGAAAACTAGGCATTTTAAAGCTGAAACAAACAAAAAATACATTTGTGTTCCTCACAATAGCCCCCTTCATTTGATATATTCCATGATGCGTTTGAAAAAAAAGTATTTTTCATTTAATTCTATAATTTGTCTCCCAAAATTAACATTAGGGGTTTCTCCTTATTTTTCGTGTAAACATTGGGCAACGTCCTATATTCTCAATTTTTATTAAAAATGTTAGGCTCAATAGTTTCGGAGATAGGAGGGGCCGATTTTTGTAAATTTCCCCCTGCTGAATTACCCTTAAAATCAGATTTTTTTCATTTACAATATGCACCCCTATTCGGGTCACCAAACTACACATTGCTACCATTTCAAACGTTTCTGTCCTATGAATACAGAAATCAGTAGTGATATTATAAGGATTTCCCTATATTGGATATGTGGAACATTAAAAACGGAAGAATAAGGTCTTAATTAGACCTAAAGCAGAGAATCAAAAGTCTGGGGACTAAATGGTTTTTAATAATTGAAATATATTATAAGAATTGAGAAAACAGGTTAAGAACATATTTGTAATCAATGCTGAATGACTGCCTGTTTTAGATGATCAGATGAAGAGCTGAATATATTATTTTGTGGGAGTTAGGCTGAAAGAATTGAGTAAATAAAGAAAAGCATTTTAGAGGAGTAATGAGTCATTTCTAATGCTGCCTCAGTGCAGGCTAGCAAGAAGGGCCAACGACTATTTGTCTGATTGCTGCCGTTTACATTACAGATGAGTGTACCCTCCGGAATTTGGGTCACAATTTTTATTAATTGTAAAAAGAATGACATGGCTGGGATTGAATCCAGCACTACCGGAGGTATATATATATATATATATATATATATATATATATATATGCTGTAGGACACAGAAAAGTGTCACAAAATATACATAAACCATAACGAGTTAATATATGAGAATATATATTATATAAATAGTACTTCCTATGAAAATTTAATATTACATGTAACAAAAAAATACGCGTACAACTCTGTATTGCAACATCTTAAACGAACATAAATCGACTTTTAAAATTAGAGAGAAAAATGGTAAAAAAATAATCAGTAATATGTTATAAATGTTTACGTTGCTTTTTACTATATTTCTCAAATGCTAATTTCATTATGACTTCAGAATCTTTGTATAGTAAATTTTTACCACGTAAAATATTATTTATTATCTTTACATAACGAAAAATTGTTAAAGTAATTGATTTGTCTACAACAAAATCAATACATGTTACATGCTCATGACAAAATAAAGACTCTAACTGTGAACAATTAATTTTATTTTTAATTTTCTCTCTAAGATTAAAAGATGTTATGAATTTTGGTAGCAAACTATAAATTTCTTGTATAAGGGAAGTAAAAATGTTAATAAATTGTTTCGAGGGAAACACTAATGATGAACTATCAAACTCTTTACTTTGATTTAAAATATTTTCAGGAACATCTTCTTTGGATAATAAAATACTTTTACAAACATTACAATCAATTTTAGATAACAAATTTTTAGTAATATAGCCTAAAACATAGGGTGTAACAAGGTCAATATCAACATCACAAACTGAACTGTTATATTCGGGATAAACAGGTGCTATTGTATTATATTCTTCTACTTGTATAGTTGTTCTATCAGCCAAGAAATTTTTAGTGTGTATAGGGCACCACATGTCTGATCCTGTTCACAATTGGATACTGGAGAATGTACTGATGTAAAATTGTTTATTAATAATGACTTGAATGAAGAGACAAAAGATGAACATGTAGGATTATTATTTCTGAAACCATGACTTCTAATAAGAGCAAAAAAATTTTCTAGAGGGTCCTGATTGAAACTACGAGGACTCATATATTTGAATCCTTTGCCCTTTAAAAAGTTCCATATATATATAAAACTTTGCAATGTAAAACAAAATTTTTCTAAAGATGGTGTGACAATTTGACAAGATGACTTGGAATCTGTGAAGAACATTGATTTTAAGAGAGGAATATATCTTTGCCAAGTTCTAACATGAACAGAATTTTTGGTTACCACACCTTGTAATTTCTTACCCAGAGGAGGCTTCCAGAAACTACCATTGACACTATCAAAAATTTCATCGAAAAGTAAAAGGCAGTCCGCTGTTTGTGATGCCAATGGATCAATATAAAACTTAGATGATGGCGCAAGCTCTGTGCTGATTACTGAACTGACTTTAAGAACTGAAGCTAAACTTTTACTAAAAACTTGTGTGCAATTTTTTACTTTCGTTTTATTAATTTTATTGGGTAGCACATGTTCATCTGTTAAGTTTGGGAATTGGCTATACTTACTCACTGTTGCATCTTGCTGATATATATCCACAATATGGGTCCAAGAGGCAACTTTATGTTCTCCATTTTGAGTGAAATGTAAATTTTTTGTGAGTAAAGCATTTCTCACCCCTTTTAATAAATGAGGGCAATCAAAAAAATGAATAATTTCTCGTCCATCAATCAAATACCCATGAAATGTATTTTCAATATTATTTCTTAAGCAATAAGCGCTTGTATCTCTAAGAAGATATTTTATTGCCGCACAGTTTGTAGCTCCTTGGTCACATACTGTGGCTATTAACTTCAAACCAACAGAACGAACATGTACAATTGTTTCTTTTAAAATTCTTACTAAATCGACTGTGGGGGTACTATTTTCAACAAAAAAATAACAAATTGGTTGCTTCCATTTCTTATAAATGCCTTGTAACATAAAAACTAAAGCACGGTCTGCAAAGCGCATGCGTCGATCACCATTACCAAAATCTTCTAATCCAATCATATGATCTTTTGAATAATTGTAAGTAAGGCCACAACTTAAAGACACTTCATCAAATGTTAAAATACAATATTTCTGTTTTTCAGTAAGTTTAGCAACAATTCTTTTTAAATGTTTAAAGATATGTTTATTATAGCCACAATTAAAAGGAACAGTATTTACAAGATTACTTAGATTCTTAGGAGACGGTAAACTAAAAATTTTTGATAGAAATCTATAAGTTGTGACACTTTCTTTATACAGTGATAATGCAAATATTTTATCATCTAATGAAAAACATCTTCCCTTTGTTTTTAAGTTCTGATTTACTAGTTGACTCAAAAAGAAATTTAAAGTTGTGCTATTAACATTTTTCAAATACCTTAATTCACATTTCTTCTGATATAATAGCTGTAAACGTTGTTTGGTGGTCATTTTAGTAGCTCTCTTTGCTATTCTCTTCCACTTCAATAGATGTTTGCTAAGGTTCTGGCTATTTGTAATTGATGACTTCTTCCTGACCACCACCCGCCTTTGGCATGCTGTTAAATATATCAAAAGGTTGTAGCTCAGGTCATTTACAAAAATATGTAGAAAATTAATAGTTGTCTTCTAAATGTTATTTGTGGCATATTCTTGATTATTTTTATGTTTTCTTGAGAAATAACAACATAATCCAAATAAATCTAACTTTCAATTTGCAATTTACATTTTCCATATATATTTTAAACGCATTGACAACGAAGTCAGAATTGAATTTGAATGTTTGGTTTTATTTCAGTATACAGCTTTTTATTTGGATTGCGGTGTTATTTCACAAGAAAACAAAAAAATAAAATTAATAGTAGAATAAAACAACTGTCAACGTGTTCCAATGACAAAACATCACTAATTGAGATAAAATTAACATTTTTTATCAATGCCTTTTTGGTTTTTAACAAAAAAAAACTAAAAAAGCTGTAACAATTTGGTTTTTTACATTTTACGCAAAATCTACCCGAGAAACCGTGTTTGCTACTACGGGCAATGTTGTAGAGAAATGAAAAACCTACAAAATGAGGTACTATACTCTCAATTTCGTCAATTTATTCCTTAGATAATGCAACCTTTACTGGAAAAGATAAAAAATTAGTTGTTCATAATTTTTTAAATTTTATAGCTAAAATATTCTTATGACTGAAAGGGTAAATCTTCTCATACCCAATTTATGTTCCACAAATAAATATTATAGTCCTGGTAGTTTTTGCAAAATTTCAAACTTCACAAAGAACTTTTTTTTAAAGGGCCATATTACCTCACCAAATGACCAGAGTTGGAAAGTAAAAGAGTTGATCTATATACCCCTCATTTCAGTTTTCCAAAATTTAAAGTATAAATACATGTAGGAATTGCAAATGTTTGACCATTCGAGAGTCTATTTGAGAAATTGCTAAAGGCTTCTAGTTATTCGAGTAACTAGAAGCGAAAGCAGAAGGCTACGAGAATTATGCGAACCGACCTGAAGAGGGCAGATGTGACTCTGCCGAAACGTCGTCATTTTACCATCGATCCCGGCAGGGATCAGTTATCAACTACGCGGATGAATTCCCGGAAACCATCTAATACATTTAGTGCCCGCGAAAACTTAAAAACATATATATATATATATATATATTTCTATATATATATATATATATATATATATATATATGATATATCATATATATATAGATATATAATATATATATATTTAATTTATATATAATATATTTCTTATATATCTATATATATATATATATATATATATATTATATATATATATATATATATATCATTACTTTAAAAACTGATTAATACAAGGCAAATTTCTTTACATATATTGGTTTTAATATTTTATTAAATCATTTACAAATAGAAAAATCTTTTACAACAGCTTACACTTTTTGCATATTAAAAATGATTGCTAAACATTATTGACTGGGTCTATATGGAGTTTTGGTATTCTATTTTGCTAAATTTACTACAAAAATTCATATTAAGCTATAAATATAAATATGTTACTGCATAAAATTACAATTTGCAATATGCTTGTTTATTACAAGGGTTTAACAGGTACCACACCTTAGCAATGTCTCAATTTTCAATTATTATATGTATGAATATGTTAAATTTTGGAAAACTTAGATGAGGGTTCTCTAGATTAACTTTTCTACTTTACAATACTGGTTTATTCATAATGATAGGGTCATCTGATGAGATATGGCCCTTTAAAAAAGTTCTTTGGTAGGTTCGATTGAAATTTTGCAAAAACTACTGGGGTTACAATATTTCTTTTTAGAACCTCAATTGAGTATGAGAAGATACTACTCTTTCAGATAATAAGAATGTTTCAACTATAAAATAAAAAAAATATATAAATGATTAACTTTTTTTAGTAATTTCAAGTATAGCTAGCATTATTTAAGGAATCAATTAACGAGGTTGAACATATAGTAGCTTATTTTGTAGGTTTTTCATTACTCTATGACAATGCCCATAGTAGCAAACACGGTTTCTCGGGTAGATTTTGTGTAAAAGGAAAATATGCATGGATAAGAATTGCTGAATTTTATGTCAGTTAGTCATGTTTTATCTATAGAACACGTTGATGTTAGTTTCATTCTACTATTAATTTTGTTACCAAAAGGTCTTTTTCTCTGTAAATGACCTGAGCTATTATGAATTATTCAACAACCACTAAAAAATGCTTACTCTTGTGTACTTGTTTCTGTGCCTCAGCTGGAGGTTGAATCTTCATACAATCCAAATGATCATCCCGAAACAAGAGGCTACTGCTACACGTCTGTTCAGTAAGATTTACTGAACCTTCAGGGTTGGAAGTTCCTTGATTTGAGGCATCCATATTATTCTCTAGATTGTCAGCAGGTTCTATAAAAATAGCATATTATAAGTCATAATAGCTTGCTGGTTTTTAATAATACGATATTCCTTACCAAGATAGAAATTATACAGTACCTTAAAACAATGTATATATAAAATCAAGAATGAAATTTAAAACTAAATTGCACCACAAATGAGACAAACTACACAGCGATTAATTGCTCCACCTTTCACAGGCAAAAATCACATAAGTAATGGTCGACAAGAACTATCACAGAGCTGAGTTTGCTGCCCTTGAAGCTCGACTACGAACACGATGAAGGCTACAAACTGTGGCTACGAGCCGTAGCATCATCTTACAGCATATACTTCTGGAGATAACCTGCAATGCACTTAGAGCATTTACTTCCTAGAAATGTTAGAGCATGTACTTTCAGGAGATACCCTGCCAGGTAGCATTGGGTTTTATGACTCTTTTTAGTGAGCTCGCTCATTTCGTTCAGCTCACCAAAACGAGTCGTTCACACTGAGTCGTTCATTTGAACGATCTCCTAAAACACATCCGTTTAGCCGTAAGCGGATTTATATAATGTCTCTACTAGAGCATTTTACTGCTCAAATTAATATTAAAGTTTTGCTGAGCCATAATTAAAGATCATCAAATTACGTAAAAATATAAATTTTATGTAATATTTGGCAACAAAAATAAGAAAAAAAACTCTAAACAATAAAATGTAAACGTTTTAAATTCTCACAACAAATAAAACTATTATGCTTACTTATAATTCAAATAGAAATGTATATAACAAAAACACTGCAAAACAATAACAACCCTGTGCCTTAGTGGCTGTGATAATAAAAATTTAAAATACCCATTCATGGATTTGTTGAAAATAAAACTTCCCGATCGAATTTTAAAGTAATACCTTCATCTCATCAACTAGACGGCTCTTTACTCTCCACTGCTCCGAGCCAAGGTGACTGTGCCGGTCGAAAGATTGAACGATGAACGAGTCAACGAGTCTCAACTTCGTTGAACGTTCAGCACATCCGATGACTCTCGACTCGCTCGAGCTGAATGATTCTATTAATGGCGAACTGAACGAGCTATTTGACTAAACTGTGCCGCTCATTCGTGGCACATTTACAAGAGTCGTTCGTTTTGAACGACTCATTCACGAATGACCCAAGCCTACTGCCAGGCACAAAATCGTGGCAAGGTTAGAAAGAGAGGGCAATAGAGACAGTAACAGGCTATTTCACTTGGTGGCAGCGAATGAACAACATGCTGATCGTATTTCATTGGAAGCAGCCATTGAGTAAGATGTATTTACTCACTGGAAGCAGCTCGCAACCGAGTGAAATAGTCTCTTACTCTCTCTATGGCCCTCTCTCTCTTTGGTCTTACCACTGCATTTGAGGTCCGTTAAGCTAGCGGGGACACTATAGCGGAATCCAAAATAACCCATTCCATAATTTTTTACTAATTTGTTACCGCCATAAAAAATTTTTAGTTCGAAACCCACCCCCGTTAAACCTTCCCCGCTAGCTTAACATTTAAGCTAGCGGAATATTTTATAACTTCAAGAGGAAAACAGCTATCGACCTAATTCCAGCGCTATAATTTTTAACTCGTCAAGTACTAGAAGAAGGTTTATAGTTGTTATCGCAAAAAACACCCCTTACGGCTTACCACCCTTAAAATTTAGTTTCATTAATCTAGTAGGTACTTTATAACGGAATCAAAAATAAAGTATATCATAATTTTTTATTACTTTGTGACTAATTTTTTACCACCATATTTTTTTTTACTTCTAAACCTACCCCTATACCACCTACGCTACTACCTTAACGTTTAAGCCAGCCGGATATTTTATAACTTCAAGAGGAAAACAGCTATCGACCTGGAATTAGGTCATAATTTTTTACTCGTCCAATACTAGAAGAGGGTTTATAGCGATTATCTCAAAGACCACCCTCTACCCCTCACAACCCTTAGAAATTACTTTCGCTAATCTAGCACTTGAATGGGCTTGGAATAGTGCAGTTTTTTCTTATTTAAGTATCTCTTGCCATTTCTGAAATGCATATGTAGTTGCTTTTATCTGAGGCACATGGTATATATAATCTATTAAAATAATTTTGGGCAAATTTTTGCCTCTTCAACTTTTTCATTTTAGCTGTTTTCCCCAAGATGATAGAAACGAAGGCTTTATTTAAGTTAAATAATGACATTCGTATTCTGTAGCTATAAAATTATTATAATCCCAAAAATCCATATAAACAAATTTCAAAAACTAAAGATTTTTTTATGCTATTGTAACAATAAATGAAATCTAAAATTAAATTAATATTCTTACTTTATTGAACAGCAAAATAATATGAATTTAATTAGGAGTCTCAGTTGAGTTTAATTATTGCAAAGGTTGGTGTTTTTTTATAGACTACAAGCAGGTGATGTATGGTAAACAAACAATTCGTCTGGTGCGAAGCCGTAGCGATGATGATTGCCTTATAATTACCAAGGGCAAAGTGACAATAAACAACATCGAACTCAAAGTCCGTCACATTTTTCCAAACGATGATGTTAAATTGGATTTACTGCAAGCCGTCAAAGCGGATTCCAGTATAATTTTACCGTTTCGTAAATTCGAGCTAAATGAGTTGCCTGCTCTCAAAACAGGTGCTACTCGTGAAATTTGGGCTGTGAAGACGTGTGCTCACTAGAAAGCCCTCGTTACGTTATCTTAGCCTTCCAAATGGATCGCCACAGCAACATCAAAGAAGATCCCAAGGAATTTGATAATATTCACATTTCCAACATTCGTCTAAATTTAAATAGCGAATTTTGGCCTATGGAGAGATTTGAATTAGATTTTTCAAAGAGTGAGTACGGTGAGGCGTACAAAAGGTATACTGACTTTTATCCCAGCGGCAAACACCCTCTACTGGATTATGTTGAATTCAAGACCCACACCCTATTCGTCATCGATTACTCCCGACGTGAGGACACCATGAAATCCTCGACTGTAGATATTCGCCTACATATTGAAAGTCCCTATAAGACCCGAGCCTTCTGCATAATTATCCAGGATTGCCTAATGGAATTTCTCCCACTCAGCGAAATTGTCCGAAGCTAATATTAAATCACCCACCTGTTTAGAAAATCAGTTTCGTTTCAGCTTTTCAACGGTTCACCATGGAAATTGCAATTGTCGACATCCTAGGTTTCGAAATCGAGGGAAGATTTGTTCCCAAGGAATTGGTTATCAAGACACGTATACCCACAGGTGTGTTTTTAATTAAACCACCCAAACCGTTTAACTATCTATCAGCAGCAGACAAAAGGCAAGTACGATATTTGGAAGAACGGCTACATGGACTCCACTACTCTGATGGCCACTACGATTTGAATACTATGAACGACATTTTGATAATTTTCCTAACCAAATGCACGCACATATATGTACGAGGCCATCAGAAATATGACTTTTTATTTATCAAGTTATTTGAAGAGCTGAAAATTCACAATTTAAGAAAACTGCTTAATCAAGATGGAGAATCACACTATCACCTAATCCATCTGGAAAACTTCAAAGGCAATGTTGAACTGGAACCTTCTGACTCTCCATGCATTTTTTACTGCCGCTGCAATGATCCAGTACGATGTGCAAAAGAAAATGTTGATGTAGTTTATTACTGGCTTCTGAATAGTGTTTTACATAAATAAAACATTGTATATAACTATTTGTTTTAATTATTCATTCTTTTCCTTATACATTTCATATTTAATTTAAGTAATAATATTGTAATTGTGGAGAGTGTTACACAAATAAGCATTAGCACTTTGTGGAGCTCCTCTTGTAGGTTGGCATCACGTATAGTTATTGAGCTGTTCGATAGTAAAGTTTTTTCATCTTGGCAAGATGCTGCTGAAATCCAATCAGTGTCACCTTCATACAGGCAACCGTCCATCGTTTAATCTATCTCGAGCCATCAATGTATAGTTGGAGCGGTTCGAACAGTTCCCTGAAGGGCATACAGCCATGTCCTTGGTTCCTTGGTATATTAACATACACGACATTTTTCAAAATTAATGTGAATATTATAAAGGTTGTTTGAGTAAAGTCATTTTTATCGATCTGCATTCAACAGTAGTTGGTGAGACACTATGCTCATCTTGTACCTCGTTTGTTACTTTATTCTAAAAATTATTAGCAGGCTACTAGAAATCATAACATCAAATTCTTGATTCATCATTAAACATTTTTCCAAGTCTCAAAATTATTACGCTCGGCATTGAATCATCCGACAAAATCAGAGACTCGAAGGAGTTGCCGTTCTTGCGCAGGCTGGCGCTCGCTTACGAAAACTATAGCCCGAGGGAGTGGACGTTCTAGGTTCTAGTGCATGCAGGCGTTCAATGCCTCGAATGATCCGACAAAAACAGAGACTCAAAAGCAAAAGCAAAAGATTTAAAAAATTTTTACAGTCAACTAAGTACCATATCCCCCCATCTAAATTGTAGCATCAAATATCTAACCCGCCAACCGAACAACACCCAAAAACAGGCGCCCGCGCAACGTGCATATACTATACCTTTTTAAATAAACATTTCTCGATTAACCGCATTAGCTCGCTGGGCACCTGACTTTGTAATCAGGCAAGCCGCGTTCGATACCCGGCCAAGAATTTAGCTTTTTTTCTTTCTAACCTCAACAACCAACAACAGATGACGTGCCTGCAACACACGCAACCCACAATACAATGGCTTTTATTTATTAATAACAGATGGCGCGCACCTCTGCGACACACCCCAAATGTCTTTCGCGCACCCCTACGACCACCCCTAATGTCTTCTTCTTCCCAATGGCTTCTTCTTCTTACCCAAACAACACCAACTACCAACAGCTCGACAGCAGCTCCCGACGAGAACTCGATGACTGGTTACCTTTCTGCTCACTTCCGGTCCAGAAACCGCTTTGCTTATGTACTAACTTCGTTTCCTGTTAAACAGAATAACTTGTTTTTTAGACATGTATATGTATGTTATATGTAAAACTTAACATTGGGTTAACCTTCAACAAAGTAACTACAATGTATCAAACAATAGCTCATTGTTAGTTGTTTACTCCGCTATTTTGCAGGTGTCCAGAAAGAAGGTGATACCTAAGCATTATTAAACTTATAAATTCATTCAAATCTGCTTTCTCGTAGCTCTATTACATTTTGTCCCTCTCCGAGTAAAGTTCTATCACGATTAAAGTAAAGTTCAATTTTATTCAAGGCGTATTTAAAACCGCAAAAGAAATCCAAAGTTAAGTTGTAAAATAAATTCAAGTGCAAAATTTAACGTTAGTAAAATAAAAATCTTTCTTAAAACTTAGTTTATGAGGACCCACTCATAACATTTGGCGCAGTCAGTAGGATATCCTGGTCGCTGACATAACATTTGGTGCAGTTATCCAGACCTTGGACGCCGACAGAACACGCGTAATTCCTAAATTGGTTGCTCACTCCGGCGTTGGATTCCAATCCTTCATCCAAGAAAACGAACCCCGCAAAAGAAAGAATCGCTCAGCCGAAGCAGAATCCTTCAACAGAAACAGAATCGCAGTCTCCAAGTCAAAAACAGTGACAGAACACGCGTAAGTCCTGAATTGATTGCTCACTCCACTGAAAGAACTTATGAAACAAGGCAGAATCGCTCAACAAAGCAGAATTGCAGAAGAAAAACCAGTCTCCAAGTCTACAGTGACAGACACGAAGTCCTGAATTGGTTGCTCACTCCACTGGAAGAACTTAGGAAACAAGGTAGGAATCATCATCTTGATTCAATAATAACAATAAAATAATTGTATGTTCTAATATCTTCAAAAGGTAAAATAATCCCTTAAAAATAACAATAAACTGTTATAAAATAATTTGATTAACTTTCAAGAAAAAAAAAGAGAACTTTCAAAACATTTCAAAAATGTCACACACAGAGGAACATGTTTTAGAGCCATACACATTATCAGAAATATTCAGTTTAGTACCAGAATTTGACGGAAATCAAATTAATCTACAAACATTTATAAACGCTTGCGAAACTGCTAATCGAATGGCAGTAGGTGACCAAAATTTATTTTTAACTATTCACATAAAGAATAAATTAAAATTAAAAGCCGCTGAATTAATAAATTCGAGAAACCCAAGCACTTGGCTTGAAATAAAAAAAATATTAGAATTACATTTTGCCGACACGAGAGATTTTTCAAGTTTAATACACCACATTCAAAAAATGCATCAGCTAGAAAACGAAAACGCAAGAACATTCGTATCGAGATTACAAAGCTTAAACTCAAAGTTATATGCTTTATTAATAAACAACTTTTGTCTGCAATCGAGAAATCCGCTCAAACTCGCATGATAGACAATATGTGTTTAAATGCTTTATTAACAGGTTTAAATGGTCAATTAGGTTACGTAATCAGAGCTGCAAATCCCGCAGATATCGTAAGTGCAACGACTTTGATAAAGAGAGAACTTCAGTTGCAACAATTCGAGAAAACAAAACACGATCTTTTGCCGCCTTCCCCGTTCAAAAACGCACTTTTTCAAAAACCAAAATTCACAAAAAACAATGTACTTATTGCAGAAAAATAGGACATTTCAAATACAACTTGAATATAGGAAAAGACCAACACAGCAATCAAATAATTATCTAAACAATTTCTCAAATAATTTTCAAAACAATTTCCAGAGATATCAAAACCAAAATAATCAAAACAATTCCCAAGCCCCGGAATTTCTCTAACAATTCCAGAGAAGTCAAAATCCAAATAATCAAAGCAATTTCCAAAGAAATCCAAATTTTCGAAACAATTCACAACCTTCACAAGTCAAGGTAATTCCTCTAACACAGGAACAAATCCTAGACCCCAGTCAATGAGTTTCAATCAAAGACAACAAAATACAAACACAAATTCAAGAACAAACCATTATAATCAAGACAACTTTGAACAATCCTTTGACTCATTCCAACAAATTGATTACGAAAATCATGAAAAATTTTTTAAAAATGAAATTTTTCACGAGGATTTCAATCTAGAAGCTCCACTCACATAGAACATCTAACAGCCCAAATACAAACTCTCAACCTTACAGAGAACAGATTCATTTAAAAAATAAATTCCCCCTACTAACAGTAAATAGAGAAAACCTCTATTATATAAAAGATGCGACAAACCAATTTAAAATTTTAATAGATACAGGCGCAGGTTTATCGATTTTCAAACCCCAAACTTGCAAAAACTATAAAAAGAGAAACAAACAAAACATCACTATACAAGGCATAACGAATCAACAAATTTTATAACGGAATCAGTATAATTTCCCTTCGGAAACGATAGTCATCACAAAGTGTACATTTATGACTTAGATATCGAATTTGACGGTATTCTAGTGTCAGATTTTCTACAACAATACCAATGTCTAATTGATTTGAAAAAATCACAAATTTTAAATCAATACCTCTTTTTAAATTTACCAAAGATCATTTTAACGATCAACCCACAGAAAACGTTTCAACAATGACAAATAAAAATGCAAGTCCCAGTAATATTTCAAATGAAATTCAAATACAACCCCGCTGTGAAAAAATCATAAAACTAAAATGCAATTTAAAAAACAAAGTGTATTAGTAGCCACAGAAATAAATAAAGTCAGGTTATCAAATGCATTAATACAAACAAATGATAAAGGTGAATTTTATTCCACGGTAATAAATCCTTATGCAATTAATTAAACCAGAAATTTTGTAAATTTACAAATCGAACCTCTCGAAAGTTATTCAATAAATTATTTCTCAAACTCAAATTTTGAAAACAACTCGTACATTGACCGAGAAAATGAAATATTACAACAACTAAGATTATATCAACTAAATAACGAAGAAAAGGAAAACATCATCCAAATTTCAGATATATTTTATTTAGACGGGATAACCTCACGTTTACGAATGAAACAAAACATAAAATAAATACAGGTGGCGCAAAACCAATTATAACAAAATCATATCGATATCCATACGCACACAAAGAAGAAGTAAAGAACCACATTTCAAAAATGCTATCACAAGGAATAATCAAACCTTCAATCAGCCCATGGAATTCACCCACCCTAAGAAAATAGATGTGCCAGGAAAACAAAAATGGAGGATAGTCATAGACTACAGGAAACTCAACGAAGTGACAGTAGACGATCGATATCCCCTACCAAACATTTCCGATTTACTCGATCAGTTAGGAAAATGTCAGTATTTCACATCCCTCGATTTAGCGTCCGGCTTTCACCAAGTAGGTAGAAGTCGATTCCAAAGACGTAGAAAAAACAGCATTTTCAGTAGAGAACGGTCACTATGAATTTGTCAGGATCCCGTTTGGATTGAAAAACGCACCAGCAACGTTTCAAAGAGTCATGGATTCAATTTTACTAGGAATTCAAAATGAGAGAGCCGCAATTTACATGGACGATATACTCATATACGCACCAACAATACAAGAGCATAATAAAAGACTAAAAGAAGTTTTCACAAGATTACGAAATTCAAGTCTGAAAATACAACCAAATAAGTGTGAATTTATGAGAAAGAAGTAGCTTATCTAGGCCACATTGTTACAAAAGATGGAGTCAAGCCAGACCCTTCAAAAATTGAAGCAGTTAAAAATTTTCCAAAACCGAAAAACACCAAAGAAAAAATCATTCTTAGGTCTAGCATGGTATTATAGACGATTTATTTCAAATTTTGTAAAGATAGCAAAACCATTAACGCGATTATTACAAAAAGACGTTCCTTTCAACTTCAATTCAGAATGCGAAAAATCATTTGAAGAATTAAAAAATGCTCTCATTTCAGAACCAATTTTAAAATATCCCAACTTTGAAGAACCTTTTGTTCTCACATGTGATGCCAGTGCATATAGTATAGGAGCACTTTTAAGTCAAGGCCCTATAGGAAAAGACTTACCGATAGCATACGCCTCAAGAACACTAAGTCCGGCAGAAACAAGATATTCGACAATTGAACGTGAACTATTAGCAATAGTTTGGGCAGTGAAGACATACAGATGTTACTTATATTCGAGAACCTTCCTATTAATTACCGATCATCGCCCTTTAAAATGGCTTTTTCCATAAAGGATCCAGGTAGTCGTCTTGCCAGGTGGCGTCTAAAATTACGAGTACGATTACAAGATAATGTATAAACCAGGACGAATTAATAAAAATGCAGACGCACTTTCACGAATAAAGATCAATTATTTTAAAGAAACTTCAAAATTAGCAACCAAAAAAAAATAGCCTAGAACAACTCAGAAACCGACAGCGAAAAAACAGACACAGCTGACGAACAAGAAATATACATTGAAGAAATAGACGCAGAATTTCAGAACTTCGTTAAATTATATGAAACAACCTAATTAATCGATTATTCAAAAGTGGAATATTTAAATGATCAATTATTAAATAAACAGCACAAAGATATAAGCATATTTTGGCAAAATCAAACAAGAGAAGAACTACATGAAAAAATACTAGAAGATATTTTCGAAGAAAATTTATTAAATTAATTACACAGTGCGACAGTAAAGAACCAAAGACCACCAAAGAGACTGGGACCAGTATCTGAACTTGTTTCCAATGGCATATCGTTCGTTTGTGCACGAGTCAACGGCTCAGACCACTCAGTGTTATGGGAGGAAAGTTACGACTGCCACGCAATTTGAAGTTTGGATGTCCCTCAGGTGAAGACGATGTCAGTCCTATACGTCAAAAGATAGACGATATCCAGTCCGGCTAAATATCGAGAATGTCGGTGCCCGAATGAAGGAAGCCTACGACATCAAAGCTGAGGGCGGGGAATTCCAAGTTGACGATCTTGTTTGGTTGTATAACCCGCAGAGTCGTAGTGGATATTCGCCCAAACTACAGAGATCTTGGGAGGGGCCTTACCAAATTGTAAGGAGAATCAACAATGTTGTCGACAGGGTAAGGAAGCTACCTCGAGGAAAACCAACGGTGGTACGTTTCAACAGGTTAGCCCCTTATGCCGGAAGTCATGACGAAGTTGAGCAAGCCCAAGTTCGCAGCATCCAACCGCTCGATGAAGAGATGACCTTCGAATAGTTTATGGCATTGTACTCGGATGGGCAGAAGGTGCAGCACAACGTGACCAGAGAAAAATGCCGAAACCTCTTTGAGGTACCCGTGGAATTATGCCTGGCTCATTGTGTGGCTCGCGAGAGCTCCGGATGTCCAGAGGAAGGGAGCAAGGAACAGTGGTAGGGAAGGTCCTTCATCTCGAAGATAAATAACCAATGGGTGTCAGAGATATATTCTATTTGGTAACGAAAACATTCTCGCAGGGCAAGCCAACATATAGTGATCTTTGGAAGACTCTGGTAGAATTGAGGACTGCGATGATGGAGAAGAACCTGATGAAATTGAAATCCCAAAAATAGCCTGTAGGTTGGATGGACTGAATGGGAGGGTGGTGGGAAGTATGATGGAAACTATCTTTCGATTTAGTGACATCAACATCCTTGTATGCTGTCTCAATATTCGCAGCCCAGATTCGAAGATCGTTGACTGTTACTTCCACCAAAATCCCTGTTGTCTAAATGGAAAGTCCTGTAAATATCGCCACATCAAAAGCGTTCTGAGGCATTTCGGGACGAAATGGCCTTAAGGTGGGGGCAATATGATGCGAATTCATCCAATAATTCGTGGAATCGGTATTCATCCGATAATACGGCGACTCCTAAATGTTGTTAGCTGACGGAAGCAATTCGTTCAGTATTCGACGGTCGTACAGTAAAGATCAGGTGTTTAACATAAACTGTAAATAGTTCTGTGTGTATAAATAAATTATAGTGAGTTGGACTGTGTTTATAAATAAATCCAAGAACTGAACTGAATCCGAGTGTGCAAATAAAAATTATAGTGGTGACAGGTGTGGGTGTATTTGTAGAACTTAATAAGTGTAAAATAAATAGACTAACAATGTTTAAAGCAGTGAGTTTGGACCAGTTGAAAGTGACTACGAGATGCCCTAATAAATTCTTCTTCACTTCATCTTAAAGTTGATTAATAGACATTCATTTTGATTAATCCAAATTGTTTCAATTTATTATACCAAGTTCCGATCAGAAACATTTCCATATTTTTATATTATCAGCACTTCCGGATCCAGTATAAAACGGTCGAAATGCCTTGGAGACTAATTCGAGTAATCGCTGATCACAAGAAAAAAACGATACAGACTAATTGAGAACCTACTTCTTTTTGAAGTCGTATAAAATGTGATCACATTTTGTCCCACGACAGGTGAAGTATCTGACAAACTCCTTCAACTACTTGGGTTTTATTTTACAGAAACCAGTAAATTCAGAATCCTAAAAAACAACGAATCTGCACAGCATCTATGCAGTATTGTTTCCAAATGTTATTAATAGAGGGCTGAACTACCAAAATTAATGAAACTAATATTGAAATTATTTTTATTTACAAAAGAAAAATTTACAATACAGTTGAAAGTGATACTTATTTATACACTGAAATGATTCGTCCTAAAACTAGTAAAAGTAAATAACTGTATTTATAATATTGAAATTATATAAACAGTGACGATGCGTTGGTTGAAACATATTCAATTGAAAATCAAAGATTCATTGAATCGCGAAATGCACAAATGGTTAGACTCCTCAATTTTTATTTTGGTTGTTTTGTATGATAAATTCATGCATACAGGGTGGTCACAAATAAGGCATGATAATAAATTTTCAAACAGAAACTATAATGAATGATTTTATGTTGATTCCAGTGACAGAACTTGAAAACGTGATAAGTCATTGGGTAATAAATTTTGTACAGGCTTAAAGTGATACGGATACAATTTTTCTTTACGTAAAATTCGTGATACACTCGATTTACTTACACCAGTAGCTGCTTGCAAGTGCCGAATACTTAACGCACGATTTTACAGAATTCGAACTAAAATATCATCTTCATGACCAGCTGACATTTTTAGGTTGGCCACCAGACTTTTTGGTGCGAAACGAATCTATTTCACCTAAATTTGTGTATAATCTAACTGCAGCACTCGAATTATAATTTACTTGTGCATAACACAAATCTTATCCCTCAGTTCACTATTTGCAAATTCTTTAATTCTAGGCATATTTAATGAAGGCTTTATTTCAATTACTCACTTTAAAAACACAGTAAATAAATCGACATTATGCAAAGAAGAAATCAATGGTTCATGTCAAATTCATAACCTACTTTTAAAAAATGTATTTTTCGAGGCTGCTTGCGGTGATATGCAGTACCGTATTTGAATTGCATGCAATACCTCGAAAACGCCTTGAAATATGGAGATTCGATTCAACAAGTATACGTTGTTTGTATTGAAATTATAGCAGTTTCATTATTTATCGTCGAAACGCAATTTATTTATAACAAATTATTGTTTATCGCCCTTGAAAATAATGCTTTATCAATATTGAGTTCAATAAATGGAGCCGTTTTTCAAATATCACAAATTTTCAAAAACCAAATACCCAGTTTAGGGTACATTGTACTAAGGCATGTTTGTGTTAATCGGTATATTTTCACCGCCTGTAACTACAGTTATCGTATTGTCCATTAGTTATGGGACACCCTGTATATATTAAACACATACATTAGGAAACAGTTAAGAGAATAATATGTAATACTATGTGCAGATAACTATTAGTTAATATAATTTCATATTTTCATTATACTTTCATAAACATACCAATAGGCTAAGAAATTAAATAATTACACATTATATATAAAAGAAATATTTAAATAATTAACACTGAAAACTAGGCATTTTAAAGCTGAAACAAACAAAAAATACATTTGTGTTCCTCACAATAGCCCCCTTCATTTGATATATTCCATGATGCGTTTGAAAAAAAAGTATTTTTCATTTAATTCTATAATTTGTCTCCCAAAATTAACATTAGGGGTTTCTCCTTTTTTCGTGTAAACGTTGGGCAACGTCCTATATTCTCAATTTTTATTAAAAATGTTAGGCTCAATAGTTTCGGAGATAGGAGGGGCGATTTTTGTAAATTTCCCCCTGCTGAATTACCCTTAAAATCAGATTTTTTCATTTACAATATGCACCCCTATTCGGGTCACCAAACTACACATTGCTACCATTTCAAACGTTTCTGTCCTATGAATACAGAAATCAGTAGTGATATTATAAGGATTTCCCTATATTGGATATGTGGAACATTAAAAACGGAAGAATAAGGTCTTAATTAGACCTAAAGCAGAGAATCAAAAGTCTGGGGACTAAATGGTTTTTAATAATTGAAATATATTATAAGAATTGAGAAAACAGGTTAAGAACATATTTGTAAATCAATGCTGAATGACTGCCTGTTTTAGATGATCAGATGAAGAGCTGAATATATTATTTTGTGGGAGTTAGGCTGAAAGAATTGAGTAAATAAAGAAAAGCATTTAGAGGAGTAATGAGTCATTTCTAATGCTGCCTCAGTGCAGGCTAGCAAGAAGGGCCAACGACTATTTGTCTGATTGCTGCCGTTTACATTACAGATGAGTGTACCCTCCGGAATTTGGGTCACAATTTTTATTAATTGTAAAAAGAATGACATGGCTGGGATTGAATCCAGCACTACCGGTATATATATATATATATATATATATATATATATTGCTGTAGGACACAGAAAAGTGTCACAAAATATACATAAACCATAACTAGTTAATATATGAGAATATATATTATATAAATAGTACTTCCTATGAAAATTTAATATTACATGTAACAAAAAATACGCGTACAACTCTGTATTGCAACATCTTAAACGAACATAAATCGACTTTTAAAATTAGAGAGAAAAATGGTAAAAAAATAATCAGTAATATGTTATAAATGTTTACGTTGCTTTTTACTATATTTCTCAAATGCTAATTTCATTATGACATCAGAATCTTTGTATAGTAAATTTTTACCACGTAAAATATTATTTATTATCTTTACATAACGAAAAATTGTTAAAGTAATTGATTTGTCTACAACAAAATCAATACATGTTACATGCTCATGACAAAATAAAGACTCTAACTGTGAACAATTAATTTTATTTTTAATTCTCTCTAAGATTAAAAGATGTTATGAATTTTGGTAGCAAACTATAAATTTCTTGTATAAGGGAAGTAAAAATGTTAATAAATTGTTTCGAGGGAAACACTAATGATGAACTATCAAACTCTTTACTTTGATTTAAAATATTTTCAGGAACATCTTCTTTGGATAATAAAATACTTTTACAAACATTACAATCAATTTTAGATAACAAATTTTTAGTAATATAGCCTAAAACATAGGGTGTAACAAGGTCAATATCAACATCACAAACTGAACTGTTATATTCGGGATAAACAGGTGCTATTGTATTATATTCTTCTACTTGTATAGTTGTTCTATCAGCCAAGAAATTTTTAGTGTGTATAGGGCACCACATGTCTGATCCTGTTCACAATGGATACTGGAGAATGTACTGATGTAAAATTGTTTATTAATAATGACTTGAATGAAGAGACAAAAGATGAACATGTAGGATTATTATTTCTGAAACCATGACTTCTAATAAGAGCAAAAAATTTTCTAGAGGGTCCTGATTGAAACTACGAGGACTCATATATTTGAATCCTTTGCCCTTTAAAAAGTTCCATATATATATAAAACTTTGCAATGTAAAACAAAATTTTTCTAAAGATGGTGTGACAATTTGACAAGATGACTTGGAATCTGTGAAGAACATTGATTTTAAGAGAGGAATATATCTTTGCCAAGTTCTAACATGAACAGAATTTTGGTTACCACACCTTGTAATTTCTTACCCAGAGGAGGCTTCCAGAAACTACCATTGACACTATCAAAAATTTCATCGAAAAGTAAAAGGCAGTCCGCTGTTTGTGATGCCAATGGATCAATATAAAACTTAGATGATGGCGCAAGCTCTGTGCTGATTACTGAACTGACTTTAAGAACTGAAGCTAAACTTTTACTAAAAACTTGTGTGCAATTTTTTACTTTCGTTTTATTAATTTTATTGGGTAGCACATGTTCATCTGTTAAGTTTGGGATTGGCTATACTTACTCACTGTTGCATCTTGCTGATATATATCCACAATATGGGTCCAAGAGGCAACTTTATGTTCTCCATTTTGAGTGAAATGTAAATTTTGTGAGTAAAGCATTTCTCACCCCTTTTAATAAATGAGGGCAATCAAAAAAATGAATAATTTCTCGTCCATCAATCAAATACCCATGAAATGTATTTTCAATATTATTTCTTAAGCAATAAGCGCTTGTATCTCTAAGAAGATATTTTATTGCCGCACAGTTTGTAGCTCCTTGGTCACATACTGTGGCTATTAACTTCAAACCAACAGAACGAACATGTACAATTGTTTCTTTTAAAATTCTTACTAAATCGACTGTGGGGGTACTATTTTCAACAAAAAAAATAACAAATTGGTTGCTTCCATTTCTTATAAATGCTTGTAACATAAAAACTAAAGCACGGTCTGCAAAGCGCATGCGTCGATCACCATTACCAAAATCTTCTAATCCAATCATATGATCTTTTGAATAATTGTAAGTAAGGCCACAACTTAAAGACACTTCATCAAATGTTAAAATACAATATTTCTGTTTTTCAGTAAGTTTAGCAACAATTCTTTTTAAATGTTTAAGATATGTTTATTATAGCCACAATTAAAAGGAACAGTATTTACAAGATTACTTAGATTCTTAGGAGACGGTAAACTAAAAATTTTGATAGAAATCTATAAGTTGTGACACTTTCTTTATACAGTGATAATGCAAATATTTTATCATCTAATGAAAAACATCTTCCCTTTGTTTTTAAGTTCTGATTTACTAGTTGACTCAAAAAGAAATTAAAGTTGTGCTATTAACATTTTTCAAATACCTTAATTCACATTTCTTCTGATATAATAGCTGTAAACGTTGGTTTGGTGGTCATTTTAGTAGCTCTCTTTGCTATTCTCTTCCACTCAATAGATGTTTGCTAAGGTTCTGGCTATTTGTAATTGATGACTCTTCCTGACCACCACCCGCCTTTGGCATGCTGTTAAATATATCAAAAGGTTGTAGCTCAGGTCATTTACAAAAATATGTAGAAAATTAATAGTTGTCTTCTAAATGTTATTTGTGGCATATTCTTGATTATTTTTATGTTTCTTGAGAAATAACAACATAATCCAAATAAATCTAACTTTCAATTTGCAATTTACACATTTCCATATATATTTAAACGCATTGACAACGAAGTCAGAATTGAATTTGAATGTTTGGTTTTATTTCAGTATACAGCTTTTTATTTGGATTGCGGTGTATTTCACAAGAAAACAAAAAAATAAAATTAATAGTAGAATAAAACAACTGTCAACGTGTTCCAATGACAAAACATCACTATTGAGATAAAATTAACATTTTTATCAATGCCTTTTTGGTTTTTAACAAAAAAAAAACTAAAAAAGCTGTAACAATTTGGTTTTTTACCGTGTTTGCTACTACGGGCAATGTTGTAGAGAAATGAAAAACCTACAAAATGAGGTACTATACTCTCAATTTCGTCAATTTATTCCTTGGATAATGCAACCTTTACTGGAAAAGATAAAAATTAGTTGTTCATAATTTTTTAAATTTTATAGCTAAAATATTCTTATGACTGAAAGGGTAAATCTTCTCATACCCAATTTATGTGCCACAAATAAATATTATAGTCCTGGTAGTTTTTGCAAAATTTCAAACTTCACAAAGAACTTTTTTTTAAAGGGCCATATTACCTCACCAAATGACCAGAGTTGGAAAGTAAAAGAGTTGATATATATTACCCTTCATTTCAGTTTTCCAAAATGTAAAGTTATAATACATGTAAGGAATTGCCAAATGTGTGACCATTCGCGAGCTTTGAGAAATTGCTAAAGGCTTCTAGATAGTCGAGGAACTAGAATGCGAAAGCAGAAGGCTACGAGAATTATGCGAACCGACCTGAAGAGGCAGATGTGACTCTGCCGAAACGTCGTCATTTTACCATCGATCCCGGCAGGATCAGTTATCAACTACGCGGTGAATTCCCGGAAACCATCTAATACATTTAGTGCCCCGCGAAAACTAAAAACAAATATATATATATATATAACTATATATATATATATATATTGTTACGAAATTTCCCAAAGCCGACCCTGTGTCATTTCAGCACGACAACAAACGCTTCAATAAAAAATAGGATTCTCGAAAAGACTCGACAGACGGAAGGAGCGATGATTATTTTCTACTGAGATTCCACGGGGATTATAAAAGAAGCACACCACCACGATCGCCAAGCGGTGATACCGCGTCGACTAGCTTATATGGCTTGTTATTGTATTTGAATCAGATGTTTTGAATGTAAATAAAGTTCTAGAAAAGTGACAGTGCATCATTAGTTGTTATAATTTTAAATGAAACCCACGAAGTATATTGCAAATTGGTGTTAGAAGTGAAGGATTAAGTGCAGTTAACATCCTAAATTTGATTTATGGAAACTCGTAGTATGGAAAAGATAGACGAAAAAATTGCACAGATTCTAGAAAAACGTGATAAGAAGAGAA